>CAUOFW020001284.1:0-10000 GCA_963454935.2 Ilex paraguariensis | reverse complement strand
CGCTCCATGGACTAAGCCTCAGAAAATTTTCCATTAAAAACCACACAACATTACTTCGGGTCGGGTCATCATCCGGATCACATATACAAACTAGACTCCATAAAAAAAAACCAACAGTTTCATTATCTTTTCCCATTGGGGTAACTCATGAGAAACTGAATTTGTTGTCTTTAATGATCATGACTATGGACCAGTTCGGCTTATATGCTTTCCAACATTACAGCATAATTTGCTGCTAGTGCCTCAGTTATGAGTGGATCAGTTTTCAGATGTTATTTCAACCAGGGCTTCCAACACTGTTGCTATGCATGAGTGTATTTTATCAATGGCTGCATCAAAGTTTTATCTTTATTTCCTCATCGCATGGTAATGTCTATCTGTAAAGCGAAGATTAAGTGGGTATTTGGGGTTGGGTGATTGCCATTGGTTCTTGCTGTTTGTGGAGTATAAACTCGTCAACTTTCAGATGTATTTCATTGCGAATGGACTATGCCTCCAATGTTGCCTTTTGGAAAGTGATCTTGTTCCTCCATTTCCAGATTGTTTCTGCTAAATTAGCTAGGAAAATAGTCAATTTGGAGTGACATGGGTTGCGTGATCCAAAGAGGATCGTGGGGTAAAGTACATGGGAATGACTCAATTTTGAAGCCTCATTTAGCATACCACATCATCTTCGCAAGTGGACACAGGAAAAAGAGGTGTGTTTTAGTTTCAATGCTTTTGTGCGTGCACGATCCTGCACAATATAAAAACGAGAACAGATCTCTCCCTTGGTGAACTCGAGTGAGTCAGTTGAGTGACCAACCACGCTGCTTGGAACAGCCTGCGAGGTCCGGTGGTAACCTGAAACGGCAACGGGAGACCCTGGGGAGCGGAAGAACGATCCAGTAAGGCTGAAGAAAGGTTCCTGGAACAAAGAAGAACAAGTTAGAAGGGCGCCGGAGTGTTTTTTGGTGTATCCCCTCCGACGATCTAGTCAGTCTTTGAGAGAGAGAGGAAGAAGAAAACACTGAGTGTGTATTGTAGTAAAGAGTTTTTTGTTGCATACCGTCTTGCCTTTTGCAAGGAGTATTTATACCTCAAAAGCTCATGATTGCAGTCAGTGTAGTCAGTAGGTGATCATTAGGTACAGGCAGTGTGTGCACTGATTCTGATGAGGAATGTCTTCTCTTCTTAACTGCTCGGGGTCCCGAGCAATCAATGCTGCGTCATCGGGATGCCGACGGTACAATGAACTCCTCTCGGGGAGGATGCAATAAATGCTCTGTATTAGGAACATTTATTGCCTTTCATTTTCGAGCCTTACCGCATTGAATGCAGTCTCGTCAAGGGAATGGTGTAATTAATCGTTTGTTTTCCAAGTCGCGTGTCAGCAACGACATGCGGTTTTTCTGTCTTTGATGTGACATCATATGTCACGCGTCCATCCCCCATTGGCTGTGGCCCCTGTATACGTTCTGACACTAATTGTGTAAGACGAGGTCATGATGAATAGCCTAGACTAGCCTAGGCTAATGACCTGTACGTCAATAGCTTATCCTGGAGCAGAGGAGGCGTCCAGGACGGGGTACCTCTCGGCACCGAGGAAAGGCTCATCTCGGAACCGAGGGAGGTATACCGACCGAGGTACCATATCAGACCGAGGCTACGTGTCGGTTGTAAAACGTACTGAATGCCATGATCCCATATGACGAGTACCTCGGGAGCGAGGGACCTTTGTGAGCCGATGGTGCTTGATCTTAGCAACAGTGTTTTGGTAATACCGAGGACACGTGTCTTCATCATGGAGTATTTCAGAAAAGTCTCATCAACTGTCCCCCAGCCTTCGATCTTCTGACACCGAGGGCACGCGTCGTAAGGAGACGAAGGATTTTCCAACAACCACAAATGCTTCATCATTGCCTCGAGCCGCTTTCCCTGCTTAGGATGTCGTGTGCATTAAATGCGCCTTTTCGTTTTTTGCGCCCAATGATGAAACTGCCACTATATAAATGGGGTTCCTCTTCCATTTTCTTGTTTTGCCATTCCAAACTTTCTCAAGAGAGCCTTTTCCTGAATCTTCGCCGGAGATCTCTTTCCTCCCCCATCGTCAACTGCCCATTTTTCCTTAAAGTCTTAAGGCCAGCAGACCCATCGTTGCTTCTGAACTTTCTGGAAGGAGTCGCCTAAAGTTTTCCAGAAAAAACTCTGTTTGACATTCGGGTGAGTCCTAGTATCTTTCCTTCTTCTCTTCCTCCTATCCCTTTTTGTTTTCCGATGACTGGAGGTGTCTCCGGTTGATACTTAGCGACTAATCCTCGGGAAGCTTCCTCAGGGATTTTTAAGGAAAAACACCCTCCACTTTCTCACTTTCTTAGAGATGCCTCGTCGTCGCCCTGCTCCCGAGAATCCTCAGGCTGGTTCTTCGGGGTCGGGGAAGTATAAAGTAAAGGGTGGTGAGCAGATTAATAGGTTTAAAGTCAAGTACAGCATTCCCCCGTGCGTAGACATAGAGGATTATGACCCGGTGGTGCACTCTCCTACCCTCGGGGCCGAGGATGCTATGCCCTTTTATACCAAGGCCATAATAGAGGGCGGAATTAGGTTTCCTTTACCCCCTTTACTTCTCCAGTTCCTCTCTCACTTCCGCCTCTTCCCCGGGCAGTGTTGCCTTAATGTCTTCAGAATAATTATGGGGGTCTTAGAGCTCAATAGGCGTCTCGGGGTAAATATTGGGCTGAACGATCTCCTTTTTTGTTATTCCCTCTTGAGAGTCATGCCTCACCAACACTTCTACCTCAAAGCCAGGGACCCCTCCATGTACCTTGTAACTCATCTTCCCGACTCGGACAAGGGGTACAAGGACGATATTCTTATCTTCAAGGGATCTTGGCAGAGAGGTGTTGGTCCGAGTATAACGGCTTGTTATGCCCTTTGGAATGGAGAACGACAAGTACGTCGGTTCCTTCGGGTTTATTATTTTGTTCTCCAGATTTTCCATGTTCATGACTACTTTTTTGTTTGTGCAGATATCCCTGCTCGGGAAACAGCTCCTCCCCTCGGTCGCTGGTGAACTTTGCCGACCTAGTCACGGTTTGGAGATTTACTGGTGACAACGGGTTCGGCCGGGCTGCCCACATCCTGCTGAATTACACCCCCGGGTATAAGAAATTTTCACAGCTTCCTCAGCCTTTTGAGCCTTCGCGGTGGTCTGAACTCTTCGATCAGGCGGCGAGGCAAGAGGTCGAGGAAAACTTGGAAGAAGACCCTGATCGGGCTTCGGAGGCAGAAGTAGAGGGAGAAGTTGAAGAGCTCGGGGTCAGAGAGGACTTTGTTCCTTCGGACGCCGAGGTGGGGACTTCGGGAGGAGATTTGTGGCCGGACTTCCAAATCCTACAATCTCTAGACGCCGAGGACGCCCTCGAGGTCGCGATGTCCAGCACGCCTCGTATTGACCTGGGGTTCCTGAGGCAGAGGCAAGCCTTGCTGCCGGGAGGGGACGAGGATCGACCGCGGCGCCCCATCTGCAGGGACCAGTTCCACCCCATCCTCAAGAGTTCTCAGTCGGGGTCAAGTGCGTGACCGGGATCCTCAGGTAGAGGAGGAGAGAAGGGTCAAACATAGGCACGATGGCCTCGGCAGGGGATCCAGGGCATCTTCCGCTCAGCAGCAAAGCGGGAGAGGCCGTGGGTTACCCCTGCTCCTCCGCAACAACAGCAACAACAACAGCAACACAACAAGCAACAACACAGCAGCAGACTCCCCCTTCCCCTCCGCCGACAGTGGAAGCCGCGGAGTGGAATCCCCGAGCCACCGATCACATGAACCGAGTGATCAGGGTCGATGACTCCATTTTGCTGGACCCTCATGTCGCCAATGCAGTGAGTGAGACGCTGCATTTCGAGGCCGACATGGCGGCTCACAGGGGGCGATCAACGAACGTGTTGTTTCGCTCTATCATCCAGAATTCCCTGGTGGTAAGTTCATTTTTGCTTTGGTTTCTTCTCTCTCGCTTTCCATTTTGTGACACCCTTTTCCCTTCTTTGCAGGCCACCCAACAGATCTCCATAATATTGCGCGGTACCATGGGTCTAGGATGGACCTCCAGCGGGCCCGAGAGCAGAAGGAAAAGCGGAGGGGGCCCTCGCCAGAGCTATGGAGGACGTAGCTGCCAGGGATTCTACCCTGGCGGGGCAGGCTGCTCAAATCGAACAACTCCTCAAGGATGCCGAGTCGGCTAAGGTTGGCGCTGAAAAGCTAAGTGCTGCTGCCTTGCCGATGCTGAGGGGAGGATCACCGAGCAGACGCGGCGGCTCTCTGCGGACGGAGGAGGGCGGTTGGCTCAGAGGAAAGCTGTCTGGCTCTCACCCAGGAGCTGGACAGGATCAGGGCCGAGGCACTGAACAGGAAGTCGGAGGAGCAACTCCGAGAAGAGTTCGCCGATGACGTGCTCCCTGCTCTTGAGGAAAACAACAAGGAGTTCTTCAAGAAAGGGTGGGACGAGGCGCTCCAGTCTGCTGGAATCCCGTCAGACTCTCCCGCTCTTCCAGATGCACAAGTACGTGCCCTCGGCGGAGATGGAACGGGCCGAAGCAGAGATTGCTGCCGAGGATGAGATCCCAACGCCGGTGCAAGTTTCGGCGGATCTGCCCGAGGCAGTAATAGTGGACTTGTCCGAAGAGGCCCCGCCGGACCATGCCCCTGATCCTCATGTTGCTCAAGGTCTCTCTGTTGCCGAAGTACCTCTCCTTCTGCCTGCTCCAGAAGCTTCTCAACTTTTTATGCTGACTCGCCCTCGGCTGATATTGTGGAGATGCCCGGGCCAGATGAAAGCCCCTTTTTCTTTTTGATTGTACTCTTTTTTTCTTTTGTAGCCTTTGGGGACGCAAAGCCCCCTCTTCTTGAAATAAAGCACGAGTATTTTTTCCTTTTTTGCGTACAGTAGTGTTTTTTTTTTTTTTTTTTTTTTGAACTGTCTTCGGGGCTTGCCCATTCAAGAGGCACGCTCTTGTGTTTGCTTCGGGACAGGAGTCCTTGAACTCTGTCCCCAGGGCCTTGCCCTTCCAAGAGGCTTGCTTCTGTATTTGTTTCGGGGACAGGAGCCCTTGAACTCTGTCCCCAGGGCCTTGCCCTTCCAGGAGGCTTGCTCCTGTATTTGCTTCGGGGACAGGAGCCCTTGAACTCTGTCCCCAGGGCCTTGCCCTTTATCTTTTGTCGTTGGCAAGCACTTGAGGAGAGAATACTTCAAAAGTAATATTTCTTTAGATTCATCACATTCCATGGTCGCATTACAAGTTTTCCATCCATGCTTTCTAATCTGTATGACCCGGCGCCCCCGATTGATATCACTTTGTAAGGCCCTTCCCAGTTAGGTCCCATTTTTCCTTCTGTGGATCACGGGTATTGGCCGTTACCCTTCTGAGGACCAGATCGCCTATTCGGAATTCTCGCGCCTTGACCCTTCTGTTGTATAGTTTGGAAAATCTTCTCCTGATACTTAGTTATCCTCAAGGCGGCTGCCTCCCTTCTTTCTTCCACTAGATCCAAATCCAATCCAAGTTGACGGTCATTCCCCCCTTCGTCGAAAGCTTGGGTCCTTATGGTCGGGAGCCCTACTTCGAGGGGTATAATTGCCTCCATTCCGTATGCCAGGGAGTATGGGGTTTCCCCTGTCGAGGACCGAGGGGTGGTCCTGTACACCCACAAAATGTTTAATAGTTCATCCGCCCATTTTCCTTGGCTTTCTCCAACCTCTTCTTGATCCCATTGATAATTGTTTTGTTGGAGGCCTCTGCCTGCCCGTTGGCTTGAGGATAGGCAGGGGTGGAGTAGAAATTACGGATCCCGAGTTGCTCACAGAAAGACTTGAAACGCCCGCCGGTGAATTGAGTCCCGTTATCCGACACCAGTGCCCGGGGAATCCCAAACCTGATGATTATGTTCTCCCAGACGAACTTTTTGGCATCTATGTCGCGGATATGAGTCAACGCTCCGCCTCTACCCACTTGGTGAATAATCTGTGGCCACAATGAGGAACTTCCTATTTCCCGGAGCCTTAGGCAGGGGTCCAACTAAATCGAGCCCCCACTGGGCGAATGGCCAAGGGCTGGTCAGGGGGTGTAAGTCCCCCGCGGGTTGCCTGATTGCAGGGGAGAACTTCTGACACTGGTCGCATTTTTGGACGTATGCGCGCGCATCCCTTTGCATTTGCGGCCACCAATATCCCTGAGACATGATGCGGGTGCCATTGATCGCCCCCAGAGTGCCCCCCGCATATTCCTTCGTGTACCTCATAGAGAAGGTCTTGTACTTGGTCTTCTTGGACGCATAGCAAGTAAGGGTCCCGAGAAAGACCTCCGATACAGTTTTTGATCCGGAGAGACCCAAAATCTTGGGCTTTGAGTTTTATCTTCCTTGCTTCCTTTGAACACTCCGGGAGATCTCCTGTTGTTAGGAACCTGAGAAAGGGATCAATCCAACTGGGCGGCTTGTGTGCGTCCTGGATGACCATTGCCTCGGAGCATGGTCTATGCAGGATGCGGGAAGATATTCAATGGTGATCCTGCGCGACTGGGAGGAATCCACCGCCGAGGCTAGACAAGCCAGGGCGTCGGCATGTGTGTTCTTGTCTCGGGACACTTGTTTGATTTCAATCCGGCCGAACCTTCGGATTACAGTCGTCGCCTGGTGATGGTAGGCCTTCATCCTAGGGTCCCTTGTCTCAAACTCTCCGTTAACTTGATTGACTACTAGCATAGAATCACAATGCACGATTAAATCGGTAACTCCAGTCGCCTCAGCTAACCGAAGTCCTGAGATGAGGGCCTCGTATTCAGCTTCATTATTCGAAGCCTTGAATCCCAGCCGAACGGCCTGCTCCGCAATAATCCCATCTGGAGAGGTCAGCAAGATACCGATCCGGACCCCTTACTATTTGACGAACCGTCCACACACAAAAGCCATGGCGATCCTTCACAATTCGTTGGAGACGCTAAGTCGGGAGGAGGCGGTCCTTCTAGAACGGGATGCTCCCCCGAAAACTCAGCTATGAAGTCTGCCAATATTTGACCTTTTATCGCAGTTCGGGGTTTGAAATGAATGTCGTGCTCCCCCAACTCTACTGCCCACTTGGAAATCCTTCCGGAGAGTTCCGCTTTCCTCAAGATCGCTTTCAAGGGCTGATCGGTAAGGACAGTGATTGGGTGCGCCTGGAAATAATGCCGCAGTTTTCTTGCAGTGGTGACCAGGGATAGAGCCAGTTTCTCTAGGGGTAGATATCTTGTCTCTGCGTCCAGGAGCGCCTTGCTTATATAATAAATCGGCTTCTGGCGGTGCTCATGCTCACGAATAAGTACCCCGCTTACCGCAAACTCAGATACTACTGCCAGTACAAGAACAACATCTCCCCCTGGATGGGGACGGATAAGGTCGGAAGAGTCCTTAGGTATTCCTTGATTCCAGCCAGGGCGTCTCTCACCCCCGGCTCCACATATCCTTCCCAGCACTCTTGATTGCTCCGAAAAAGGGTTTGCATTTGTCCGAGGAGCGTGAGACGAAACGGTTAAGTGCAGCCAGCATCCCTGTGAGTTTCTGGACTTCTCGGACAGTGCGGGGCTCCGGATGTCCAGGATCGCTTGAATCTGATCTGGGTTAGCTTCGATTCCTCGTTGACTGACCAGGTATCCGAGGAATTTACCTGATTCCACTCCGAAAATGCACTTTGCCGCATTCAGCTTCAGCCCATACTCCCTGAGGGTGGAGAAGGTATCCGCCAAATCTGTCAGATGATCACAACTCCGTTTGCTCTTCACCAGCATATCGTCAATGTAGACCTCCATGGTGTTGCCGATCTGCTTTTTGAACATCCGATTCATCAGTCTTTGGTATGTTGCCCCGGCGTTCTTTAGTCCAAACGGCATCACTTTGTAACAGTAAACTCCCTTCGGAGTGATAAACGCCGTTTTTTCCTGATCCGGGGATGAGAGGGATCTGATGATATCCTGCTCGGGCATCCAGGAAGTCCATTCGTTCATATCCGCAGTGGCATCTACTAGCTGGTCCACCTTTGGTAGGGGGTAGTCGTCCTTGGGACATGCCTTGTTTAGATCTGTAAAGTCTACGCAGACACGCCATTTTTCCCCCTTTCTTCTTCGCGCATACCGTATTAGACAGCCATTCTGGGAACTGTATCTCTCGAATGGCGTCGGCCTTCAGGAGTTTGTCGATTTCCTCGTTGACCGCGCTGGCGTGATGCGGGGCCATGCGTCGTGGCCTCTGTTTGACTGGCTTGTGCGACGGGTCAACATGCAGCCTGTGTGTGATTATCTCGGGGTCTACCCCCGTCATTTCCATCTCGTTCCACGCGAACACGTCTGTATTTCCCCTTAGGAACTCGATCATCTCCTCCTGTTCGGCTGTGGGCATCGAGGTCCCAACTAAGAAATACCTCTCTTCTTCTCCCTCCACCAAGGGCACCTTCCGGAGGTCTTCTACCGCCGCTCAGTTGGGTCTATCCGGGGGTCATCCATTCCTGGACGCCCGGACTGTGATTGCTATTTTTCCATAATCTCTTCCGGTGCTCGCCCCTTCTCCTGGCTGAACGCCCCGGCTCGAACGGCTGAATAAAAACAATTTTTCGCGGACGCTTGGTCCCCCCGGATCTCCATGATACCTTCTGGCGTGGCAATTTTAATTTCTGGTGGAAAGTGGAGTGCACCGCTCCCAACGCATGCAGCCATGTTCGCCCCATAATCACGTTGTAGGGAGAGTCCGTATCGATCACGACAAACTCGGTGTTGATGACGAGGGACCTGTGACAACTGGCAATGTGATTTTCCCCACGGGCAGGGCGAACGAGCCGTTGAATCCGATGAGGGGTGTCCTGACTTTGGTGAGGTCTTTGAGGCCAAGACCCATCCGTTTTAAAGTTTCGGAGTACATCACCTCCGAGGAACTTCCGAGTCTATCAAAATCCCTTTTGACGTCGAATTTCCTATCCTCAGGTTCAAGACAAGGCGTCGTTATGAGAGTCACTACGCCTGTCAATCCGCGTCGGAGAATGTAATGCCAAGCTCACCCGTCCTGGCCCTTTTACTATGTGGCCCACATCACCCTCGGCTACCTTCCTCGTAAAAGCTACCTCTTGAGGTCGGACTCGAGTTTCCTTGGACGTGGGGCGACCAGGGACATATATGGATGACATCTATGATGTTGTCCGGCTCCTCGTCGGGGCAAGGGCTTGTCTCTCTTCTGGCCTGGGCTCTATGTACTCTTTCAAATATCCGTCTCGGACCAATCTTTCCAAGAACGATTTGAACACCCTGCAGCTTTCGGTGCGATGCCCGAAATCCCGGTGATAGGAACACCTAACCTTTTGATCACGGGTGGAGGGTCGCTCTGCATCCTGGGCTCATTTGAAGAACGGCTCGTGCTTGATTTATGGAGCCAGCTTGAAGATGGGTTCCTTGAACACGTGTGAACTCCTTTGGACGACCCCCTGGAGGGGTAGCATCCCTTTCGGGGAAATATTTCCGCTCCTTCTCTTTTCTCTTAGATTGGAGGGCTCGGCCTTTGCTGCTTCCCATCTCGTCCTCAACCCTCGAGTATTTGTTTATCCGGGCCATTAGTTCCCCATATCCGAGGGAGTCTTCTTGGTCAGGGATCGGTACATGTCCGTGTCCCTTGCCAAGCCGAGCCGGAAAGATGCTGCTGCCATGACTCTCCGAGCAGCCTTCTACCTCATTAACCTCTTCCCAGTATCGGATGGCGTACTGGCGAAGAGTCTCGGTTCCCTCCGTCTGAGGGTCAGCAATGATCCAACATTTTTGGGGCGCTTACCCCCTAGAATGAATCGAGCCAGGAACTGCTTCGTCAATTCCTTCCACGACCCAATACTGTTGGTGGGAAGCGCCTCGAACCACTTCATCGCAGAGTCCCCCAAGCTCATAGGAACACTCGACAGAGAAAACGTTGGTCCGAATGATAGAGGGACATCATCTGCTTGTATTGCCTGACATGGCTT
>CAUOFW020001283.1:0-111498 GCA_963454935.2 Ilex paraguariensis | reverse complement strand
TTCCCATTCTGGTTTTGTACCAAATGTGAGCTCCTTCAAGCATTGATAGATGCCTTCATGGCCGGGAGTGGTGGTGGTGGTGGTGGTGGTGGATTTGCTTGACCTCCACGACCACGCCCACGTCCACGTCCTCGTCCTCGTCCTCCATCCATCCCTGCACATCAATTCACATTTAATTTCATTGAGGTACAAGACATCCTAATTTTGCTTAATTTAAAGCCTAAGATTTTATATAAAACAAAGATCAACAATTTTTGTTCACCTAATCCTGCTTCTAGTGGTAATCCATAACCTACAGCTCCCATGTAAGACCTAAAGCCTAAGCTCTGATACCAAATTTGTAACGCCCCAAAACCCCCTTGGGTGACATTACATTCTAAAAACCATTCACCCCATGAGAGCATTACGTAAATTCATCACGACGAAAGTTCATTCATCAACCATTCATATTTTAACAAAATTTGGGCAGAGTCTCCTTTGTACGGGGAGCTTTACCCAAAACACAACCTGTACAATTATATTACAATTGACCACACCGGGTCCACATATGCATAACTATTGACCACACCGGGTCTATTTATCCATCATAAAATAAACTTTCATTCATCATATGTCATATCCACAATGCCATCCCAAAAGAATAGGCCAAGTATGACAAATATATTCCCAAAAGAATTAAATTACACTTGCAGTGAAATAACAAAATACTAGACTTTACATGATTTCAAAATAAACTCTCTAGTCTAGTACAAAAGAAATATAACTCTAGGCATCCAGTTCAGGACCCCCGTTCCCCTCTAGGGGAGCTTCCCCATGCACTGGTTCATCTACTTGTAACTCCTCCTCATAGACGAAATCTGAAAAGATATTATTTGTAGGGGATGAGCACTAAGCTCTGTAGCAACATTCCTTCCATACTCATACAAGGTTTAGAAAACAAGTAAAACAGTTCGGTCTTATTTTCCAAATATCATATAACATTTGAAGTAAAACCGTGACATTTGAAACAGATCTCAAGTTTAAACATTCGCAATAATTTAAATGAACAGTAAACCCAAGTCACAATGAGCAACCATAACCATTCCAACAAGTTCTTGTAGAGTCTCATACCTCCACAAGCTCTTGTGGGAAATGCAATAGTAACACCATAATACAAAAAGGAACGCTTATTCCACCATCGATTATTATATTTTCTTTGGCAGGTGGCATACTTAAAAGTAAACTCCACCCCCTTCAAGTCTTTGTTTCCCATAACCGCATACTTACAAGTAACCACGGTCGTTAGATGTCCTTTTAGGTAGGTAGCATACTTACAAGTAACCTCTACCCCCTTGAAGTCTCCCACACATAACCGCATACTTACAAGTAACCTCGGTTCATAAATATCCTCTTTTGGTAGGTAGCATACTTACAAGTAACCTCTACCCCCCTTGAAGTCTCCCACACATAACCGCATACTTACAAGTAACCTCGGTTCATAAATATCCTCTTTTGGTAGGTAGCATACTTACAAGTAACCTCTACCCCCCTTCAAGTATTTCACACTTAACCGCATACTTACGAGTAACCTCGGTTCATAATTATCCTCTTTTCATACCAACAATCACATACAAGATAAAATCCACAAATATCCTCAACAAGCAACCATTATCAAAATCCCCAAATTTTATCATGCGACAATCCAAATAACCAATTAAGAAAAATACAAGAGATCACCACCACATCATTTTCATTACTCACACAAAGCACTAAAGTTCTCAAAACCAAGCTTGAGCAAATGTAGAAAGAGAATTCCATATTTCCCCAAAAACTAGGGTTTTAAAGCTATAAAAGAAGTTTCATGGGTAATCAATCCTAACTTTGTTTAAGACATGCCATAATTGCAAGAAAACCAAGAAACAAGGAATTCCTAGCAAATACATACAAGTATGAGTCAAAACATATATATATTTTAGCCTTAGCCTCAATGGACAAGCATGGAAGAAAAACCCCTACCTTGAATCAAAGTTTCAAACCAAAAACCCAAGCTCTAATGACCTCCTTTCTCCCTTTCCTCCTTTCCTCTATCTTCCCCAAGGGTGCTAAGGGGTTTGGGGGTGAGAGATGTGAGAAAAAATGGAAGGAAATGGGCTGGATTCTGTGTTTTAAACACAGCAGTCCGCGCAATTCACTGTTCATGGCTAAATTTTGAGTTTTTTCCAAAATTACAGTTTTGCCACTAGAAATCTCCAATTTGATCCATACGACTACCCTAAGGTTTTTCGACGTTCCGGATTCATTTTTAATGTTATTTTAACCTAAAAACATTGCTTTTTATGATTTATTTCAAAACTAAAATAAATTCACACTTGGAACATTAAAATTTCTATTTTATTCCTTCGAACTACTATAGGTGATATCCTTACGATTTTAATATATATATATGGTTTATTCTTAAGTCATTACATATAGAAGAATCACTAAACAAGTACATTAATATATTAATGTAAACATATGGGGTTTTACACCTTCAAGGTCTAATAAGAAAGCACAACCCTTTACTATCCAAGGAGCACCATTGTGCAGATTTTTGGTCAACTTCATAGAATAAACTGATTTGACTCAGGTATTTCTAGGAGGTGTAACCTATATGGTTGGAAAGATATACGAGTTAGGGTTCTAACAAAAATAACGGTACACAATTCGGACTTTCCAATAAAGAGTTATGATGAAATTAGCGAAAGGTAGTCTGCCGGACAGATTTTTGGACAGTGTAGACACTACTTCGTAATATGGACATAACTCCTTCCTCCTAGTTCCGATTGAGATGATTCAAGGTGATATGGAATCCTAAGAGAGAGCTCTACAAATTTCATGTTTTAAGTTTTGAGAGATATGGACTGCATCAAGGTCGAAATCGAGCTTGATGTTACAGCCAGTGCACTGTTCATCCCTTTTTCATTCTACCAAATTCAAACACACATCACTACACATATCCCCATTTTTACAACAATTATTTACTATATATCTATATACATATATAAAAGAAAATGCGGGGTGTTACAATCCACCCCCCTTAAAGAAAGTTTCGTCCTCGAAACTTACCTCAAGTAGCGAACAAATGTGGGTACTTCTCTCGCATTTCTAGCTCCGGTTCCCATGTAGCTTCTTCCACTCCATGGTGTTGCCACAAGACTTTCACCAATTTGATGACTTTGTTGCGAAGCACTTTCTCCTTGGCGTCGAGAATCTTCACTGGTTGTTCTTCATAGGTTGCTCCATCTTGAATTTCAATATCTTCTAAGTCTACAACCGGCGTTGCATCCGATTTACACTTCCTCAACATGGACACATGGAATACGTCGTGTAACTCAACTGATATGCCGCCTTGCCCACCACTTTGATCACTTCAAATGGCCCGGTATACCTTGGCGCTAACTTTCCCTTCTTGCCGAATCTAAATACTCCTTTCTGGGGCGACACTTTGAGAAACACATAGTCCCCCTCTTTGAATTCTAATGGTCTTCGTCTTTGATCCGCGTAGCTTTTCTGTCTACTCTGTGCTGTGCGTAGTCTCTCCCGGATGAGTTGAATTTTCTCTGTAGTCTCTCGAACAATTTCTGGCCCAAACAAACTACTCTCGCCCGCTTCTAACCAACACGTCGGGGATCTACATGGTCTTCCATACAAGGCCTCATAGGGTGCCATTCCAATACTGGTCTGATAGCTGTTGTTGTATGCAAATTCCACCAACGGTAAATGGTCACTCCAACTTCCCTTGAAGTCCAACGCGCAAGCTCGTAACATGTCTTCCACGATTTGTATCACCCTCTCGGATTGGCCATCCGTTTGGGGATGAAAGGCTGTGCTGAAATGTAACTCTGTCCCCATAGCTTGTTGTAGACTTTGCCAAAATCGCGCCACAAACCGAGAATCACGATCCGACACAATGGAGAGCGGAACTCCGTGCAACCTAACAATCTCACAGATATAGAGCTTGCTCAACGTCTCTAATGAGTCTGTGGTCTTCATACCCAAGAAATGAGCGGACTTGGTGAGTCTATCCACAATGACCCACACTGCATTATGCCTGCGCGACGTCCGTGGTAAACCCGACACGAAGTCCATGGTGATGTGATCCCACTTCCACTCTGGAATAGGCAAAGACTGTAGGACTCCTCCTGGCCTTTGATGCTCAATCTTCACCTGCTGGCACACCGCACATTTTGCCACATACTTGGCTACATCTCGCTTCATTCCCCTCCACCAGTATTGACGCTTCATGTCCCTATACATCTTTGTGCTACCGGGGTGGATAGCAAACTTGGAGCGATGACACTCCCCAAGTATCTCCTCCTTTAGGGACGAATCATCGGGAACACATAGCTTCTCCCCATATCTCAACTCTCCATTCTTCCAAGACCATCCTCCCATCGCTTCCCCATTCTCCAATCGGGCTCTAATCAAATCGAGTTCCGAATCCAGGCATTGCAACTCCACAACCCGTTGTCGAAGCGTCGGTTGAGCTACAAGGTTGAATAGATATGATTGATACTCCGGTCCATCCACCCATAGATCGTACTCCTCCAATGCATCAATCATTTTCCACCTATTTACCGCAAGAGAATTGATTTCACCCCGAGACTTCCTGCTAAGAGCGTCGGCAACTACATTGGCCTTCCCTGGATGGTAGTTGAGTGTGAACTCATAATCTTCCAAGTACTCAATCCACCTTCTCTGCCGGAGATTCAAGTCTTTCTGTGTGAAGATATACTTGAGGCTTTTATGGTCCGAAAACACTTGAAATTTCTCCCCGTATAAATAACATCTCCACAACTTAAGAGCAAACACCACTGCAGCCAGCTCCAAGTCGTGTGTGGGATAATTCTGCTCGTGCACCTTGAGTTGCCTCGAGCCATAAGCCACTACCTTCCCTCCTTGCATTAGAACGCATCCCAATCCTCGTAGTGAAGCATCGGTGTAGACATCGTAGCCTTCCCCACTACTCGGAATAATGAGGATAGGGGCAGTCGTCAACTTCTCCTTCAAGGTGCGAAAAGCTAGTTCACACGCTTGAGTCCACAAAAATTTCTCCCCCTTCTTTGTAAGGCGAGTCATCGGCATCGCAATCTTGGAGAACCCTTCCACAAACCTACGATAATAGCCGGCTAACCCCAAGAAACTCCGTACTTCTGTCACGTTCCTCGGTGGTTCCCATTTCATCACGGCCTCAATCTTTGCTGGATCAACCGCTACTCCTTGCTCGGACACAACATGGCCAAGGAACTTCACTTCCTTCATCCAAAACTCACACTTGCTCATCTTTGCATATAACTTATGTTCTCTCAATGTTTGTAGCACAATAGAGAGATGACGAGCATGTTCCTCCTGAGTCTGTGAGTAAATCAATATGTCATCAATAAACACAATGACAAATTGATCGAGGTATGGCCGGAAGACTCTGTGCATCAAATCCATGAAGGCTGCGGGGGCATTAGTCAATCCGAATGGCATCACCGTATACTCGAAATGACCATATCGGGTACGGAAAGCAGTCTTAGGAATATCCTCCTCCTTAATTCGCAGCTGATGATACCCCGTGCGAAGATCAATCTTGGAGTAATACTTTGAACCCTCCAACTGATCAAATAAGTCATCAATTCTCGGCAACGGATACTTATTCTTCACGGTAACCCGATTCAACCTCCGGTAATCCGTGCACAACCGTAGAGTCTCATCCGTTTTCTTCACAAAGAGGACCGGGGCTCCCCAAGGTGAAGTGCTTAGACGGATAAACCCAATCGCCAACAATTGATCCAACTGCTTCCTTAGCTCCTTCAACTCCAAAGGTGCCATCCGGTAGGGAGCAATGGATATGGGTTCGGTTCCCGGATAGAGATCGATCTTGAACTCAATTTCCCTATGTGGCGGTAATCCAGGTAATTCCTCAGGAAAAACATCCGAAAACTCCGATACAATTAACACCACATCCGTATGGAGTTTATCCATGTTATCTCCCATCAAGCTAGCTAAGAAACTCAAATGACTTCCCGCTTTCGCTTTTAAGAATCTACTACCCGTAGTAGGAAATGGATGGAAAGAATCTCGGTTATTCACAAAACTGAAAATTACTCCTCCCGGCAATTGAAATGTAATCCGCTTGCGGAAACAATCCAGTACCGCACGAAAAGTGGATAACAAGTTCATCCCAAAAATCACGTCATACCCCTTCATCTCTAAAGCAATTAAATCCACAATCAATTCGTGCTCCCCAATACGAAGCACACAACCCTTGCAGACTCGGCTAGTACCCAATTGTTCTCCCGTAGGCAAGTCAACAGTCAAAGCATGTTCTAACTTCTCGAAACCCAATCCCAAATTCATAGCATATGCAGTACGTATAAAAGAATGAGTAGCACCGGGATCAAATAAGATTCGGGCCCAGGAATTGTAGAGAAGAATGATACCTTCCACAACGGCATTGGCAATGTCCTCCTCCGGCTGAGTCAAAGCAAATACTCGCCCTTGGTTGGTGCCGCCGGGGGCTTGAGTTTGTATCGGTCGATGCGGTGCAGGCCTCGGTGGTGGTGGTTGGGCTGCTGGTACTTGTCTTGCGGTCTGGATAGGCCCTTGAGGTGGAAAAACTGGGCAATGCATCCGAATATGTCCCACACCTCCGCATGCAAAGCAAGATCGTGGGATAATACCAGCTCTAGTCTGAGTGTCTCCCTCTCCTCGGGCTGTCAAAAGTCGCTGTCCACCTGTTGGGTCTGGGCGACGGTATGGTGTCGGTCTCTGTGCCCCACTAGTGGTAGCACCCGTCCGGATTGGACCTCCTCTCAAGAAGCCCTGTCGTCGCTGGCTATCCTCTATGTCTCTCTCTACCAGTGCAGCTCTGTCCACCAAGTCCCCATACTCCCTAATCTTGAGAGCCACCAACTTCTCCCGGATGACCGGCCTCAGTCCCTGCTCAAATCGCTTAGCCCTGTCGGCCTCCGTAGATATAAATCCTGTAGCATAACGGGAGAGCTCGTCAAACCTCCTTTCGTACTCGGCCACCGTCGTGCTACCCTGTCGTAGAGCAAGAAAGTCAGCCTTCATTCGATCTCTGACTGATTCAGGAAAGTACTTGTCCTGAAATATTTGGTCGAACTCCTCCCAAGTGAGTGCATCAGTGTTCCTCCGTCTCTTGACCGAATCCCACCAATGGTCGGCCTCCCCCTCTAACAAATAGGTCGCCAAGCCAACCCTCAAATCTTCGGCAACTCCCATGCCGTCACATACCTTCTTCACTCTGCGTATCCACTTGTCCGCATCCAAAGGGTTAGAGCTCCCTTGGAAGGTGGGTGGATGTTGTCTCAGAAATTCTCGAAGAACCACCATCCTTCGATCTCCATTTCCAATTCCGGGTACTTGCGCTAGTGGTTGAGCTCCACCATTATGGTTGTTGTTCCCATTCTGGTTTTGTACCAAAGTGGTGAGCTCCTTCAAGCATTGATAGATGCCATTCATGGCATCGGGAGGTGGTGGTGGTGGTGGATTTGCTTGACCTCCACGACCACGTCCTCGTCCTCGTCCTCCATCCATCCTGCACATCAATTCACAATTTAATTTCATTGAGGTACAAGACATCCTAATTATTGCTTTAATTTAAAGCCTAAGATTTATATAAAACATAGATCAACAATTTTGTTCAACCTAATCCTGCCTTTCTAGTGGTAATCCATAACCTACAGCTCCCATGTAAGACCTAAAGCCTAAGCTCTGATACCAAATTTGTAACGCCCCAAAAACCCCCTTGGGTGACATTACATTCTAAAAACCATTCACCCCATGAGAGCATTACGTAAATTCATCACGACGAAAGTTCATTCATCAACCATTCATATTTTAACAAAATTTGGGCAGAGTCTCCTTTGTACGGGGAGCTTTACCCAAAACACAACCTGTACAATTATATTACAATTGACCACACCGGGTCCACATATGCATAACTATTGACCACACCGGGTCTATTTATCCATCATAAAATAAACTTTCATTCATCATATGTCATATCCACAATGCCATCCCAAAAGAATAGGCCAAGTATGACAAATATATTCCCAAAAGAATTAAATTACACTTGCAGTGAAATAACAAAATACTAGACTTTACATGATTTCAAAATAAACTCTCTAGTCTAGTACAAAAGAAATATAACTCTAGGCATCCAGTTCAGGACCCCCGTTCCCCTCTAGGGGAGCTTCCCCATGCACTGGTTCATCTACTTGTAACTCCTCCTCATAGACGAAATCTGAAAAGATATTATTTGTAGGGGATGAGCACTAAGCTCTGTAGCAACATTCCTTCCATACTCATACAAGGTTTAGAAAACAAGTAAAACAGTTCGGTCTTATTTTCCAAAATATCATATAACATTTGAAGTAAAACCGTGACATTTGAAACAGATCTCAAGTTTAAACATTCGCAATAATTTAAATGAACAGTAAACCCAAGTCACAATGAGCAACCATAACCATTTCCAACAAGTTCTTGTAGAGTCCCATACCTCCACAAGCTCTTGTGGGAAATGCAATAGTAACACCATAATACAAAAAGGAACGCTTATTCCACCATCGATTATTATATTTCCTTTGGCAGGTGGCATACTTAAAAGTAAACTCCACCCCCTTCAAGTCTTTGTTTCCCATAACCGCATACTTACAAGTAACCACGGTCGTTGGATGTCCTTTTAGGTAGGTAGCATACTTACAAGTAACCTCTACCCCCTTTGAAGTCTCTCACACATAACCGCATACTTACAAGTAACCTCGGTTCATAAATATCCTCTTTTGGTAGGTAGCATACTTACAAGTAACCTCTACCCCCCTTAAAGTCTCCCACACATAACCGCATACTTACAAGTAACCTCGGTTCATAAATATCCTCTTTTGGTAGGTAGCATACTTACAAGTAACCTCTACCCCCCTTCAAGTATTTCACACTTAACCGCATACTTACGAGTAACCTCGGTTCATAATTATCCTCTTTTCATACCAACAATCACATACAAGATAAAATCCACAAATTTCCCTCAACAAGCAACCATTATCAAAATCCCCAAATTTTATCATGCGACAATCCAAATAACCAATTAAGAAAAATACAAGAGATCACCACCACATCATTTTCATTACTCACACAAAGCACTAAAGTTCTCAAAACCAAGCTTGAGCAAATGTAGAAAGAGAATTCCATATTTCCCCAAAAACTAGGGTTTTAAAGCTATAAAAGAAGTTTCATGGGTAATCAATCCTAACTTTGTTAAAGACATGCCATAATTGCAAGAAAACCAAGAAACAAGGAATTCCTAGCAAATACATACAAGTATGAGTCAAAACATATATATATTTTAGCCTTAGCCTCAATGGACAAGCATGGAAGAAAAACCCCTACCTTGAATCAAAGTTTTAAACCAAAAACCCAAGCTCTAATGACCTCCTTTCTCCCTTTCCTCCTTTCCTCTATCTTCCCCAAGGGTGCTAAGGGGTTTGGGGTGAGAGATGTGAGAAAAAATGGAAGGAAATGGGCTGGATTCTGTGTTTTAAACACAGCAGTCCGCGTAATTCACTGTTCATGGCTAAATTTTGAGTTTTTTCCAAAATTACAGTTTTGCCACTAGAAATCTCCAATTTGATCCATACGACTACCCTAAGGTTTTTCGACGTTCCGGATTCATTTTTAATGTTATTTTAACCTAAAAACATTGATTTTTATGATTTATTTCAAAACTAAAATAAATTCACACTTGGAACATTAAAATTTCTATTTTATTCCTTCGAACTACTATAGGTGATATCCTTACGATTTTAATATATATATATGGTTTATTCTTAAGTCATTACATATAGAAGAATCACTAAACAAGTACATTAATATATTAATGTAAACATATGGGGTTTTACACCTTCAAGGTCTAATAAGAAAGCACAACCCTTTAATATCCAAGGAGCACCATTGTGCAGATTTTTGGTCAACTTCATAGAATAAACTGATTTGACTCAGGTATTTCTAGGAGGTGTAACCTATATGGTTGGAAATATATACGAGTTAGGGTTCTAACAAAAATAACGGTACACAATTCGGACTTTCCAATAAAGAGTTATGATGAAATTAGCGAAAGGTAGTCTGCTGGACAGATTTTTGGACAGTGTAGACACTACTTCGTAATATGGACATAACTCCTTCCTCCTAGTTCCGATTGAGATGATTCAAGGTGATATGGAATCCTAAGAGAGAGCTCTACAAATTTCATGTTTTAAATTTTGAGAGATAGGGACGGCATCAAGGTTGAAATCGAGCTTGATGTTACAGCCAGTGCATTGTTCATCCCTTTTTTATTCTACCAAATTCAAACACACATCACTACACATATCCCCATTTTTACCACAATTATTTACTATATATCTATATACATATATAAAAGAAGATGCGGGGTGTTACAAATTTACACGACTATTCTACCTCGTTCACCCATCATAACCACACAAACCACTTTAGAAATGGCGTATACCGTCTCCCACGGCATTGACGAATCCTTCCAAGGAAAGGTATACCATCCCTCAGCCTCGAACTTACGTAAATAATAGTGGTTGCTCTCACAAACAACAATCCACTACAAGTGTTAGGAAACCATCTCACCCCCATTGGGACAGACTAACCTCTAACACTCTACGGCAATTCTCGAATGTAATTCAAGCCCATCACAACAAACCATACAAGAGATGCAATACCAACCATTTTCTCAAATCACAAGTAAATTCAAAACCTCCAATTTCATAAGTATTTTTCCAACATAACAATTGAATAAAATAAGCAAGAGATCATCAAAAGATAGTCTTTTATTATTCCAAGAAAAGCACTAAAGTTTTTGAATCAAGAATAAGAGGATATCAAGAAGAAAAATCCATTTTTTCCAAAGTTAGGTTTTTACATCAAGAACATGAATTTCTAGGGTTATCAAACCATAAATTCTTTCAAAACATGATAACGTTTGCAATAACATCAAGAATCAAGGATTCCATAATAAATATATATGATTAAGAGTCAAAACATATATATATAAGCCCTAGCATCAATGAACAAGAGTAGAAGAAAACCCCTACCTTCTTCTTCCTTAGTGTTCTTGAAAAACTTGAGATTTTGATCTACTTCAAGGTGCAAATCCCTCTTGATCTTGTGTTTTCTACCCTTCTTTCTTGTTTCTCAAAGCTAGGGTTGTAAATGGTGTATGGAGGCTATTGGAGGTGCCCTTATGTATTTATAGGGTGAGAAGTGGGCTCATGTGTGCGGTTCTGAAAGTCAGAATTCGTAGCTCATGTTCGAACATCATTGGCGTTCGAACGTCCTTTGCTCTGAGTACTTTTGTTTTTCCATCAGAAAAAAGTATTGGAACGCACTGTCGTTCGAATGGACTTTCATGTTCGAACGTGGGTTGTTCGAACGTCATTTCACGTTCGAACGGACTTCCTGTTTCTGCTGAAACTTCCAATGAAGTTTTGGCCTATTTAGAGGTCGATTTGGAAAATTTTCATGAAATACACTTTTGTAGTTTCAGCAGATCAAATGGACATCAGAATAAAAAGGTATGATCCAAATACTAGGCAGTGTCCAAAATCCTTTCTACCCAAATTTTGTCTAAAATGTATTTTCACTCCAGAATATTTTCAAACTTCTTCAACATGCCCTATTACCTCAAGTTATATTTTTATTTCTACTTCTACAATCCACATAGTTCATGCATACATTATTACATATATTAGCATTTCTAAAATAATTACATTGCTATATTAAGATAATCATGTGGGGGTTTACACGGTACATCCCACATCTTCCTCAACCTTGGCTTACTATATTGCAAAGACACATGCAAGTCTAGTCTTCAATGCCTAGCTATGATTCGTGTTGATGAAATAGCATGGATTTTGTTACTATTTTGGATTTTTTCCTTTTGTCAAGGAATTTTCAAGCTGCCTCCCAAGGCTCATTTTGGATCTATATGTGCTTTGTATATAGTATTCCACCACATGATTAGAACTTTGGTAAGAGCAGGAATAATTTGTGAAGTTTTGTTTCGCTTGGTCCATACCCAACCCTTTACCGTGTGCACATAGCCTTTCCACCTCATAGTGGTCAAGTTGTAGACTAAGAGCAGGCATTCAACAGCTAGAGGGCATTCTTGATGATACAGTGACATTATTCTTTGTTAGGCTGTTGATGGTATTCCACTTTGCACTGCTTTATTTTGCTCTATATTAGGTCATCTCCTTTTTGTAGTTGAGGAGGCAAGCTCGAATGAATCACACATTCGTCTTAATTTGTCATGCTAAAACTCAATAACTTCGGTTGATATCAATGCTCTTCATAGAATATATAGTAAAGCATTGAAGTGTTGTAGGCTCTTTGCTAGAAAATATCGACCACTTCTTTTCTAAGAACTAAAGGTAACTCATGACCACCCATTTTACCCTAATAAAAGGGAGGAACTGCATTGGATGTTCTGCATTTTACGCATTATAGAAATAGACATCCGTTGGCGTGAATGTTATCGTTGCAACATAGAGCAAGTGGAATTGATCCCTGCCCTCAAATGCTTTTTACCTTTTTGAAATCCTGGAGTGATGTCAACAACCCTCTGCAATGTTGCCGACCTCCATGAAAATCTGGAACTACTTGATCACTAAAGTGATTGATAGTCCCTCTCGAATGAGTGATTCAACCTATTTTGTGATCTGATTAATATTATACACCAAAGTATAAGTGGTCGAATTGTAGTTTTCTCTGTTTAAGTCCAAGTATCAATCCCACAAAGAGTTTTAATAATTTAGGAAATATAATAAAAATAGGGAAATGGTTTTTTAAACTAAGATATCATCAGATAGCTTGTGATGTAAGCTTAGATTCATAACTAGTCTAATTAAACGTATGTTTGCAGATAGATTGTGTAAAGACAGTAATATAAACAGTATCGTTCAATTTAAGGATTTCATATGCTTTATATTGGTCAAATATTGAAAATGCTACCTTATAACGATTAACTTCCATGTTACTGGTAAGTCAACCGGTAGGTCTGATGTATATAAACCATCACACAACAACTTTTTAGGTTAGCTGGTGGTATCCATGACAATTGATTAATCCAAGCAAACCAAAAGGAGAAGTCATTCATGAGGAATACTTGAATTACTCAATTGATCCCATAACAGTAAGTGTGTACATAATAAACCATAACACAACAACTTCTTAGGTTAGTTGGTGGAATTAATATATCACAACACAACAACTTCTTAGTTTACCTGGTTATAAATGTGCCAATTGACTAATTCGAGTAAACCAGAAGGTCAAGCCATTCATAAGGAATTCTTGAATTACTCAATTGGTCAACTTTTTATATATACCAATAGAACATCCTCAGTGTTTCGGTAGAGGACAAGCCATACCGATGGAAAACTGTAGATATTTGACTAGCAATATTATTATGTATACCAGTTAAACGACCCTTAGTAATCCAGAGGGGACAAGTCATTCATGAATATCTCTTAGGTCATTAATCTGATAGTTATGTATAGTGGTTAAACAACCTAATAACCCAGAAGGACAAGTCATTCATGAGGATCATTTAAGTTTTGTATCATACACATCCTCAGCGTTCCGATGGAGGACAATTCATACCGATGGAACACCGTAGATATTTAATCGGTAAGTTGATGATGCACTGATGACATAATTCCAGGCACAGTACCGAAATTATATACATCATCACTATATCATGCATGAAGTATATAATATATATGTATGTGTGTGTGTGTGTATATATATATATATATATATATATATAACATCAGCATTTCTAGAAGTTAACCAATATTATACTCTAGAAGATATAAGTAACTACTTATACCCCATTACTTCAAACAAGCAAGAAGTGTGGATAGCTTTCATTACAACAATAAATATAATACAGACTCGGATACTTCTTTCATAAGGAACAACTAAAATACAACCACCTGTAATATCAGTTATGTAACGCCCCAAAACCCACCCTAGACGACATTACAAACTAAAAACTATGCACATCATGAGAGCAACTAAATAATTCATTCATAAAGAAATTTCATTCATCAAATATATCATTTACAATATCATTCCAAAAGAATAGGTCAATCATGGACACTATATCCAAAAGAATATGTCAAGCTATGACAATTACATCCCAAAAGAATTACATTTAAACTTAGCAGCGGAATAAACAAAATACTAGACTATACATAATCGTAAATAATTTTCCTAGTCTAGCACAAAAATAAACTATAACTCTAGACATCCACCTCGGGATCCACGAACCCATCTAGTGGAGCTTCCAAATGTGTTGGTTCCTCAATTCCCAAATCCTCCTCCAGTACATAATCTGAAAAATGTAGTTTGTAGGGGGGAGAGCATTAAGCTATGTAGTAACATTCCTCCCAAACTCGAACAAAGTTTAGAAATTCATATAAAAATGGTTGGTCACCTTTCACAAATAACATATATGTATTTCAAAAGAAAATCGGGACATTTAAACAGATCTCAAGTTTAAGCAACAATAATAATTTAATGTATAAGTGAAACCAATATACAACTAATAATTCATTCCACCATAAATCGTTTCTCCCAAGTTCTTGCGGAATCTCATACTTCCCAAAATTCTTGTAAAATTTATTTATGGTACAATGAACAATAACCCATCACTGTATTTGTATATCTAGTATGAAGTAAGACCTCGCATGGATACCATCGAAAATATCATGACCCACGTACAATCCACACAAATCCTCACAAGGATATCCAACCTTTAGGAATGGAGTATGCCAACACCATGACAGTGACGTATCCAACCAAAGAGTAGTATACTAACCCCTTTTTCCACGATAACCCGTAAGCGATAATAGTTTAGTCCTCACAAGGCACTAACCCCATTTACGAGTGGTAAGAAAAGTTCTAACCCACATGGGATAAGAAGGTGTTTACACACTCTAAGATATCTGGTCAATAGTAGCCCATGTTTATCCAACAACCACACAAGAGATACAATATCAACAATTTCCTCAAATAACAACAATTCCATAAATCCTCAATTTTGTATGTAGTGTTTCAATAGAACAATTGAATAAAATGCAAGAGATCATCATCAATATCATTTTACTACTCAACTCAAAGCATTGTAGTTTCGAAATCAACAATAAAGAAAGAATTTAAGAAGAAAATTCATCACTCTCCAAAAACTAGGGTTTTAAAGCAAGAACAAGAGATTTCATGGGTATTCAACCCTAACTTGTGTAAAACATGATAATAATTGGAAGAAGACCAAGAAAAGATGATTTCATAGCAAATATATAAGATTTAGAGTCAAAGAATACATATATATTAGCCCTAGCATCAATGGACAAGAATGGAAGAAAACCCCCTATCTTGTAATCAAGAATTTCAAATCAAAAGCCCAAGCTTTGAAGACCTTCTTCCTCCCTTTTCTTTCTCTCTTTATCTTCTCCTAGGGTTCTAAGAGGTGTGGGGTGAGAGTGGAATGTAAGAATGGGACAAATGGGGCTTAGAATGGTGTTTTAAAACATAAAAATCCTGTTTTTTTTGCTGTTCGGCAAGCTTTAAATAAAGCGTACCGGTACTGTTTAGCCTCTGGAGTTGGGCGTACCGGTATGGTTTGACTGACAGATTTTTGCTCCAACTTCTAGTGCATTTTTGGCCCATTTAGAGGTCGAATTGAAAAATGTTTGTGAAATATAATTATGTAGCCCTAGAAGTCTACTATCCCCTGTCACAATTTCAGATCAAAAGGACGTCAGAATAAAAAGTTATGATTAAAACACTAGACAGTATCCAAAATCCTTTTTACCCAAATTCTCTCTAAAGTGTGCTTTAACTCCGAAATACTTCCTCACTTTTAATATACCTCATATTACTTCTCTGAAGGTTTCTTGACCTTCCGGATTCAATGAAAATCTTATTTTGACCTAAAAATGTTTTGAACTTACCTAACAACCTCTTCCAAGCTTAAATACCTTTGCAACTTAAACTTTACAGTCAATTTACCTCCCAATAGTTATTTCTACCGTTATAATCTATGTGGTTCATTCTTACGTCATTACATATATTAGAATTACTAAACAATTATATTATCATATTAATATAAACATGTGGAGGTTTACTTCAATCAAGTAACGCTCATTGGAGGACTTCAAGTTTCGTCCTCGAAACTTACTTCAAGTACCAAATAAATGCGGGTACTTCTCTCGCATTTCTAGCTCCAGTTCCCAAGTAACTTGTTCCACTCCATGGTGTTGTCACAAAACCTTTACTAGTCGGATGACTTTGTTGCGGAGCACTTTCTCTTGTGTGTCAAGAATCTTCACCAGTTGTTCTTCATACATTGCTCCATCTTGAACTTCGATATCTTCCAAATCTATCACATACGTGGTCTTCGACTAGCATTTTCTCAACATCGACACATGAAACACGACATGCACCCCTGACAACAGAGCTGGTAGTCGAAGTTGATATGCCACTTCTCCTATTACCTTGATCACTTCAAAGGGTCCGATGTATCTTGGAACTAGCTTTCCCTTCTTGCCAAATCGCAACACTCCCTTCTTGAGTGATACTTTAAGAAACACGTGATCTCCAACCTTGAATTCTAAGGGTCTTTGTCGTCGATCTGCATAGCTTTTCTGTCTACTTTGTGTCGTGCGTAGCCTCTGCCGGATGAGTTGAATTTTCTCCGTAGTCTCCCGAACGATCTCTAGCCCAAACAAACTACTCTCTCCAGCTTCTAGCCAACAAGTCGGTGACCTACATGGTCTTCCATACAATGCTTCATAAGGTGCCATCCCAATACTTGTCTGATAACTGTTGTTGTATGCAAATTCCACCAACGGCAAATGCTCACTCCAACTTCCCTTGAAGTCCAACACACAAGCACGTAACATGTCTTCCAAAATTTGTATCACCCTCTCGGATTGGCCATCCATTTGAGGATGAAAAGCGGTGCTAAAGCGTAGCTCTGTCCCCATAGCTCGTTGTAGACTTTGACAAAATTATGCCACGAAACGAGAATCGCAATCCGAAAAAATAGAAAGCGGAACTCCATGAAATCAAACAATCTCGTGAATATATAGCTTGCTTAAGCTCTTCAAGGTGTCCATGGTCTTCATACTCAAGAAATGAGCCGACTAGGTAAGTCAATCCACAATGACCCATACGACATTATGACTACGTGAAGTCCGTGGAAAACCTGACACGAAGTCCATGGTAATGTGATCCCACTTCCACTCTGGGATAGGCAAAAATTATAGTAATCCTCCCGGCTTTTGATGTTCGATCTTCACCTGCTAGCACACCGCACATCATCCTATGAACCTTGCCACCTCATTCTTCATTCTCTTCCACCAATATTAGCGCTTTATGTCCCTATACATTTTTATACTACTCGGATGTATGGAGAACTTGGAACGATGGCACTCGCCCAACACTTCTTCTTGTACTTGGTTATGATTGGGTACACATAGCCTTCCCCGAAACTGTAATTCATCATCACTTATCGCCCAATTCTCAACAATCTCACTCCTCTCCAACTTACTCCGGATAGCCTCCAACTCGCTGTCTAATCGTTGCAACGACACAATCCTTTGTCGATGCATCGGTTGAGCTACAAAGTTGAATAGGCATGGTCGATCCTCCCATCTATCCACCCATAGATCAAATTCCTCCAACGCATCCATCATCTTCCACTTATTCACCACAAGGGAATTGATTTCACCCCAAGATTTTCTACTTAGAGCATCCGCTACTACATTCGCCTTCCCCGGATGGTAATTGAGTGTGAAATCATAGTCTTCTAAATAATCAATCCACCTTCTTTGCCAAAGATTCAAGTCCTTCTGAGTGAATATGTACTTGAGGTTCTTATGATCAGAAAATATTTGGAATTTCTCTCCGTACAAGTAACACCTCCATAACTTAAGAGCAAAAACCACAGCAGCAAGCTCTAAGTCATGGGTGGGATAATTCTGCTCATAAACCTTGAGTTGCCTCGAGCCATAGGCATTACCTTCCCTCCTTGCATTAACACACACCTTAAGCCTCATAGCGAAGCATCGGTGTACACATCTTATCCTTTTCCACTACTCAGAATAATGAGAACAAGAGCGATTGTCAACTTCTCCTTCAAGGTGCGAAATGCTAGTTCACACTCTTAAGTCCCTAAGAATTTTTCTCCCTTCTTTGTGAGACGTGTCATCGGCATTGCTAGCTTTGAGAACCCTTCCACAAACCTCTGGTAGTAGCCTACTAAGCCCAAAAAATTACATACTTCGGTCACATTCTTTGGTGGTTCCCACTTCGTCATTGCCTCAATCTTTGCGGGGTCAATAGCTACGCCTTGTTCCGAAACAACATGGCCAAGGAATTTCACTTCCTTCATCCAAAACTCACACTTACTCATCTTCACATATAATTTATGTTCTCTCAATGTCTGTAGTACAATAGAAAGATGACGTCCATGTTCCTCGTGAGTCTGGGAATAGATTAGTATGTCATCAATAAATACGATGACAAACTGATCTAGATACGGCTGAAATACCCTGTGCATTAAATTCATGAAGGCTGTTGGAGCATTAGTCAATCCGAACGGCATCATCGTATACTTGAAATGACCATACCGAGTACGAAAAGCAGTCTTAGGAATATCTTCCTCCTTGATCTGCAATTGATGATACCTAGTGCGAAGATCAATCTTGGAGTAATACTTAGAACCCCTCAACTGATCAAATAGGTCATCGATTCGTGGCAAAGGGTATTTGTTCTTCACTGTTACTTGATTCAATCTTCAGTAATTCATGCACAATCGAAGTGTCTCATCATGCTTCTTCACGAAGAGTACCGGGGTTCCCCAAGGTGAGGTGCTCAAACGGATAAACCCAATGGTCAACAAATGATCCAGCTGCTTCCTTAGCTCCTTTAACTCCAAAGGTGCCATCCGATTGGGAGCAATGAATATGGGCTCGATTCCCGGGTAGAGATTAATCTTGAACTCAATCTCCTTGTTTGGGGGGTAGCACAGATAGTTCATCTGGGAAGGCATCCGTAAAATTCGATACTATTAATACCACATCAGCATGGAATTTGTCCCGATCATCTCCCATCAAGCTAGCTAAGAAACTCAAATGGCTCCTCGCCTTCGTTTTCAAGAATCTACTACCCGTAGTAGGAAATGGAAGGGAACATTTTTGATCATTCACAATACTGAATACTACCCCTCCCGGTAGTTGAAAAGAAATCCGTTTACGGAAACAATCCATCACCGCACGGAAAGCGGACAACAAGTTCATCCAAAATATAACGTCGTACCCCTTCATATCTAATGCAACCAAATCGACAACCAACTCTTGCTCCCCAATGCGAAGCACACATCCTCTACACACCCTTGTTGTATCCAACCGTTCTCCCATGGGCATGTCAATACTAAGGGCATATTCTAGCTTCTCAAATCTCAATCCCAAATTAAAAGCATATGCAGTATGTATAAATGAGTGTGTAGTACCGGGATCAAATAAGATTCGGGCCCAAGAGTTATAAAGAAGCATGATACCTTCCATTACGGCATTAGAAGCATCCTCCTCCGGTTGAGTCAATGCAAAAACTCTTCCTTGAATGGCACTGCCGGGGGCTTGAGCTTTTAACGGTCTTTGCTATGCTGGCCCTTGTAGCGATGACTTGTTTGCATTCACACACCCGGTTGCTTCGTTGGTTTTGATTGAAAACAATGGGCAGTGATTTTTGAAGTGCCCAAACTTTCCACATGCAAAACAATGACGCGGGTCCGTGTCTGTCCTCTCTAGTATGCCTCCAATTCCTCGAGCAGTCTGAAGTCTCTCTCCACCCGCCTAATCTAGGCATTAGCAACGGAATAAACAAAATACTAGACTATACATGATCGTAAATAATTTCCCTAGTCTAGTACATAAAAAAACTATAACTCTAAACGTCCATCTTGGGATCCACGAACCCGTCTAGTGGAGCTTCCAAATGTGTCGGTTCCTCAATTTCCAAATCATCCTCTAGTACATAATCTAAAAAATGTAGTTTGTAGGGGGGTGAGCACTAAGCTCTGTAGCAACATTCCTCCCAAACTCGAACAAGGTTTAGAAAAGCATATAAAAATGATCGGTCACCTTTCACGAATAACATATATGAATTTTGAAAGAAAACCGAGACATTTAAACAAATCTCAAGTTTAAGCAACAGTAATAATTTAATGCATAAGTGAAACCAATATATAACTAATAATCCATTCCACCATAAATCGTTTCTCCCAAGTTCTTGCGGAATCGCATACTTCTCAAAATTCTTGTAAAAACTATTTCTGGTATAATGAACAATAACCCACCACTGTATTCGTATCTCTGGTATGAAGTAAGACCTCGCATGGATACCATCGAAAATATCATGACCCACGTACAATCCACACAAATCCTCGCAAGGATATCCAACATTTAGGAATGGCGTATGCCAACACCATGGCAGTGATGTATCTAACCAAAGAGTAGTATACTAACCTCTTTTTCCACGATAACCCGTAAGCGATAATGGTTTAGTCCTCGCAAGGGGTTAGAAGGAATCTACACACTCCAAGATACCCGATCAATAGTAGCCCATGTTTATCCAACAACCACACAAGAGATACAATACCAACAATTTCTTCAAATAACAATAATTCCATAAATTCCCATTTTTGCATGTAGTGTTTCAATAGAACAATTGAATAAAATGCAAGAGATCATCATCAATATCATTTTAGTACTCAACTCAAAGCATTATAGTTTCGAAATTAATAATAAAGAAAAAATTTAAGAAGAAAATCCATCACTCTCCAAAAACTAAGGTTTTAAAGCAAGAACAAGAGATTTCATGGGTATTCAACCCTAACTTGTGTAAAACATGATAATAATTGCAAGAAGACCAATAAAAGATGATTTCATAGCAAATATATAAGCTTTAGAGTCAAAGAATACATATATATTAGCCCTAGCATCAATGGTCAAAAATGGGAAAACCCCCTACCTTGTAATCAAGAATTTCAAATCAAAAGCCCGAGCTTTGAAGACCTTCTTCCTCCTTTTTCTTTTTCTCTTTATCTGCACCTAGGGTTCTAAGAGGTGTGTGGTGAGAGTGGAATGAAAGAATGGAACAAATGGGGCTTAGAATGGTGTTTTAAAACATAAAAATCCCAATTGTTTTACTATTCGGCAAACTTTAAATAAAGCGTACCGGTACACAGTACTGGTATTGTTTAGCCTCTGGAGTTGGGTGTACCAGTACGCAGTACTGGTACGGTTTGATTGACAGACTTTTGCTTTAACTTCCAGTGCAGTTTTGGCCCATTTAGAGATCGAATTGAAAAATGTTCATGAAATACTTTTTTGTAGCCCTATAAGTCTACTATTCACTCTCATAATTTCAGATCAAATAGACTTCAGAATAAAAATTTATGATCAAAACACTAGACAGTGTCCAAAATCCTTTTTACCCAAAATCTCTCTAAAGTGTGCTTTAACTCCGAAATACTTACTCACTTCTAATATACCCCATATTACTTCTCCCAAGGTTTCTCGACCTTTCGGATTCAATGAAAATCTTATTTTGACCTAAAAATATTTTGAACTTACCTAACAACCTCTTCCAAGCTTAAATGCCTTCGCAACTTAAACTTCACAATCAATTTGCCTCCCAATAGTTATTTATACCGTTATAATCTATGTGGTTTCATTCTTACGTGATTACATATATTAGAATTACTAAACAATTATGTCATTATTATTAATATAAACATGTGGGGGTTTACAAGTTAAGACACAAAGGTGGTGGTAGTTCAATTATTTGAATAGAAAGATAACACAAAAATGTAGAAATATAGAGTTTGGCTTGAGTGTATGACGGACCAGATTTGTGTCTGACTTCTTCTTTTCTCTCTTTCTTTTTTTCTTTCTTTTCTTTCTTTGGAATTCTCTCCCTAGAGCTCTCTCTATGCCCGCCCCGTCCTCAAGACAAGGCTGTGCATGGCCTTTATATAGGCAAAGGATCAAGCATGAGGTGGAGGGTGAAGATGAACCGACTTGGACCACTGTCCGGACGGTCTTGCTTTGTTGGATGTTGATCTTGTTGTGTGCTGACTCTTCCTTTGTAGATTTACACTTTTGTCCCTTGCTCTTTTAAGCTTTGACATATTATTCCTTGTATTTTCCAGTAATTCCACATGAAACCCTGAAAAGTTTATACATAACACACATAAAACTCTAATTTCTGCACAAATGCTAATTGATAGTTTTTAGTTATTTTATCTTACCAATTTGACTTATTTAAGGAGTCTAATTTATATATTAATTAGGGTTAATCACACTTCCCAACTTAAACTTTACTTGTCCCTAGTAAATTATAAAGACTATTAACAAAATGACACTATAATACAAACAGAAGTAAAATCATTGTCATAGATTTTTTCACGATTGCATTTAGCATATTTAATAAGCTGTTAAACCCCTAGGTAATTCCTAGTGGACGAGTTTTATCTAGTGAAGGTTTTTAGTGAAGCTACGTACAAACTTCTGTTAGTTAGAAGTTAATAATTCATATTTTCCACGAGTAAGATTAAATCAATATTCCTGTGCATTGCTAGAATATTTTCTTTTTCTGATCACTATAAGAGTAACACACGTTAGTTGTAACATTATCTATATATTTTTATAAAATCTTTTGTGTGTGTAGTGATTTCTTTATTTTCAAAAATAACTTGAGAAGTATTACCATCTTTTATGGTAATCTTGATGTCAATCCTTTCTTGAAATACACTCAGCAAAAATTTCATGCATGTTATAGTGACTATTTTTTTCAAAAACTATAGGTACTTGGAATATTGTACACAAAGCAAATAGTTTCACATGTAGTTAATTAAAAAAATGGTTATTTGAATAAAATTGTTATTTGACATAATCTCATGAAAGAATATTAACACTATATTAAATATATATTATTAACATCCTCCCTTTTTAGAGTGATAGGATTAATACCAATGCATGATTTTTGGAATCAAAAAGGACTTTATTAGGGTTATAATGTGGCCATTGGTTTAAGGTTTATGAAATGACGTTAGTAGGATTCAAACGCTATCTTTAATATTATGGCACACCTTATTCTATTTTTCTAGAACTTTGCATGTTCCTTCTTTCCATTTTTCCATTTTCTCACTTTCTTGGCTCTTTTCTTTCTTTTGAAATTTCTTTCTCATATCATTCTTTTGCCTTTTCTTGTCCATTTCTACCTTTTCTTCTCCTCATGCTTTTTCATATTATGCTGATTTTAAAAGAGGGTGCAAAAAAATTAGATAGCAAGGGTAGGTTTAATATATTTTTATCTAGCTCGGGTATTTCTTGGGTTTTAAGAAAAGAATGTATACTTTTTCAGGCTCAATCACGGCTGACTAAAGATATAATTTCGTAAAAGAAATGGTTAAGGCTCGAGGTTAATCAAAAATGGCCTAAGATCATTTTCTAGAGATCATGCATTAGTATAATCTCTAAATAGAAGTCTAAGGAAAATTCTTAACAATATAATTTAATAACTGCTAATCAAAACAAAACTAATGAGATTATTCAAAGAAAGTTTATTGCTGAATCAAAGATTCTTATTTGAGTAGATGTAGAATATCTCTCCAAGAAAGATTGGTTCAAAATCTAAAATAGGTAACATCTCCACTACATATGCAAAAGAGTGTAATATTTCACAAGATTTTTAACAATAAAGAAATATAATTGTGCTTTTTAGAATAAATTTAAACAAAAATATTCAGATAATACACAACTAAAATATGAAAATCCCACGTGATCAGATTAAGACTATTCTTGCAAAGCATGTGAATAAGACTATTCTTAATTTAACTATGAATTATATGAACTAGTCTTCCTATCATAAAAGCATAAGTTCCATAATTTAACAAGAATAAACTTAAACACACTTAAGTTCAAAGCAAACAAATTTAAAACATACATAAGTTCAAAACATAAATTAAAGTTCAGATGCATAAAGTAAAAGTGCATAATGTAAAAGATGAGTGAAAGATAGCAAATTTTTTTCTGTAGAATTTCCAGTTTTCAAGAAGTAGATGGTCCTCCGAACTGCTCTCGAAGTATTCTCAACATCTCTACTTGATTTTTCTCATAATCAGTCAAGCGTTGATTTATTTGGGTGATGCTGGTACTGAGTTGATTGACTGTGGTCACCAATCCTAGCAGAATTTGTCTGTCGATTTTGTCATCCACTGGCATGTATAGTTGATCTACTTGTGGTTTGGGCTGCGGTGGTGGGAAAAATTCGTCCAGAATATGGAATGGCTCTTCTTGTGGTGGAGATGGTACTTCTTGTTGCTCTTATAGATGTCCTCTATGAGTCTTTCTCAATGAATTTGTATCCAATGCTCCAAAATGGTCCACTGTTTTCCATATAGGATCAATAATCACACCCTTATTCCTGCATAACTGAGAAACTAACATAGCATAGGGGAGTGAGGGTTTCTTTTTATTCATAGCAAGTAACATTTGATCCATAATTAAGTTTAGAAGATCAATTGTGTGTTCCATCTCGAATGCATATAAGAAGTAAGCCTAGCCTGCTTAGTATAAATTTGATTCTTTTAGGCTCAGGGTAACAATTTGTATACTGCTTTATGTATTTATTTGGTCTACCCCAAACAAACTCCGGGTTACCCGTCACCTCTTTCTCTATGTTATCCAAATCAGGTAATTCGGTGTAAGGATATTGTAGGTTCTCTGGTCTCTGCATGGGTTGGAAAAGATCGGCTATAGTAGCCGGTGTAACTTGGAAAACAATAAATTTAATATAATGCAACCATCCTCTATCAATAAGAATTTGTCTTACTCCTATGTTCTCAAAATCCTCGTAAATAACTAGCCTTTTAGAAATGATATTTTTAGTCAGAAAATTAGCATCATACCTGGCCTGCTATTCAAAATTCTCAAATATCACCTCATTTAAGATATTCCCTGCTCTGGGTTGTTGTGGAGGTGCTTGAGGTGAATCCCTTTGTGTTCGACTTCAAGATCCTCCCGTTTGCCGTCTCGAATTCATGTTTTTCTTGATTTCTCTTAAAATACTCCGTTTCAACTAATTTCAATCGGTAGATAACTTCAAAATATGATGGGTAAGAGAATAATCAAAGCAGATTTGATGAAAAACTGTTGGGTGTAGCAGATTTGACAGCTATTCTTTGGAAACTTTCGCCTTTTTCGAATTCTGGATTGCGTGGGAGTGCAATTGATTGGGTTTTTGCATGAGGAGGCATATATACAAGGCACTATCGTTCGAATGGCTGGCCTCACCGTTTGGACGGTGCTGCCATACTAGTCTTTTTGTTTTGCAACTGCAGATCACCTCTTTGATTTTTCTTCAATTCTGCCTTTTCCCTTTAAATTCATGCAATTTACAAAGTTAAATACAATTTTAGATATTCTAAAAAATTTTGCTAACCACTCTTGATGTGAATCCCAATCGACTTGCTTTGAGACCTAACAACAATATTGAAAATACAACCCAAGAAAGCCAAATTCAGGTCTATGGATGGAGAATCTAAACCCGTTGAGAACTCGTTTCAAGAACCTAGATTATATTAAAATCTAGACTCATTGAAGAACCCTTCTCAAGAACCCAGATTACAAGAAGGAACGCCACAAAGGTTGTGATTTACCTTTGATAAATTCAAAAATTCAATCAAGAACAAGAGGAGTAAACTCAACTCAACTCACAATCAAAATTCATTATATATTGTCTCCTGTTTCATTGATAGAACACCTATTTATAGGCTGGCCATTACAAGGATTAGGAAACTTCCTAAAATAGCTATCCTATTTAAGAAATATCTCTTAGTTGTTGGTAAACAAATATCTCTTACTTTCCTAAAACTCTTGAAGAAAAAGAAACACATTCAACCCTTTAATTAGCTGATCACATGCCTAAATAGAAAAAGGAAAGTACTTGGCATACAAGTCTTACAATTAGAACCTAAAAAGAGTGAATAGTGCACAATTACTGAAGCATGAACAGTGCGGCGCTACAGTAACTACGAAAACCCTAGTTCATAAGAAATAAAACATGTGTGGGCTAAGCATCCTCAAACCCGCTTATTCTAAACTAATAGTAAAAATTCTTTAGACAAATTAAAAGCCTTAACAACAAAAGGCCCTAGCTCTAAGTCATGTCTTCCATAGCTTGGATCAAGTGGATCTAAATTGGTTCTCCTTCTTTCAAGCCCATCTTGAGTGGTGGGCTCTTGCTAGCTTCATCCCACCCATCCTTGCATTGCTTCCTTGCTCTTCTTGGCTCTTGATCTTGTAATTGGCCCATCTGGACATGCCAAGGATCTTTAAAAGTAGGCCCACCTTGGCTCTCATCAACTCTTTTTCTTGTCACAAAATTTGCGGGTTTTTAAATTTTTATTTTATTTGTTATTTTTTATTTACTAATTTTCCTAATTAATCTGTAGTTATTTATATTATTTACAGTTATTTATAGATATTTACAAATATGTATAGTTTATTTACAATTATGTACAATTCTTCCAAAAATTATACATTATTTGATCATATTGATTTAGAGTTAGAACTGTCTATATCAATAACACCAGTGACACAATTAACTTCATTTCTTATGTATCTTGTTAACATTGGAGTAGTATAGGATGACGTTTCAGGATACTCCTTACTCTGTCCATGCCTAATCTACCAGAGACAATCTAACGCTCGACCTGAAATTGGTTTCGTGCACTAATTATATTTTCTTAAATGTTCTAAACGACCACATCTTACACATCCATCAAGACGCTTTGATCTTTGTGTTTAGAAAATGTACTTGTTCCGCAAAGGGGTCTTGGTTGACTTTAAAAAATTTATAAACTTCTAACTCTTCTGGTTTTTTGCATGATCAATGAATATATATCTTTTGGAAGACGACGCAATAAAATTAAACTTAACTAGAATAGTTTCTCGTCCATTGTACAATCTTTTTTTTTTTTTCCAGAAGTTGACTTACTATCCGACTCTTTAACGTCTGTCAGTCACAAAGACAAACAAATTTAAAACAAAATAAATGCTTTAAACACAACTAATAAATTCACATCCATATCTTCCCAACTTAAATTAAACATTATCTACAATGTAAAAACAGTGATAATTAGCATTGATAATAAAAACCCAACAATCTGTTGTTGTTTCACCAATTGGGATATCTGGCTGTTACTCAGGAGATTTATTCTGTCAAATAAATTACAACGAATTAGTAATATTATTGAGAATTAAGCAACAATTTACTTTTTAGAGTATATAAACAAGATCAAAAAGTTGTACAGAAGTTATATCTTGAGTAAAACTACCATAATATAGTTTAAGCCTTTGACCATTGACTTTAAAGATATTTCCTGTTAACGGATTTTCAATTTCAATTGTTCCATAGTCAAAAAACTTGCTTAACAATGTAAGGACCTGTCCATCTTGATCTTAATTTTCTAGGAAATAAATGAAGCTTTGCATTATATAACAGAACTTTTTGAGAAGGTTCAAAGGATTTTCTCATGATGTTTTTGTCATAAAAAAAAAAATTTTTGTTCATTTCAATTCTTCCAATTCATTAATTTAAAGTTTGCAAGATATTCTAGCTTTGTCCATATCAAAATTCATTATTTTAATTTCCCAATATGATCGATGTTCTAATTCTAATGGCAAGTGACATGGTTTTTCATAAACTAACCGATACAGAGACATTGCTAAAATAGTTTTAAATGTAGTATGGTAAGCCCAAAGCGCATTAGTCAATCTCAAGGACCAATCTCTACGATCTAGATTTACCATTTTTTTGTAAGATATATTTTATCTCCCTATTAGGTAATTCAGCTTGTCCACTTGTCTGTGGAAGATACGGAGTGGATATTTTATGTAAAATTGAGTATTTTTTCATAAGATTGTCAAAAAATTTATTACAGAAATATAATCCACCATCACTTATAATGGTTTGAGAAATTCTAAATCTAGACAAAATATTTTCTTTTAAAAACTTGATCACTATTCTATGATCATTCTTTCTACATAGAATTATCTCTACCCATTTAGAGACATAATCGATTGCGACTAAAATATATAGATATTCAAAAGATGAGGGAAATTGACCCATAAAATCGATGCCCCAAGAATAAAAAATTTCAATGATTAAAATAGGGTTTAAAGGCATCATATTTTTTTTTTGAAATATCTCCCAATCTTTGACATTTGTCACACTTTAGGCAAAAAAATATGAACATCTTTAAAAAGAGTTGACTAATAAAATCTACACTGCAAAATTTTAGCAATGATTTTCTTTGAAGCAAAATGGCGTCCACAAAGCTTCGGAGTGTCAAAACTGAATTACCTAACTTATTTCATGATTAGGTACACATTGCCTTATTATTTAATCTTTACAATATTTAAACAAATAAGGATCTTCCTAGATTAGGTACACATCGCCTTATTATTTAATCTTTACAATATTTAAACAAATAAGGATCTTCCTAGAAAAGTTACGTACCTCACTTAGAAACCTTTTTTTATCAAATCAAGTATACTGAGAAGGAATAATAACAGTGGCTAAATAATTAGTTATATCTGCATACCACAATACTTCTGTTACTACTAATTGTTGTTCATGTGGAAAAATATCTCTAATCGGAGTTGATTCTTCCTTTATTTCATAATTTAGCCTTGACAAGTGATTTGCTACCACATTTCTTATCCTTAATGATAAGATCAAATTCTTGAAGTAATAGTATCCATCATAGGAGACATGGTTTAGCATCTTTCTTATTAAGTAAATATTTTAAAGCTGCATGATTTATAAATACCACAATTGATGATCCAACCAAATAAGAACAAAATTTATCTAAGGCAAATATAACGGCAAATAGTTCTTTCTCTGTGGTTGAATAGTTCATTTGTGCATCATTTAAGGTTTTGCTTGCATAATAAATTACATATAATTTTTTTATCTTTTCTTTGACCTAATACAACTCCTACTACATAATCACTTGCATCACACATTAATTCAAAAGGCAAAGACCAGTTAAAAGGTTGCATAATAGGTGCAGAAATAAGCATTTTTTGAATTTGTCAAATGCTAATTGACATGCATCATTCCATTCAAATAAAGCATCCTGACATCAAAGATTACATATAGGTTTAGATATTGAACTAAAATTTTTTATGAACCTTCTATAGAATCTTGCATGACCTAAGAATGAGTGAATATCTTTTACAGTTTTTGGTGTAAGCAGATTAGCTATCAGGTCAATTTTTGATTTATCAACTTCGATTCCTTTTTTAGACACTACATGACCTAAAACAATACCTTGTGTAACCATAAAATGACGTTTTTTTCCAATTTAAGACAAGGTTTGTTTCTTCATATCGAATGAGCACTTTTTCGAGATTTTTTAAACATAAATGAAATGAATCACCATAAACTGAAAAGTCATCCACGAAAACTTCTAAACATCGTTCTACCATAGCACTGAATATGTTTAATATACAACGCTGAAAGGTAGCTTGAGCATTACATAGTCCAAAAAACATTCTTTTATATGCAAAAGTACCAAAATGACATGTAAATGTAGTCTTTTTTTGATCATCTATTGCAATTTCAATTTGATTATATCCAGAATATCCATCTAAAAGATAATAGTATGCATGACCAGTCATTCTTTCTAAAACTTGATCTAGGAATGATAATGAAAACTGATCTTTTCTGGTCAGTGAATTTAGTTTTCGATAGTCAATACACACACGCCAACCTGTGACTGTACGCATTGGAACTAATTCATTTTCTTTATTTTTTATCACAGCGATACCAAATTTTTTTAGAACTACTTGTGTAGGACTAACCTACTTACTATCAAATATAGGATAGATAATATTAGCATCTAATAGTTTAAGTATTTCATTACGAACTACCTCTTTCAAGTGTGGATTCAGTCTTCTTTGCATTTGACGAGATGGTTTACCATTTTCTTCTAAATATATACAATGAGTACACAGAAGTGGGCTTATACCTTTTATATCTGCAATTGTCCATCCAAGAACACTTTGATGATCTTTCAATAGTTTTGTTAATTCTTTTTCTTGACTTTCAGATAAATTTGATGATATGATCACGGGATGAATTTTATTTATTTATCTAAGAAAACATATTTCAGATTAGTTGGAAGCGGTTTTAAATCTGGCTTGAATATTTTGACATTGGACTCTTCAGATTTAGATAACAAAATTTCACATTTTGGGTTCTCTACATTTTCATACTTATCAATATCAGATACATATTCTATTTTATATAATTCATTTTCCAAGAAAACTTATTCAAAAAAACTGAGTCAATGATTCAACACAATTTATTTCATGTACTTCATCTTCTTCTTTGGGTTGTTTTGCATTGTTAAAAATATTTAATTTCAAGATCATATTTCCAAATGAAAGTTTTATTATTCCATTCCCACGATTAATCAATGCATTTGATGTGGCTAGGAATGGTCGACCCAAAATAATTGGTATGTATGCAGATGCATGAAAAATTGGTTGCATATCTATAACAATAAAATCTACTAGGAAATGAAATTGATCAACTTAGATAATTACATTTTCCACAATCCCTCTTGGAGTTTTTACTGATCGAATTGCTAATTGTAGTGTAAAACTGGTGGGTTTTGGTTCACTTAATTCTAATTGTTTATACACTGAATATGACATTAAATTACAACTGGCTCCAAGATCTAGAAGAGATTCTTCAATTCAAAAATTTTCAATGATGCATGAGACTGTAGGACTACCTGGATCTTTGTACTTAAGAAGAGTGTTATGTTATATTATAGTACTGACTTGTTCAGTTAGAAATGCTTTTTTGGTACATTTGCTTTTCTTTTTATTGTGCAAAGTTGTTTTAAAAACTTAGCATAAGCTATAGCATCCAATAAAAGAATGTTAATCTTAACTTGTTTAAATAGTTCAAAAATCTCTGATTGGTCTTTTTTAGATGTAATTTTCTTGACCCTTTGAGGAAAAGGTAAGTGAATAGGACATTGTTGATTTTCCTCTTTTTGTATTTTTGGTTGCTTTTTGACTAAAGGTTCAGGCTCAAGTGGTTCATTAACAGGAATTGACTTACACAATTTCTTAGAGATTTTAGGTTTAATAGTTTTGTCAATGACTTTATCAGTTCTTAATGTTGTAATTGCTTGTACTTGACTTGGACAAGGTTTAGAGGATATAACATTAGCTTGACTTTGACTTTGCGGAGGTTTAGCCTGAGATGAAAATTTTCCTTTTCTAACATACTGAGGGACTTAGTCAATCTAGCTAGATGACTCTTGATATCTTCAATACTCTGAGAAGTTTAGGCTTTAAATTCATCAAAAACTTGAGTTGTTTGAGTGTTAAAACTCATTTGACTTTGAATAAATTGATTCATAGTATCTTCCAGAGTTCTTTTTTGTGGGGGTTGATATAGTGGATATTGTTGTTGATTTTGTGGTTGTGGTGGACCTCGTATTTGATTTGTAGGTTGTGTATTCTTCCAACTAAAATTTGGATGATTCTTCCATCCTGGATTGTAAGTTTCAAAATATGGGTTCCAATAAGGCTTATTATAAGTTTTTTTTGATAAAAAATGGCAGCACCTTTATTAAACTAACTTGAGGATTCTCTAAGGTTGAGAGGCCCAATGAAATCTGGACAAACCTCTCTCCATAAAATAGAGTCAGTACATTGACAAGCATAATGTGCCAAAGCATTAGCCACACCATTGGCAGATCTCCTTACCCAAGAGGAAGAGAATTCCTTTAGTTGCTCTACTGAGGATTGAATCAGCTCTATGAGATGACCAGCCTCTGAAAAATTAGATTCTTGTCTACCAATAGCCTCCATCACAGACAAAGCATCACTTTCTAGGATTAGATTGTTCAATTAAAACAATATTATAAGTTGGAACAACATTAGATTGTTCAATTAAAACTTCTTTGAATGCAGGTATAGTTGGACATTCTTCTACATGATGTCCTAATAACACACAAATTTTACATATTTAATCAGTAGTTAACACAACAGGCACTTGTGTTATGTTTTTCATTTCTAAGGCTTCTAGCTTTTGAGATAAATTAGCCATTTTAGCTCTTAAATCATCATCTTCTTTCAATACATATTTTCCTCTTTCAGATGTAGATGGTTTATTTTTCACTATATTTGAAGGAGTTGAGTCCCACATCTGGGAACTCTCAGAAATAGTATTAAAATATTGGAATGCTTCTTCAGGATTTTTACTCATGAATTCCCTCTACGCCATCATTTCAACAAATTGTCGCATTGCAAGTGGAAGAGCATCATAAAAAAAGAAACCAACTAAGGTACAGTTTTCAAATGCATGATGTGGACAAACTTGGAGAAGATATTTAAATCTTTTCCAGCATTGATAAAAAGTTTCACCTTCTTTTATAGAAAAATTAATTATTTGACGTCTTAGGTTATTAGTACGATGCACAGGAAAAAACATTTTAAAAAAATTAGCTTGCAAAGCTTGCCAATTTGTGATAGAATTAGATCTTAAAGATTTAAGCCACTGTTTCGCTTTACCTTTCAAAGAAAAAGGACAAAGTTTTAATCTAATAATTTTTAGAATTATCTTGCAACGTTCCACAAACTTCTTCACATTCTTTCATATGAACGTAAGGGTTTTCAGTTTCCAAACCATTGAACTATGGTAATAACTGTATTGTTCCTGACTTAATATTAAGATTTGAAGCATCTATTGTAAAAGCAAAACATGACGGGACATTAGTTCGTGTAGGATGTAAATATTCTCTTAATGGTCGAATATTTTGAACTACTTCTTGTTCTCTAGGTTATTCTTCCCTAGACACATTTCTAGCCATACTTAATTCAAATGATTCTTGTGTAGATGAAGATGATGAAGACAAAGGAGATGACTGATTTACAGAACCTACTGATGAATGAACAGACATAAATTATTAAAGAAAACACACAATTTATATATATATATATATATATATATATATATATATATATATATATTATTAATTAAACAACTTTCATATTTTATTCAATCCCACGAAGAGTTTTAATAGTTTAGGAAATACAATAAAAATAGGGAAGTGGTTGTTTAAACTAAGATAGCATGAGATAGCTTGTGATGTGAGCTTAGATTGATAACCAGTCTAATCAAACATATGTTTGCAGATAGATTGTGTAACATAAACAGTATCCTTCAGTTTAAGGATCCCATATGCTTTATATTGGTCAAATACTAGAAATGCTACCTTATAGCAATTAACTTCCATGTTACTAGCAAGTCAACCGGTAGGTCTGATGTATATAAACCATCAATCAACAACTTTTTAGGTTAGTTAGTGGTATCCATGACAATTGATTAATCCAAGCAAACTAGAAGGACAAGCCATTCATGAGGAATACTTGAATTACTCAATTGATCCCATAACAATAAGAGTGCACATAATAAACCATAATACAACAACTTCTTAGGTTAGCTGGTGGTATTAATATACCACAACACAACAACTTCTTAGGTTAGTTGGTTATAGATGTGTCAATTCACTAATTCGAGTAAACTACAAAGACAAGTCATTCATGAAGAATACTTTGAATTATTCAATTGGTCATCTTTTTATATATACCAGTAGAACATCCTCAGCGTTCTAGTGAAGGATAAGCCATACCGATAGAATACCGTAGATATTTGACTGGCAATATTATTATGTATACCAGTTAAACGACCTTAGTAATCCAGAAGGACAAACCATTCATGAGGATCACCTAGGTTATTAATCTGATAGTTATGTATAGTAATTAAACAACCCTAATAACCCAGAAGGGCAAGCTATTTATGAGGATCATTTAGGTTTTGTACCATACATCAGTAGAACATCCTCAGCGTTACGGTGGAGGACAAGCCAATACCGATGGAACACCGTAAATATTTAACCGGTAGGTTGATGATGCACTGATGACATAATTTCACGTACAACACCAAAATTACGTACATCACTATATCATGCATGAAGTATATAATACATATGTATATATATATATATATATATATATATATATATATATATGAATAAAATATCAGCATTTCCAGAAGTTAACCAATATTATACATATGTTTACCTCTCACTGGAGGATATAAATAACTACTCACACCCCATTACTACAAACAAGCAAGGAGTGTGGATAGCTTTCATATTACAACAATAAATGTAATACATACTCGGATACTTCTTCCACAAGGAACAACTGAAATACAACCACCCATAATATCAGTTAAGACACAAAGGTGGCGACAGTTCAACTATTCGAATAGAAAGATAACACATAAATGTAGAAACATAGAGTTTGACTGGAGTGTATGGTGGACCGGATTTTTGTCTGACTTCTTCTTTTCTCTCTTTCTTTTTTTCTTTCTTTTCTTTCTTTGGAATTCTCTCCCTGGAGCTCTCTCTATGCCCGACCGTCCTCAAGACAAGGCCATGCATGGCCTTTATATAGGTAAAGGATCAAGCATGAGGTGGAGGGTGAAGATGAACAGACTTGGGACCACCGTCTGGACGGTCTTTGCTTTGCTGGATGTTGATCTTGTTGTGTACTAACTCTGTCTTGGTAGATTTACACTTTGGTCCCTTGCTTTTTTAAGCTTTGACATATTATTCCTTGTATTTTCTGGTAATTCCGAATCAAACCCCGAAAAGTTTATACATAACACACATAAAACCCTAATTTCCGCACAAGCCCTAATTGACCATAATTGATAGTTTTTAGTTATTTTATCTTACCAATTTGACTTATTTAAAGAGTCTAATTTATATATTAATTAGGGTTAATCAAAGAGTAAACAAGATTTTTGAAGGAGTGATTACTCAGAGATATTTTCACCATTGACATTATATCAAAATGTCAATTACATGTTGATCTTTGATCTGGGTGAGATTTAATCACTCCTTTAAGAGTGCCCACGCTCTTACTACTTTCTCGATCAACAAGGCCTGTTCTCCAAAATTTTCTAGTAATGGTGATCATTTTTTTAAATGATCTCAACTATTGGGGACAATTGATGCATTACTAACATTCGATGACATGCTTGAATAATTCTCTTGCAAAGAGAACAAACTCTAGCAGTGGGCTCTTTTCCTTGTGATTACCTATGATAGACCAACCACCTATACTTTGGGACGACCATTTATTGGTGAGAGCTTGACAAAATTCTTTGCCCATGGTGTCATTGAAAACTTGATCTTCCGAGCAATGATCTCCATGGCTTTTCCTTAGCACTAACGTCCATATTAACTTCTACTCGGGTTGGTGAGTCCTCTGATTTTTTGGGTGGTTAGCCTCACCATTTCTTGATGTGGTTTTGATTCTTGAACTTGGTCTTTAAGCTTGGTCGGGCAGTTATATTTCGTTCTGTGGTGAATACAAACCGCAGTCGGCGATTATGTAGCCGATTGCTCTAGTTAGGGGTTTAGGAGCGCATTGAAATGGGTTCCAAGAATTCATTGATCTAAAAAGTCATAATTCTTGTGACTTTGATCTAATTCCCAAACAAAGCTTCCATTTTTTTTTGTGTAGATTAAAAAGCTAGGGCATGATTGTTTGTGCTGCTGCCCATGGTTTTGTGAATGGAGGGAGCTTGGATATTATTTCTTTTTTGACATATGGTGTCTTGTCATCAAAAGCTGATAAAACTGCAAGAGAACACTAATCCACAACTTTCAATTACCTTCAATGGTGGTACACTGCTTGTGTTTTTTTTATGATGCCTGACAACTCCTGGGTTCTATTAATTATTGGAACAGAGTTTCCTATTTGATTTATTCATTCCATATAGGCAACCATATAAGGGACTTGCTCGCCAATTGTGTTTGGTCAATGTTACGTGCTGATACATTCACGTGTGCATATCAATGAATAGTGGTAGAGAACATTAGAATAGTTCCGTCCATCTCAAGAATAAGATATTCACTTTGCTTGGATTTATCCTAGGTGAGAGGGACTGAACTAGAAGTGTGGCAATGTTGATCGAATCTTGTTGATAAATGTAATTTTCTTGGAGTGGCACAAACATTAAATGGAGCCACCGAGGCTACCTGATCATATATTGTTTCTGGAGGGAACCCATTACCTATGAACCAAGATGATAAAGGATAAGGTTGATACCGATGGCAACTATTGTGTGGTCGAGAACGTGCAGTGGCTGCACTCTATTCCTTGAGGATGCTAACAAGGGCTCGTTCTAATTAGGATGATTGCAAATAACTTGTTCGGTATGTGTTTATACTTTCCTCTTTTAATGGGTCCAACTCCTTGTTGCTAATCTCTCCCTTGACTAGCGCAAATGGGGAAAAACTTAGGTTGCCCAAAATTCGCTAGGGTTTTACTTGTTTTGCTTTGTCCAAGATAGTCTTCGATATATATGAATGAGCTACGCTTTAGGTCATTCTGCAACGCAAAGAAAAGTCCTTCCAATAGCAAATTTCCATATAATTCAGAGATTACAAGTGATGATCTTCTGTCATTAGAAGACATTGCCCCATGATAAAGTATAAAGCATCCCATCTAGGACTAAAGGAGCCATGAGCACAGGTTGTAGCTGGCTCATTCTTGCAATTGTATGGTGGGGCTCTCTTTCTTGCTGCCATCTTTTCTTCTTTGCTAAACATCAATGATCTGTGGATCATAGTGTGGCTGGTCCCACCATTTCCAATATGTCTCTAATAGAGTCACTTTTTTACTAAACATTTCTCTGCTTGTATTTAATGTCACGCTAAAGGTACATTATGGAGTCGGACACCGATGGCTTCCCTATGATCTCTATGTGAATGTAATATTTGTTAACATTTTTTTTTAATTTGAGAGATAATTAGTCATTTTTTTCCTATGGGTCTACATACCAAACAAGAACACAATAAATTAACTAAATAATGGTCGGACCGATTGGGTGCATGGTGATAAGTTATACAACCATGTTTTCCTAGTGAGAAATTCCAAGATGTATAATCATTTTTAGGAATCATCCTTCTTTAAGTCCATATCCAGTATACACTACTCTAAGAACATTAACCGAATATATAATAACAAAAATTATTTAAAAGAAGGAACTAAGTTACCTGATTGATGAACCCTCCAAGTGAGAAACAAATGTGTGAGAATATGCCAATGAGATCATGTGCAGTTGGATTCTTAGAGTTATATCTATCCATGTAGGTCTTGCCTACCGCCAATTAAGTGGTACACTTTGATTCTTCTCAAATTCATATCGTTTAATTCTTGCTGGTTGACCTCTATGGTCAAATTTCTCATCACTTGGTGTTGACTGCATGGGACCTAAATAAAGGGTCTCTTTTGTTTCCTCTTCAATTGAGGTGTATGACTAATATTACTCCTTGCTCCACGAGCCTATTTATTAGGCCAATAGCCACCATGCTTGGTGTGGCACACTATTGTTGGGGATGAATTGCTTTTTTGTTTTTTTTTTAAATTCATACTCACACAAAATGATCAAAGCCTTGTGTTGTTCACATAAATAGCTCTGTACGCTATTTTTGTGCACTTTATTGTTGCACTTACAGACCCATCAACAAATGCTCGTTACAGTATCAAAGTAAGATCCCCTAAGTACTCATATCTTTGTAATTCAAGAAAACTTGATCATCGTTTCCCACAGACGGGATGATTACTTGGGATTGTCTTTGACCTGCAAAACAAACATACTGCCATAGACCGGTGGGGTACCGGTCGGAGGCACTTCGATGCTTAAGTCAGTAATGACACTGTGACGCCTCTAAAATCGAGGGTCCTTTATCAATCATTGACCACCCGTCAACTTGCGGAAGTACGAGTGACTATCGCACCACCCGACATTACATCAATAACATCCCCTTTATCTCGGATCACACCCACACATCTGTGGTCCTTTATTCATTAGTTTATTGTCATTTGTATCCCATGGACATCTTTGAGCAAGAGGAAACAGCGCCCAATTGCTTAATGAAACATTTCAGAAATTTAAAAGTTTGAGAAAACCTATCGGTAAAACTAGTGCACTGGATTCCTGTTTCAACAAAATATGTGAAAACCTACTAATAGATGTGTCAAAACCTATCGGTAGAAAAAGGCTATTGGAAATTCTTCTACCACAGGAAAAGTGATGTTCTATAGGTAGGGTGTGCTAAAAAACCTACCAGTAGGTGTGCCCAGATTTTTCTGTTTCACCTATTTTAAATTTTCAATCCACTCCAACCCCTTCCGATCATAATCAATGACGACTCAGTGTGCCACCAACCAATCCATCCCAAGAATGACATCAAAAACCTACATATCCATGACCCAAAGGTCCATGGTGAGTAGAATCCTTGAGATCTCTAGTTCACAGCTTCAACATATCTGATCAATACTCACCCTAGCTCCTAGGGGAGAACTCACACGCAATGGCTCTTCCACGGTTTCAATCTCTAAGCCTAAGTTTCTCACACATGAGGCAGAAATAAATGAATAAGATGCACCAGAGTCAAATAATACCCTTTCCCATAAGCGAGAGTAGAAAATGTACCTTAAATAACCGACTGATGCACTGGCTCAGTCTGAGGTGTGATGGTGTACACACGCCCCTGGGTCCTCGAAGTCCCGACCTATGAGCCTCGACCCATGTCCTAGCCCATTTGACTTGATTGTGCAGTCCCCGCATGTGAAGTAGTAGGGGCCTATGTAGCACCATAAACTGATACTAGCTTCCTTGACCCATGGTTGGGTAGAGAGGGATGAAATAAGTCTATGTATGCCCCACCAATGACTTGGACTGAGATGTCCCATAGCTTTGGGATCCCTGCCTCTAAGGACAATCCCGCTTCATGTGACCTCACTAGTGGCACAGGTAACAAGTCCTCTAGCTTGCCTGATAGGTAGTCTTGAAGCTTCTCCCACCTTGAGAGGATTGACCTTGGCCTAGGCCTTAATAGTTGCGGCCCTGTCCTTGAAACCCTTGTGAGGCAGAAGTCCTTTGCTTTTTCCTCAAACTAGAAGAAGAGGATTGGCCCTCCTTCTTCTTGTCCTTAGCACCCGCCTCCTAGATGCTTCTTGCGTCGCCAACTTCCCTCTCAATGACCATAGCCATCTTGACCATCGAGTCTAAATCTTGTAGGTGGTGGCCCACAATATTTCCTCGAATGAATAATTTTAACCCATCCTCAAACCTCCTTACTTTGGCCATGTCTGTTGCCACATAATCATCGGCAAAACGGGCTAACTCAATGAACTTAGCCACGTATTCCATCACCGTTATAGTCCCCTTCTTCAAATCTAGGAATTTCTAGGCTTTTGCATGTCGAACAGCCGATGGGATATACTTGCCCATGAAGAGCTCCCGAAACTCTCCCCAAGTCGTTGTCTTTAAGTTCTTCGCGGCCTTTGCCCAATCCCACCACATATGGGCTTCGCCATCTAGCTGGAATGCAAACAGCCTTATCTTAGTGGAATCAAAGGTGATCTCTATATCCTTTAAGATATCCACTTGCTGGAACCAATGGTCGACCACCATCGGGTCCGCCCCACCCATAAAAGTCGGAGGCTTGGATGCCTTGAACTTTTGGAGGTTACTTGAGCCCCCTTGGCCCACATTGGCGCTAGCCTATGGAAAGGTAGTCGCCATCATGCCTATAGACTCTATGAAGGTTTGTTGGTAAAAGGCTAGTGGTGGTTGGTTGTTGTTCTAGCCACCTCCTAGGTCGCGCCCTCTTCCTTTATTTGGCATCTACACAAGTCAAATAGTAATAGAGAACTAACTTAGTATCCCAAGATAGGGATCAAGTTCAAACTTTGAGATTTCTCTCATTGTCTCACTAGTAGAGCATGTGCCACCTACTAATAGACATCTACACCCTGAACCGTTTCGTTCCTTGTTTTTCGACCCCCAAGGTTATGTTTTCTAACTCTAGTGTCACTTTTTTCGTATACATTGCACCTTACATATAATTCACATAACACATGATATATAGCCTTTAAAGCACATAACATGAAACAATCAATGCAATGGTCTAGATCCATGCCCCATCAAGCCCTAGGTAAATCGTATACCTAAGCTCTGATACCAAGCTGTAACTCCCCTAAAACCTAGGGTCCTTTGTCAATCGTTGACAACCCATTAACCCGCGAAAGTACTCGTGATTGTTGCACCCCCCCAACATCACATCAATAACATCCCCCTTAACCGGGATCACACCCACACATCTGTGGTCCTTTATACATTATTGTATCTTCATTTGCATCCCATGGACATCTTTGAGCAAGGGGAAACAGTGCCCAAGAACTTAGTGAAACAATTCAGAAATTTAAAATTTTGAGAAAACCTACCGGTAGAAGTAGTGCACTAGATTCCTGTTTCTAGAAAATCTATGAAAACCTACTTGTAGAAAAAGGCTATTGGAAATTCTTCTACCGCAGAAAAAGTGACATTCTACCTGTAGGTGTGCTCAAATTTGTCTGTTTCATCTATTTTCGATTTTCAATCTACTCCAACCCCTTCCATATCCATTCAACACATGTATAATGAAGTTTTTCACATAAAACATGGTTCATTCAAGTTTCGTTACATTCATTTTCATATGATTGCCAAAACTGAATTACATCAAAGTTTTATAAAATATGGTTTAAAAGCCACAAGTCGACTTTTCTTCATCTTTGAGGGTCCAAATGTGGGCCGTCCATCGGTGTATAACCCGCACCTGAAATGTTTTTCCATAAAGGGTGAACCACGTTCAATAGGGTATCTTCTAAAAAGGCTACTTCCTAACATAAGTGCATATGAAATGTTCACATGCAACATTTAACAAGTAATAACCATTCAAATCTAGAATATGCAATTCAATGCTGAAAATCACCTTGTCATGCCATGAAATGAGATGAGACTCAATCTTGCCCTTCAATCCGAGCCCTCACCGGCTCCTTTAACACATGCAAATGCCATGCATGAAAATTCGGGCATTCCAAGCCTCCGTCATTTATGGTATACCTCCAATGACCATTCAAAATCTCTGAGTTTTTCTTGGGGTGGGTATTTATGGACTTATATCAATGGGTACCCAACCGACATAGAATTCATGGACTTCCACCAACGATTTTGTGTATACCAACAAACTTTATAGGCTCTTATACCAACGGAGTGCTTATTTGAATCACTGCATCTCTCCACCGAGGGATAGTCTGGTCCTTTTTGCTAACCCCCGACCCAATTTTCAATGCAATCATGTGACTTCGACGGATCTTTGATCTAACTTTCCAAAGCCCACCCATCTTTCACCAAGTGTGGTGTTTGATGACAACCATGCACACACACCCACATATGGCGATGTCATTGTGCATATGCAATGTATTGTACAATTGCAATATCAATATTATGTTCAATTTGCTATGCATGCCATATGGACCAATTCAGCCACATATCAACATACTCTATGGCAATTTATATCACAGGCGCATAATTACCATGATTCAACACAATGTCCATATATCGACAAACATATATCAATATTTTATCCAACCACAATTCCCAAGCATGTTATCACATAATTATGCAATTAACACACTTAATTCTTCAAGGCATAATGTAAATACATAACATACCCACATAACACGATCTTTCGAGAAATTACAATCTAGCAATTTCCCAACACCAGTTCAAGCTAAAATTGATTTTACCCAATTTCAATACCTATTTCATCAATTTTACAACAATAGGTAAGTGCTAAAGATATCTAACAACCTACCCATTCCATATCACAATCATAGGTTGGAAATAAACCTAGATAGGATAAAAAAATCCTACCTCTTGAGGGGTAAAAAACAATGGTAGAAGCTTCAAGAATATAACCCAAGTTCAAACCCTTGATTTTCCAAAATATCGTCTCCAAAACTTTGGTGAAATCTATTCTTTTTGGTATGTAGGCGTAGCCCTCATTGCATATATCAACTTTAATACTTGGTTTGAAGGATTCCGATCGGTGGAACTCTATAGATCGTCGAGAGAAGTCTTGAACTCTTTATTTTCCCTCTCTTCCTCTCTCCAACATAACCCAATAGAAAGAATGGAGAGAAAATGATGCAAATCATAGCACAACTTCAAGGGATTTAGTACAAGTTCCAATTGGCCCAGTTACGGGAGCACAAGCAAGGAAGTTTAAAGAGGTACTCAATGGACTGATTCAAAAGGCATGGAATCAAGCAACTTCATGGAGGCCCATTGACCATGATCCACTTGGGCAACAAAGATTCATCAACATGATTCAAGTTCTAGAAAAATCCAGCAAGGGGCTAAGGCCAAGCTTAAATTGGCCTGTTGTTGTTAATGCCTCCAATTTGTTTAAAAGGATTATTAGTATAAATGGGCTTGAGGATGCTTCACCCACATCTTTTATTTCTTATGAAGTAGGGTTTTCAAAGTTACTATAGCCCTGCACTGTTCATGCTACAGTAACGCGCACATTTCTTATGATAGCACATTTCTTTTATTTCTTATGCCAAGTACTTTCCATTTTCTATTTAGGCAAGTGATCAGCCAATTAAAGGGCTAAATGTCTTTCTTTTTCTTCAAGAGTTTTAGGAAAGTAAGAGATATTTCTTTACCAACAAGTAAGAGTTATTTCTTAAATATGATAGCTATTTTAGGAAGTTTCCTAGTCCTTGTAATGACTAGCCTATAAATAGACATTCAAATCAATGAAAAGAGAGATTATTATTCAGCAAATTGTGAGAGTATTATTCTCTACGGTTCTTTGAAAAACTAAACGAACTTATCGGGATTTTCTGTGGCGTTCACCAACAACTTATGAAACAGGTTTCCACACCGTTTGTGGCGTCTTCCATTATACCGAGGTTCTTGTTTCAAAAATAGCGGGTTGAGGTCTATATACCAAGGTTCTTGCTTGTCGTAAACAACAGGTTGAGGTCTAGCATCAAATCTGATCGTACATCGATCTTGGGTTCCTTTTCGTTGTGGGTTCTCGTTATTCTTGGCGGGTTTCACATCATTTGGTATCAGAGCCAAGGCTCGAGTTCAGGTTTGCCTATCTCTTAAAACCATTCTCTTCGTTATTCCTAGTTCCTTTCTCTTCGTTATTCTGTGTTCTTTTAGTTCCTAAAAATTCAGTTTACGTAACCCTAGTGTAGCTGAATTTCCTTTATCCCATTTCGCTCGTATTTTGTTGGCTCTACTTATTACAAATTCATATTCTGTTTCCACAAAAAGTTAGTTGCTGATCAAAAAAAAAGGGAGGGGGGAAGAAAGAAGTCAAAAAAAAAAAAAGCTAGAGACAAAAAAAAAAAGACAGATTGTTTGTAATTCATCCATCTTGGGTCCAATAAGCCCGAAAACCACCTCACCCTAAAATCAGATATTTTTGAAAATCTTGCAAATATTTGCTTCCGAAAATCTAATCAGCCGTGTTCCTTGAATTCTTGCTCTTCAAAACGGAAATTCCTTGATGAGTTCTTGGTGAATCGTTGTTAGAAATTTTGAGAATTGTTTGTTTAATTACAAAAATACTTAAAGATAAATTACCGAGTGGAAGAGTGGTGATGTGAACCCCAATAGTCTTGCTTTGAGACCCACCAACAATATTGGAAGTATAACCCAAAAAAACCAAATTCAGGTCTATGGATGGAGAATCTAAATCCGTTAAGAACTCGTTTCGAGAACCTAGATTATATTAAAATCTAGACCCATTGAAGAACCCTTCTCAAGAACCCAGATTACAAGGAGGAATGCCACAAAGGTTGTGATTTACCTTTGATAAGTTCAAATATTCAATCAAGAACAGGAGGAGTAAACTCAACTCAACTCAAAATAACGTGTTCCTAAAATAGTTATCCTATTTAAGAAATATCTCTTGTTGGTAAAGAAATATCTCCTACTTTCCAAAAACTCTTGAAGAAAAAGAAAGACATTCAGCCCTTTAATTGGCTGATCACATGCCTAAATAGAATAAGGAAAGTACTTGGCATACAAGCCTTACAATTAGACCCTAAAAAGAAAGAATAGTGTGTGGTTACTGTAGCATAAATAGTGCGCCGCTACAGTATCTACGAAAACCCTAGTTCATACGAAATAAAACATGTGTGGGCTAAGCATTCTCAAACTCACTTATTCTAACTAATAATAAAAATTCTTTAAACAAATTGAAAGCCTTAACAACAAAAACCCCTATCTATAAGTCATGTCATCATGTCTTCCATACCTTGGATCAAGTGGATCAAAATTGGTTGTCCTCCTTCATCCCACCAATCCTTGCATTGCTTCCTTGATCTTTTTGGCTCTTGATCTTGTAATTGACTCATCAAGACATGCCAAGGATCTTTAAGAGTAGGCCCACCTTGGCTCTCATCAAGTGGTGAGAACATTAGACGATTAAAAAAAAGCCATGTATTTTGAGTGAAACACGAGTGTAGAGTGATCCATATAATTGAGTGTAAACACATAAGGGAGAGAATTGAGAGGTTCTTTTATTTTCTTTTTTTTCTTTTTGTTTTTTCTAACTTTCTTTTGCAGCAATCATGTCTCACAACAATGCTACGGAACTTGCTGACCCAAAATTGTTTATGGAGGCCATGATGAGTGAGATGAGGCATGTGATGAAGTTGGAACTGGAGCAAGTTCACGAACAGAAGATCAAATGGAGAAAACACCTGAGAGGCAGCCACAAAACGTCCCTAATGTGCATAGAAGGGAAAGAGTTCAACTAAGGGAAGTAAGGGTTGAGGATAAAGAGCCTTATGGGGCAGGTTTTGATGAAGAAGATGATCGGAATTCTGTTGTTAGTAATAGGAGACATGGATGGCAGTTTAGAGAAGCTAGGAACTGGGAAGATAACAACTTGGGTGGTATTAAGATGAAGATTCCATCTTCTCAAGGTAGATCTGATCCTCAAGCATATCTTGAGTGGAAGAAAAAGATAGAGTTCATATTTGACTGTCATAACTATTCCGAAGCAAAGAAGGTAAAATTAGCGCGGTGATTGAGTTTTCTGACTAAGCTATTACTTGTGGGATCAGCTTGTTATAAACCGGAGGCAAAAGAGAGAACGTCCAATAGAGACATGGGAGGAGATGAAAACGGTGATGAGAAAGCAGTTCATTCCAAGCTACTACTACCGAGAGTTGTACAAAAAACTACATGGTCTTAGACAGGGAAGCCGGAGCATGGAGGATTTCTACAAGGAGATGGAGATTGCTATGATCCGACCTAATGTAGAGGAGGATAGAGAGGCTACCATGGCTAGGTTTTTCCTTGGATTAAACTGGGAAATCCTAGATAAGGTAGAGATGCAGCATTATGTGGAGTTGGAAGACATGGTGCACGTGGCCATCAAAGTGGAGCAACAACTCAAGAGGAGGGGTGGGTAACGTGCAGCCCATAACTCTAGTTCTACCTCTTGGAAACTAAGTTATACTAAGCAATTGGACAAGTCACCAACATCCAAAGCAGAGCCCAAGTCCGCGAACACAAGCCACATTCCTCAAGGAAAAACTGACACTTCTACCTCTAGGAATTGTGACATTAAATGTTTTAAATGTCAAGGCGGGGGACACATAGCAAGTCAATGTCCAAACAAGCAGGTCATGATGTTGCAAGGCAATGGTGAAATTGTGACCGACAATGAAGATTCTGACACCAATGACATGCCACCATTGGAGGAAGTTCCCGAGGAGGAATATTTAGGCCCTGAAGCTTTAACAATGGCGGCGAGGAGAGCATTGAACGTACATGCCAAAGAGGTTGATGAAGTGCAGCGGGAGAACATCTTTCATACTAGGTGATACATCAAAGACAAAGTGTGTAGTGTGATTATTGATGGTGGTAGTTGCACTAATGTTGCAAGCACAATTATGGTGGAGAAATTAGGACTACCGGTGTTGAAGCACCCTAAATTGTATAAGTTGCAATGGTTAAATGATAGTGGTGAGATATGGGGTGAACAAGCAGACGTTAGTTGCATTCCGAATTGGTAAGTACGAAGATGAAGTGTTGTGTGATGTAGTATCGATGCAAGCGGGACACTAATTGCTGGGGCGTCCATGGTAGTTTGATAGGCATGTGAAGCATGATGGCTTTACGATCAAATACTCTTTTGTGCTTAATCAACGATCAATCACTCTTTTGTGTTTAATCAACGATCAATCACTCTTGTACCATTGACACTACAGCAAGTATATGAGGATCAAGTGAGATTGCGAAAAGAGAGTGATCAAAAGAAAGAGAGTGAACAAAAGAAAGAGAGTGGACCAAAGAAAAAGAGTGAAAATCAAAGAGAGGCTGAGAAAAATGAGAGAGAAAAAGAAAATCAAAATGGGCCCATAGAAAAAAAATCAGAGAGAAAATAAAAGAATTTCTATACAAAAGTGAGTGAGATTAAGCAAGCTATGTTTTCAAATCAGCCGATAATTGTACTTTTGTACAAAGAGGCACTTTTAAAAACTAACGAACTTGACCTTTCTTTGCCTTGTTCTGTTGTTTCTCTTTTGCAGGAGTATGAGGATGTCTTTCCCAAGCAAACACCACATGGGTTACCTCTAATCCGAAGGATTGGAGATCATATTGATTTTGTTCCCGATGTGACAATTCCAAACCGACCAACCTATAGGAGCAATCCCGAGGATACAAAGGAGCTTCAATGGCAGGTATGTGAGTTGTTGGAGAAAGGGCACGCGAGGGAGACCATGAGCCCATGTGCAGTTCCGGTTCCACTTGTACCTAAGATGGATGGGACGTGGAGAATGTGCGCTGATTGTCGGGCCATCAACAACATAACTGATGTGAAACCCGCCAAGAATAACGAGAACCAACAACAACAAGGAGCCCAAGATCAATGTACGATCAGATTTGATGCTAGACCTCGACCCGTTGTTTACGACAAACAAGAACCTTGATATATAGACCTCAACCCACTGTTTGTGAAATAAGAACCTCGATATAAAGGAAGACGCCACAAACGGTGTGGAAATCTGTTTGATTAGTCGCTGGTGAACGCGACAGAAAATTATGATAAGTTCATTTAGTTCTTCAAAGAACCGTACAGAATAATACTCTCACAATTTGTTGAATAATAATCTAACTTTTCATTGATTTGAATGCCTATTTATAGGCTGGTCATTACAAGGATTAGGAAACTTCCTAAAATAACTATCTTATTTAAGAAATATCACTTACTTGTTGATAAAGAAATACCTCGTACTTTCCTAAGACTCTTGAAGAAAAAGAAAGACATTCAGCCCTTTAATTGGCTGATCACATGCCTAAAAAGAAAAAGAAGAGTACTTGGCGTTCAAGCCTTACAATTAGACCCCAAAAAAGAGTGAATAGTGCGTTGTTACTGTAGCGTGAACAGTGCGGTGCTACAGTAACTACGAAAACCCTACTTCATAAGATACAAAATATGTGGGCTAAGCATCCTCAAGCCCACTTATAGTTATAATCCTTTAAACAAATTGGCGGCATTAACAACAACAAGTCAATTTAAGCTTAGCCTTAGCCCCTAGCTGGATCCTCTAGAACTTGAATCAAGTTGATGAATCTTTGTTGCCCAAGTGGATCATGGTCAATGGGCCTCCACGAACTTGCTTGCTTCCATGCCTCTTGAATCAGTCCATTGAGTACCTCTTTAAACTTCCTTGCTCGTGCTATCGTAATCGGCCCAATTGGAACTTGAACTAAATCCCTTGAAGTTGTGCTATGATTTTCATCATTCCCCTCCTCTTGAAAAGGATTTGCCCTCAAATCATCACCTACACCAGAAGGACTCAAATCAGTAACATTAAAAGTAGCACTTGCATTGTACTCACCACGTAAATCTAGCTTGTAGATGCTGTCACTGATGCGCTCTAGGACTTGGAAAGGACCATCTCCCCTGGGAAGCAATTCGGATTATCTTTGTGCCAGAAATCTCTATTTTCTCATATACAGCCAAACCCAATCTCCGGGTTCAAAAATCTGCTTGTGACGCCCCTTGTTGGCTTGCTTTGCATACTGCTCCATTCTTCGCTCAATGTTGAGTCTTGCTTTTTCATGAATCAGCTTGACAAAGTAAGCTTTCTTCTTGCCATCTAAATTAATATGCTCAGTCAAAGGTAAAGGAGATAAATCCAATAGAGTTAAAGGATTAAATCCATACACAATTTCAAATGGTGAAAATTGAGTAGCAGAATGAACAGATCGGTTATAAGGAAACTCAACATGTGGTAAACATTCTTCCCATGTCTTGATGTTCTTTTTAATGATTGCCCTCAACAATGTAGACAAGGTCCTATTTACTACTTCAGTTTGACCATCAGTTTGTGGATGACAAGTAGTAGAAAAAATAGCTTAGTAGCTAGCTTACACCACAAGGTCTTCCAAAAATAGCTCCAAAACTTAGCATCTCAATCTGAAACAATTGTTCTAGGCATGCCATGTAATCTCACAATCTCTCTAAAGAACAAGTCAGCCACATGCGAAGCTTCATCCATTTTGTGACATGGAATAAAGTGTGCCATCTTAGAATATCTATCCACAACCACAAAAATTGAATCTCTCCCACGCTTAGTCCTAGCCAATCCTAACACAAAGTCCATTGAAATATCAATCCATGGCTCACTAGGAATTGGTAAAGGTTTATACAAACCATTGGGCTGCACTCTGGATTTAGCTTGCCTATATGTGACACTTCTACCACAAATTCTCTCAACATCTCTTTTCATGTGAGGCCAATAGAAGTGTTCTTGCAACGAAACTAACGTCTTTGCAACTCCAAAATGTCCCATTAATCCCCCACCATGAGATTCCTGCATTACCAACTCCCTCAAGGAACAATTAGGCACGCATAACTTGTTCTCTCGAAACAGGAATCCATCAAGCCAAAAGAACTTACCACAACCAGTTTTCTCACAAGCCCGGTATTCCTCACAAAATTCGTGATCATCAGCGTATAAATTTTAATTGTGCTCAAAACAAAGCAATTTTGCATCAAGTGTAGAGAGTAATGCATACCTGCGAGAAAGTGCATCGGCGATCACATTCTCCTTACCTTGCTTTATACCGGATGACGTATAGGAATGTCTCAATGTACTCCACCCATCGTGCATGCCTTTTATTTAGCTTGGGCTGGCCCTTCAAGTGTTTCAAGGACTCATGATCGGTGTGAATCACAAATTCCTTAGGCCATAGGTAGTGTTTCCAAATCTCTAAAGCTTGAACCAATGCATACAACCCCTCATCGTAAGTTGGGTAGTTTAAGGCTGCCCCAGTTAGTCTCTCGCTGAAGTAAGCAATTGGTCGTCCTTCCTACATAAGCATTGCTCCTATGCCAATACCTGAAGCATCACATTCAATCTCAAACGTTTTCAAAAAGTTAGGTAAAGACAATAAGGGGGTATTGGTCAGCTTCTCTTTGATTAATTGAAACGCCTTTTCTTGTTCTTCTTCCCATCTAAATGCAACGTTCTTCTTGATCACTTCGGTAAGTGGTGGGTGCGGCTATGCTACTAAAGTCCTTCACAAACCGCCGATAGAAACTAGCAAGTCCATGAAAACTATGAACATTACTTACACTTGTGGGACTCGGTCATTCTTGGATTGCACGTACCTTCTCTTCGTCAACTTGCATACCTTGAGCACTAACAACATATCAAAAAATACAAGCTTATCGGTATAAAAAGTACACTTCTGTAGATTAGCAAACAACTCTTCTTTCCTAAGCACATCTAAAACAGATTTCAAATGTATTACATGATCATTCATGTTTTTGCTCTAAATGAGTATATCATCAAAGTAGACAACAACAAATCTGCCTATAAATGCACGTAAACACATGATTCATAAGTCTCATAAAGGTGGTCGGAGCGTTAGTCAATCCAAAGGGCAAAACTAACCATTTATACAAACCATATTTTGTTTTAATGGCTGTTTTCCATTCATCCCCTTCTTTTATTCTAATCTGATGATAACCACCCTTTAAGTCAATCTTAGAAAATACACAAGATCCATGCAGCTCATCTAACATATCATCTTAGCGAGGAGTAGGATGACGATACTTTACCGTTATGATGTTGAATGCCCGGCAATCAGCGCACATTCTCCACGTCCCATCCTTCTTAGGTACAAGTAGAACCAAAACTGCGCATGGGCTCATGCTCTCCCTCACGTGCCCTTTCTCCAACAACTCACTTACCTGTTGTTGAAGCTCCTTTGTCTCCTCGGGATTGCTCCAATAGGTTGGTCAGTTTGGAATTGTGCCACTGGGAACAAAATCAATTTGATGTTCAATACCTCGGATTGGAGGTAACCCATTTGGTGTTTGCTAGGGAAAGGCATCCTCATATTCCTGCAAAAGAGAAACAACAGAACTAGGCAAAGCAAGGTCAAGTTCGTTAGTGTTTAAAAGTGCCTCTTTGTACAAAAGTACAATCATCGGCTGATTTGAAAACATGGCTCGCTTAATTTCACTTACTTTTGCATAGAAATTCTTTTGTTTTCTCTTTGATTTTTTTTCAATGGCCGCATTTTGATTTTCTTTTTCTCTCTCATTTTTCTCGGTCTCTCTCTGATTTTCACTCTTTTTCTTTTTCTTTGGTTCACTCTCTTTCTTTTGATCACTCTCTTTTTGCAATCTCACTTGATCCTAATATACTTGTTGCGGTGTCAATGGTGCAAGAGTGATTGATCATTGATTAAACACAAAGGAGTATTTGTTCGTAAAGCCATCATGCTTCACATGCCTATCAAATTGCCATGGATGCCCTAGCAATAAGTGTCCCACTTGCATCGGTACTACATCACACAACACATCATCTTCGTACTTACCAATTCGGAATGCAACTAACACCTGCTTGTTCACCCTTATCTCACCACTATCATTTAACCATTGCAACTTATATGGTTTAGGCTGCTTCAACACCGGTAGTCCTAATCTCTCCACCATAATTGTGCTTGCAACATTTGTACAACTACCACCATCAATAATCACACTACAAACCTTGTCTTTGATGTAGCACCTAGTATGAAAGATGTTCTCCCGCTCCACTTCATCAACCTCTTTGGCATGTACTTTCAATGCTCTCCTCGCAACCAATGTCAATGCATCAAGGGCTAAATATTCCTCCTCGGGAACGTCTTCTAATGGTGGCATGTCATTGGGGTCAGAATCTTCATTGTCAGTCACAATTTCACCATTGTCTTGCAACACCATGACCTGCTTGTTTGGACATTGACTTGTTATGTGTCCCCTGCCTTGACATTTAAAACATTTAATGTCACGATTCCTAAAGGTAGAAGTGTCGGTTTTACCTTGAGGAATGTAGCTGGTGTTCGTGGACTTGGGCTCTGCCTTGGACGTTGGTGACTTGTCCAGTTGCTTAGTATAACTTGGTTTCCAAGAGGTAGAATTAGAGTTATGGGCTGCACATGACCCACTCCCCCTCTTGAGTTATTGCTCCACTTTGATGGCCATGTGCACCATGTCTTCCAACTCCACATAATGCTACATCTCTACCTTATCTAAGATTTCCCGGTTTAATCCAAGTAAAAACCTAGCCATGGTAGCCTCTCGATCCTCCTCTACATTAGCTCGGATCATAGTAATCTCCATCTCCTTGTAGTAATCCTCCATGGTCCGGCTTCCCTGTCTAAGTCCTTGTATTTTTTTGTACAACTCTCGATAGTAGTAGCTTTGAATTAACCGCTTTCTCATCACCGTTTTCATCTCCTCCCATGTCTCTATTGGACGTTCTCTATTTCGCCTCTAGTTTATAACAAGCTGATACCACCAAGTAATAGAATAGTCAGAAAACTCAATCACCACTAATTTTACCTCCTTTGCTTCGGAATAGTTATGGCAGTCAAATAGGATCTCCATCTTTTTCTCCCACTCAAGATATGCCTCAGGATCAGATCTACCTTGAAATGATGGAATCTTCATGTTAATACCACCCAAGTTCTTATCTTCCCGGTTTCTAGCTTCTCTAAATTGCCCTCCATGTCTCCTATTACTAACAATAGAATTCCGATCATCTTCTTCATCAAAACCTGCCCCATAATGCACATTAGGGACATTTTGTGGCTGCCTCTCATGTGTTTTCTATATCTGATCTATCCGTTCGTGAACTTGCTCTATTTCCAACTTCATCACAGGCCTCATCTCACTCATCATGGCCTCCATAAAAAATTTTGGGTCAGCAAGATCCGTAGCATTGTTCTGAGACATGATTGCTACAAAACAAAGTTAGAAAAAACAAAAAGAAAAAAAAAAAAATAATAGAACCACACAATTCTCTCCCTTACGTGTTTACACTCAAGAATGTGGACCACTCTACACTCGTGTTTCACTCAAAATATATTGCTTTTTTTAACCCTCTAATGTTCTCAACACTCGATAATTTTCTTTCAGTTCTTTTGAAACTAAACAAACAATTCTCAAAATTTCCAGCAACAATTCCCCAAGGACTCATCAGGGAATTTCAGGTTTGAAGAGCAAGAATTCAAGGAACATGGCTGATTAGATTTTTGGAAGCAAAAATTCTTAAGATTTCCAAAAATATCTGATTTTGGGGTGAGGTGATTTTCGGGCTTATTGGACACAAGATGGATGAATTACAAACAATCTGAATTTTTTTTTTTGACTTCTTTCTACCCTTTTTTTTTTTTTTATTAGCAACTAACTTTTTGTGGTAACAGAATATGAATTTGTAACAAGTAGAACCATAAAAATACTAGTGGAATGGGGTAAAGGAGATTCAGCTACACTAGGGTATGTGAACCGAATTTTTAGGAACTAAAAGAACACAGAATAATGAAGAGAAAGGAAGTAGGAATAACGAAGAGAAAGATTTTTTTAAGAGATAGGCAAACCTCAACTCGAGCCTCGACTTTGATACCAAATGATGTGAAACCCACCAAGGATAACAAGAACCAACAACGAAAAGGAACCCAAGATCGATGTACAATCAGATTTGATGCTATACCTCGACCCGTTGTTTACAAAAAACAAGAAACTTGGTATATAGACCTCAACCCGTTGTTTGTGAAACAAGAACCTCGGTATAAAGGAAGATGTCACAAACGGTGTGGAAACCCGTTTGATAAGTCGCTGGTGAACGCCACAGAAAATTCTGATAAGTTCGTTTAGTTTTTCAAAGAACTGTGGAGAATAATACGCTCACAATTTGCTGAATAATAATCTGACTTTTAATTGATTTGAATGCCTATTTATAGACTGTTCATTACAAGGATTAGGAAACTTCATAAAATAGCTATCATATGTAAGAAATATCTCTTACTTGTTGGTAAATAAACATCTTTTACTTTCCTAAGACTCTTGAAGAAAAAGAAAGACATTCAGCCCTTCAATTGGCAGATCTCACATGCCTAAATAGAAAAAGAAAAGTACTTGGCATTCAGGCCTTACAATTAGACCCCAAAAAAGAGTGAATAGTGCGTTGTTACTGTAGCATGAACAGTGCAGCGCTACAGTAACAACGAAAACTCTACTTCATAAGAAAAAAAACATGTGAGCTAAGCATCCTCAAGCCCACTTATAATAATAATCCTTTAAACAAATTGGAGGCACTAACAACAACAAGCCAATTTAAGCTTAGCCTTAGCCCCTGGCTGGATTCTTCTAGAACTTGAATCAAGTTGATGAATCTTTCATGCCCAAGTGGATCAAGGTCACTGGGCCTCCACGAACTTGCTTGATTCCATGCCTCTTGAATTAGTCCATTGAGTACCTCTTTAAACTTCCTTGCTCGTGCTCTCGTAATCGGCCCAATTGGAACTTGAACTAAATCCCTTGAAGTTGTGCTATGATTTGCATCAATAATGGTAAAGTATCGTCATCCTATTCCCCACCTAGATGATATGTTAGATGAGCTTCATGGATCTTGAGTCTTTTCTAAGATTGGCTTAAAGAGTGGTTATCATCAGATTAGAATAAAAAATGGAGATGAATGGAAAACAGCCTTTCAAACAAAATATGGTTTGTATGAATGGTTAGTTATGCCCTTTGGATTGACTAACACTCTGAGCACCTTTATGAGACTTATGAATCATGTTTTGCATGCATTTATAGGCAGATTTGTTGTTGTCTACTTTGACGATATGCTCATTCAGAGCAAAAACATGGACGATCATGTAATACATTTGAAATCAGTTTTAGGTGTCCTTAGGAAAGAATAGTTGTTTCCTAATCTAAAGAAGTGTACTTTTTATACCGATAAGCTTGTATTTCTGGGATATGTTGTTAGTGCACGAGGTATACAAGTTGATGAAGAGAAGGTACGTGCAATCCAAGAATGGCCGAGTCCCACAAGTGTAACTAATGTTCGTAGTTTTCATGGACTTGCTACTTTCTATCAGTGGTTTGTGAAAACTTTAGTAGCATAGTCACACCACTTACCGAAGTTAGCAAGAAAAATGTTGGATTTAGATGGGGAAAAGAATAAGAAAAGGCGTTTCAATTAATGAAAGAGAAGCTGACCAACACCCTCATATTGTCTTTACCTAACTTTTTGAAATCGTTTGAGATTGAATGTGTTGCTTCAGGTATTGGCAGAGGAGCAGTGCTTATGCAGGAAGGACGGCCAATTGCTTACTTCAGCGAGAAACTAAGCGGGGCAGCCTTAAACTACCTAAGTTACGATAAGAAGTTGTATGCATTAGTTCGAGCTTTAGAGACTTGGCAACACTACCTATGGCCTAAGGAATTCGTGATTCACACCGATCATGAGTCCTTGAAACACTTGAAGGGCCAGCACAAGCTAAATAAAAGGCATGCGCAATGGGTGGAGTACATTGAGACGTTCCCATACGTCATCCGGTATAAGCTAGGTAAGGAGAATGTGGTCGCCATTTCCTAGTGAGTCATGGATTGATATTTCAATGGACTATGTGTTAGGGTTGCCTAGGACTAAGTGTTGGAGAGATTCAATTTTTGGGGTTGTGGATAGATTTTCTAAGATGGCACACTTTATTCCATGTCACAAAATGGATGACGCATCACATGTGGCTAACTTGTTCTTTTGAGGATTGTGAGATTACATGGCATGCCTAGAACAATTGTTTCAGATCAAGATGTTAAGTTCTTGAGCTATTTTTGGAAGACCTTGTGGTGTAAGCTAGGTACGAAGCTATTGTTTTCTACTACTTGTCATCCAAAAACTGATGGCCAAACTGAAGTAGTAAATAGGACCTTGTCTACATTGTTGAGGGCAATCACTAAAAAGAACATCAAGGCATGGGAAGAATGTTTACCACATGTTGAGTTTGCTTATAACCGATCTGTTCAAACTGCTACTCAATTTTCACCATTTGAAATTGTGTATGGATTTAATCCTTTATCCCCATTGGATTTATCTCCTTTACCTTTGACTGAGCATATTAATTTAGATGGCAAGAAGAAAGCTGACTTTGTCAAGCAGATTCATGAAAAAGCAAGACTCAACATTGAGCGAAGAATGGAGCAATATGCAAAGCAAGCCAACAAAGGGCGTCACAAGCTGATTTTTGAACCCGAAGATTGGGTTTGGCTGCATATGAGAAAAGAGAGATTTCTGGCACAAAGACACTCCAAATTGCTTCCCAGGGAGATGGTCCTTTCCAAGTCATAGATCGCATCAATGACAACGCCTACAAGCTAGATTTACTTGGTGAGTACAATGTAAGTGCTACTTTTAATGTTACTGATGTGAGTCCTTTTGATGTAGGTGATGATTTGAGGGCAAATCCTTTTCAAGAGGGGAATGATGCAAATCATTGCACAACTTCAAGGGATTTAGTGCAAGTTCCAATTGGGCCGGTTACGAGAGCTCGAGCAAAGAAGTTTAAAGAGGTACTCAATGGACTGATTCAAGAGGCATGGAATCAAGCAAGTTCGTGGAGGCCCATTGACCATGATCCACTTGGGCAACAAAGATTCATCAACATGATTCAAGTTCTAGAAGAATCCAGCTAGGGGCTAAGCCTAAGCTTAAATTGGCCTGTTGTTGTTAATGCCTCCAATTTGTTTAAAAGGATTATTATTATAAGTGGGCTTGAGAATGCTTTACCCACATGGTTTATTTCTTATGAAGTAGGGTTTTCAAAGTTACTGTAGTGCTGCTCTGTTCACGCTATAGTAACACGCACTATTCACTCTTTTTTGGGTCTAATTGTAAGGCTTGTATGCTAAGTACTTTTCTTTTTCTATTTGGGCATGTGATCTGCCAATTAAAGGGCTGAATATCTTTCTTTTTCTTCAAGAGTCTTATGAAAGTAAGAGATATTTCTTTACCAACAAGTAAGAGTTATTTCTTAAATATGATAGCTATTTTAGGAAGTTTCCTAATCCTTGTAATGACCAGCCTATAAATTGGCATTCAAATCAATGAAAAGGCAGATTATTATTCTGCAAATTGTGAGAGTATTATTCTCTATGGGTCTTTGAAGAACTACACAAACTTATCGGGATTTTCCGTGGCGTTCACCAGCGACTTATCAAACGGGGTTTCCACACCGTTTGTGGTGTCTTCCTTTATCCCGATGTTCTTGTTTCACAAACAGCAAGCTGAGGTCTATATACCATGGTTCTTGTTTATCGTAAACTACGGGTCAAGGTCTAGCATCAAATCTGATCGTACATCCATCTTGGGTTCCTTTTCATTGTTGGTTCTCGTTATTCTTGGTGGGTTTCACATCAGAATATCTAATTTTTCCCCTATTTATACCCTTTAAATGCTTGGTTCACATCGCACCACACGTCCTCCATTCTCGGGTCCCTTTTTAACCCAAAATGATTAAATTTTGCCCCGGTTCATGTTCGACATATTTTTATTTCAACTAGCTTTAAATTATTATCTAACTTTCAAATTTTATTCCTAGGTTTGTTTATGAGGTCACCCGATACCCAGTCGCCACATAAAATGCAAAAAATTTAATCATTTCAGAATTCGACAAAAATTGACAGGGTAATTTTCGAGAGACAAATCTAACTGTGAGGTCCATTTCGTTATCTAGGTTCTAAAAAAATTTGGGTTTTTAACTCATACTATAGCGACAATTTATCATTTTACCCTTTTTTCATAAAAAGTTCAAATTTACTTGGGTTTTACGTCGAGATAGTGTATTCAATTTGCTAGAGAAAGTTTGTGTCCCTTTGACTTAAGCTTTATCGGCATTTATAGGGAGCCTGTCCCTGATTATTTAGGACTGCTGTCGTCGTTGGAAAATGGTGGCACACCTAAATTCCAATCAATTCTTCCTTAATTTGTGTTTGACCCTTATAAGGTTTCCTTTTTCATTAGTTGATTTAGGTCACATATTAATTATGTGTTCCTATGATTTAGGCAATTTCCTCATTAGTCGCCTGACACCATCTCTTATTTTTTGGGATAGCCTAGTTATTTAGCTTGGTTGAATCTTATCCTCTGCTCAGCTGGGACAACCTAGCTGTCTATTCGGTTGAATTTTATCCTGTACTAGGTCGGACCAATGTTAGCTCGGTTGGGATAGCCTAGCTATCTACTCTGTCGTAGCAGTCATTCAAAATAACATTTTTCAATACGTGCAACTTGCCATGTGTCCAAGTTTAATTGTCAGATGATGATCAAAATTTATCGACCCCTTCACTGGGAATGAGGTTGTATCAGATGACGAGATTGCTCGTCAAGCCATTCAGTAGATGGTTTTGGTATTTACCCTTGCCTTGTTTTTTACTTGGACCGCATTAATCTCCTTCTTCCTCTTTCTTTTTTACAAGGGTCTTCAGAAAGTTCACGAAGTTGGGGCGAGGATTACTAGAAAGGATAGGATTATGAAGGAGGTTGTTCATGAGCGAATGTCTGCTATAACGAAGAAGGATTTTATTGACGAAGATTATGTAAAGCTCTGTGAAGAAAGTGACATAGCCTTACAAATTCCTTCACTAGAGGGTGCATACTCTTCAAAGGGCTGGGTTGCTGCTTTGAAAGTTGCTGATGTGCCTTCTTCTTCTGAGCTCTACTCACGCCACTCCATACCTGGGTCCTTTGCACCTCCTGCTTCTTCCTAAAAACAAACTTTTATATCTTCATGTAAAAACTTATCATACTTCTCCTTTTGGCATATATGAAAAACTTCCAAATTCAGCTTTTCACTTTTTATCTTGTTTAGTCTTTTTTATATATTTTCTACTTAGGAGAAATCTAACAAGTTTTGGCCTCCTTGGACCTTCTTCAAGGATCTAGGTCCCAAGCACTTTTCTGCTAAGGACTTTTACTTAGCAAAAAATCTCATTTTTCACTCTAAGAAGTTTTTGGCCTCCTCGGCCCTTCTTCAAAGAACTCGATCCCAAGCACTCTCTGCTAGGGACTTTTACTTAGCAAACAATCTTATTTTTCACTCTAAGAAGTTTTGGCCTCGTCGCCACTCTTCAAAGAGCTAGGTCCCAAATATTTTCTGCTAGGGACCTTTACTTAGCAAAAAGTCTCATTTTTCACTCTAAGAAGTTTTGGCCTCCTCGGCCCTTCTTCAAAGAGCTCTACCTTCTTTATGACTAGTTGCTTTAGTCTTATCTACTTAGGAGCTGTCTTACTAGTATCTATCCCTGCTTCGAACAAGTAAAATGGGGCGGGCTAGCACAACTATATGGACTCCTTCCTTAAGCGAAGGAGAATACCTCACTTATTTCTTGTAGGCTTTCAGGTGCATGGCCTTTCAATAGTAAGAGCAGGCCTGAAAGTGCTAACAAGTCGCACTAACAGCCTAGTCCACGGGGAAGAACAATAAAAAGCTCTAACAAAAGCAATCGCCCCTTAGCAGCCTAGCCCCCCAAACTCCTTGGGAGAATACCTACTACTACAAATGCTTACCGCCTCCTATTCTTTCAACCTCTCCTTTATAGATGAGGGAGAGTCCCTTCGCTACCGCTCTGTCCAACAAACCAGCCATAATAAAATAGATAGGCCAAGCTTGTCTCTTTATTATCTGGGTTGAGGATATAATCATTCCTCAGGCAAGAAGAATAGGCGGATAGACTAAGATTTAAAGTATAGGGGGAGGGATGGCAGGAATTCTTTACTTACTGCAAGAAGGAACAACAGCTAGCCAACGCAAACACCTACTGCTCCTCCTAGTACAACTACTACAGCTATGAGTAAAATTTATATTATTTCCATTTATGACCTAAAGCTGATTTCAGCATGTTAGGCTAGCCCTCTTTCTTTACAAAAAAAATGGAAACGTGCACCCCTTTTTCTCTATTATTTGAAGGCTTGGACTATTTCGAGGTAAAAATAACTCAAGGGGCCCATAACACTCTTGTTTTCATTTACTAAATCTACTTCAATTGATTCACTTCGCAAGCCAAGGCTTGAACGTTACAGGTAGAGTTATTGAACAAGCGATTGAAGACTGATGTTCGGGAAGGGAAGAAGTCTTTCAAGGACCCGGCTTCGTTGACGAGAAAGAATAAAATCAAGGGCATGCCTGACTCGAGCTACCTGGCCAAGGCCAAAGGAGAATAACTATTTCAAGCAAGGATGCTATGACCCCCCTTCTAGTCAATGCTTGAGAACGATTGTAAGATATAAGAATGAACGAATCCAATGTCATCTATACTGTGTTTTTGGGCTGTCATAATGTGATAGTTTCAACTTCCATTAGTTGACTTCAGTCGTCTCTGTCTATTCCGTTTAGGGATTGGGCTTATGTAGGATAAGGCCGACCTTTTGGAATATCGGTAAGCTATCCCTAGTCAAGCGCTAGAAGTACTTCCACTCATATGAGTTCAGGTCCTTCTTCACGTCTTGAAGATGCAAAATCAATGGCAGCTTATTCTGCAGTTTTGAAGCTAGGGGTTCATCCTCTTTAGCCTTTTGTAATAATTGTTTTCCTTAGTTCCAAGATCTAGCTTCAAAACTGTAAGAGCCTTATTGGCTAAGGGTGGGGCATTTAGTTTACTGAAAAAAGAACTATCTGAAAATGGAGTGAAAGGGAGGCTACAAAGAGTACGATTCCTTTTTTTTTCAATAGTAGTTCTCTCTTTCCTTTCATCTGATCCTCTTGATTTTGGCTCCTTCCCTCTTAAAAAAAGAGTTCGGTCTAGTTCTTTCTTGAATATGGCATCGTTTTAAATCATACCCAACTGAAAGGTTGTCTGTACCTTATCTTATAAATAAGTCTTCGTTCTCATCCTACGAAGTACTTGAACTTCGTTTTCTCACCTTACTAACTCAGTAGACGAATCACTCTCTTTCACTATTATAAAAGTGGACTTCTTTGTCTTTTTCACATCCTATATTCATATGCGAAAAACTAGAGTCCTTACTTTTCTTTCTCTTGCCTTGACATAATTCAGGGCTATTAGTTTCGTTCTATTATGTCTCTATACCTCTTCTTTTTGACCTAACTTCCAAATCTTTTATGCCCATCCATACCAACATGGGAATGCTAGCTTCCCCCCCCCCCCCCCCTTCAAAGAGCTCAGTCCAAAACACTCTTTGCTATGGACTTTTACTTTGCAAAAAATCTCATTTTTCACTCTAAGAAGTTTTGGCCCCTTTGGCCCTTCTTCAAAGAACTAGGTCCCAAGCACTTTTTGCCAGGGACTTTTACTTAGCAAAAAATCTCATTTTTCACTCTAAGAATTTTGGCCCCCTTGGCCCTTCTTTAAGCGTTAGGTCCTAAGCACTTTTTTCTAGGGACCTTTACTTAGCAAAAAGTCTCATTTTTCACTCTTAGAAGTTTTGGCCTCCTCGGCCCTACATCAAAGAGCTAGGTCACCCCATACGCACCAACTTCCTGACCTAATCGAACTCAGATCATTGCCCATCCGGTTTACATCATCATGTCTAACCATGGGCCTAGATTTGATCAAGTTGCTATGCCTGATTTAGGTTTTTACCTATATCAGAATTTTTCCTCCTTGCCTTTGCAATAGGACTTTGATAATGGCAACTGACAAATTCAAAGGTTTAGAAATGTAAAAAACACATTCTTTTTATAAAAAATGCTTTACATAAAAAAGAAATGTTCCAAACAGAGGTACTCTTTTAGGGAAACTATAGGGGGCATCCCTATTTTTCGAAGCTATTTCAGAGTTCTAGTTTGTGAAGGTACTTTAAAAATAAAATTTTTGTAGGTTAGCTATATTCCAGGGTCGAGGTACTCGCCTTCGGTCCGTAGTTTTGAGTTCGTAAGATTCGTATGAACTGACTTGAGTTACCTAGTAGGGTCCTTCCCAATTGGCTTCCAGCTTCTCATGGGCTAACTCCTTGGTGGCCACCATGACACGCTTGAGGGCTAGATCTCCGAGAACAAAGGCTCGAGGACCTACCCTATGTTGTAAGACAGAGCTATTTGTTGCTGATAGGTAGCTATCCATATTGATGTCGCTTCCCTTTTCTTGTCGAGGAAATCTAGCTCTCGGTTGATGGCGAAGTTATTATTCTCACTCTCTCCTAAGATGGTTCTGAGGGTTGGCAATCTAATTTCCAGGTGTATCACTGAACCACACTCGTCAAAGTGTGGTTCAGTATGTCCACAATACAATGGGCAACTCTTGATGGGAACCAAGGTGGGCCTACTCTTCAAGATCCTTTGCAAGTTTTAGATGGACCAATTACAAGATCAAGAGCCAAGAAGATCAAGGAGGCAAAGCAAGGATTGGTGCAATCTACTTGGGATAAATCTAGCAAGAGCCCAACATTGAAGATGGGCTTGAAAGAAGGAGAACCAGTTTTGATCCACATGATCCAAGCTGTGGAAGACAAGACTTAGAGATAGGACTTGTTGTTGTTAAGGCTTTCAATTTGTTTAGCCCTGAGGATGTTTAGCCCACATATATCTTATTTCTTATGACTTAGGGTTTTTGGCCTTTGGAAGTTACTGTAGCATGGCACTGTTCACACTACAGTACCACGACACTATTCACTCAAGGGAATTTTTGAGAGAAAGGGTCACAAATTTTAGTCTAGGGTTTTATCATGTTTTGGGAAGGGAATTTAAAGGATGCAATTGGCCACTTCAAGAGGGCAGGTAATGTTGAATTTTAATTGTGAGTTGAGTTTACTCCTCTTGATCTTGATTGAACTTATCAAAGGTAAATCACAACCTTTGTCACATTCCTCCTTGTAATTTGAGTTCTTGAGACAGGTTCTTCGACGGGTTTAGATTTTAATATAATCTGGGTTTTTGAAACAAGTTCTCAACGGGTCTAGATTCTCCATCCATAGACTTGAGTTTGACTTTCTTGGGTTGTTTTTCCAATATTGTTGTTGGGTCTCAAAGCAAGTTGATTGTGGTTCCCATCATTTGGTATCAGCGCAAGGTTTCCAATCAGTTCATATTTTAATTCCTGCATGTTTAATTCTAGCACTTCATTGTTTTAGGGTTACAAAAAAAAAAAAAAAAAGGGATGCCAAAATTCTTAGGGTTTTGTGGGGCAGCCTTATATCACTTGTTCTATGGGTTTTGAGTTATTTTTAGGGTTCTTTCAATTGTTTATTATTTAGTTTGTGATCAAATCAATTGGTGAAAAAAAAATTCGACCCAAAAAAAAAAAAAAGAGAAGAAGAAAAAAAGGAGAAAAGTCAAAAATATTTTCTTGAGCCTTATCTTCAAAGGGACTGCATACATCATTATAGTTGGTATCTTGTCATATAGTTACTCTTTCAATTGAATAATTTTCTCGATTCTTGTGTCATTTTTATTCCTTTCATGTTTCTCTTGTTCTTGTTTCTTGGGCCTAATTACTAGTTGGTATTAAACAAGGTTGCATTGTCTTGACTAAGTTCAATTTGTTCTTAAAGAACTTGAGTGGGAAAACTCTTGAGGTAAAAGGCAAGAGAGTGTGAAACTGGGAAAAAGCCAATTAAGAGTGAAACACGAGCGGAGGTCATCATTTGAGTGTAAACACGTAAGGGAGTGTGTGAGGTTTTTTTTACCACTAACATTCGTTTTGTGCAACACATTACAATGTCTCACCGAAGTGGCTTATCACCAAGGGGGATAACCGATAACCCATTCTTTACATTGCAGGCCATGCAACAACAATTTGAGCAGTTGAACTTGGTGTTGGGGGAAGTGAGATAGGATTGATCATCAAGAAGTAGCGATTAGAAATTTACAAGGTGGGGGAGATAGTGAGAATGACGGAGATGGTGAGGATGAGGAAGACCTAACATCTAAAATTGGGTCAGGTAGACATCGCAGAGTTAGGTGTGAAAGAGGATTTGAGGGGAACCAAGGGGGTGGGGATTGATGTGAAAACCACCAAGAATAACGAGAACCAACAACGAAAAAGATGCCAAGATCGTTTTACGATCAGATTTGATGCTAGACCTCAACCCGTTGTTCATGACAAACAAGAACCTTGGTATATAGACCTCAACCCGCTGTTTGTGAAACAAGAACCTCGGCATAAAGGAAGATGCCACAAACGGTGTGGAAACCTGTTTGATAAGTCGCTGGTGAACGCCACGAAAAATCCTAATAAGTTCATTTAGTTCTTCAAAGAACCGTAGAGAATAATATTCTCACAATTTTCTAAATAATAATCTAACTTTTCATTGATTTGAATGCCTATTTGTAGGTTGGTCATTTCAAGTATTAGTAAACGTCCTAAAATAGCTATCCTATTTAAGAAATATCTCCTACTTGCTGGTAAAAAAGTATCTTTTACTTTCCTCAGACTCTTGAAGAAAAAGAAAGACATTCAGCCCTTTAATTGGCTCATCACATGCCTAAATAGAAAAAGGAAAGTACTTGGCATTCAAGCCTTACAATCAGACCCCAAAAAGAGTGAATAGTGCATTTGTTACTGTAGCATGAACAGTACGGTGCTACAGTAACTTCGAAAAACCTAATTCACAAAAAATAAAACATGTGGGCTAAGCATCACTAGTTGTGGTAAGTTGTTTAGGCTTGATGGATTCTTGTTTCAAGAGAACAAGTTATGCGTGCCTAATTGTTCCTTGAGGGAGTTGTTAATGCAGAAATCTCATGGTGGGGGATTAATGGGACATTTTGGAGTTGCAAAGACTTTAGCTGTGTTGCAAGAACACTTCTATTGGCTAACATGAAAAGAGATGTTGAGAGAATTTGTGGTAGATGTGTCAATTGTAGACAAGCTAAATCCTGAGTGCAGCCCAATGGTTTGTATACTCCTTTCCAATTCCTAGTGAGCCATGGATTGATATTTCAATGGACTTTGTGTTAGGATTGCCTAGGACTAAGCGTGGGAGAGATTCAATTTTTGTGGTTGTGGATAGATTTTCTAAGATGTCACACTTTATTCCATGTCGCAAAACAGATGACACTTCGCTTGTGGCTGACTTGTTCTTTAGAGAGATTGTGAGATTACATGGCATGCCTAGAGCAATTGTTTTAGATCGAGATGCTAAGTTCTTGAGCTATTATTGGAAGACCTTGTGGTGTAAGCTAGGTACTAAGCTATTGTTTTCTACTACTTGTCATGCACAAGCTGATGGCCAAACTGAAGTAGTAAATAGGACATTTGTCTACATTGTTGAGGGCAATCATTAAAAAGAACATCAAGACATGGGAAGAATGTTTACCACATGCTGAGTTTGCTTATAACCGATCTGTTCATTCTGCTACTCAATTTTCACCATTTGAAATTGTGTATGGATTTAATCCTTTATCCCCATTGGATTTATCTCCTTTACCTTTGACTGAGCATATTAATTTAGATGGCAAGAAGAAAGTTGACTTTGTCAAGTAGATTCACGAAAAAGCAAGACTCAACATTGAGCGAAGAATGGAGCAATATGCAAAGCAAGCTAACAAGGGGCGTCACAAGCAGATTTTTGAACCCGAAGATTGGTTTGGCTGCATATGAGAAAAGAGAGATTTCCGGCACAAAGACATTCCAAATTGCTTCCCAGGGGAGATAGTCTTTTCCAAGTCCTAGAGCACATCAATGTCAACGCCTATAAGCTAGATTTACCTAGTGAGGACAATGTGAGTGCTACTTTTAATGTTACTGATTTGAGTCCTTTTGATGTAGGTGATGATTTGAGGGCAAATCCTTTTCAAGAGGAGGGGAATGATGCAAATCATAGCACAAACTTCAAGGGATTTAGTTCAAATTCCAATTGGGCCGGTTACGAGAGCACAAGTAAGGAAGTTTAAAGAGGTACTCAATGGACTGATTTAAAAGGCATGGAATCAAACAAGTTCATGGAGGCCCATTGACCATGATTCACTTGGGCAAGAAAGATTCATCAACATGATTCAAGTTCTAGAAGAATCCAGCTAAGGGCTAAGGCTAAGCTTAAATTGGCCTGTTGTTGTTAATGCCTCCATTTTGTTTGAAGGATTATTATTATAAGTGGGCTTGAGGATGCTTAGCCCACATGTTTTATTTCTTATGAAGTAGGGTCTTTGAAGTTATTGTAGTGTCGTACTGTTCACGCTACAGTAACAACGCACTATTCACTAAAAATCAAATTGTTTGTAATTCATCCATCTTGGGTCCAATAAGCTCGAAAACCACCTCACCCTAAAATCAAATATTTTTTTGGAAATCTTGCTAATTTTTGCTTCCAAAAATCTACTTAGCCGCGTTCCTTGAATTCTTGCTCTTCAAACCTGAAATTCCTTGATGAGTTCTTGGTGAATTGTTGCTGGAAATTTTGAGAATTGTTTGTTTAGTTTCAAAAGAACTGAAAGAGAAATTATTGAGTGGAAAAAGGCAAGAGTGGTGAGAACATTAGAGGGTGAAAAAAAGCCACGTATTTTGACTGAAACACGAGTGTAGAGTGATCCACATTCTTGAGTGTAAACAGGTAAAGGAAAGAATTGTGAGGTTCTTTTATTTTTTTTTTCTTTTTGTTTTTTTTCTAACTCTGTTTTGCAATAATCATGTCTCACAACAATGCTATGGATCTTTCTGACCCAAAATTATTTATGGACGCCATGATGAATGAGATTAGGCGTGTGATGAAGTTGGAACTAGAGCAAGTTCACGAACGGATGGATCAGATGGAGAATACACATGAGAAGCAGCCACAAAACGTCCCTAATGTGTGTAGAAGGGAAAAAGTTCAACCGAGGGAAGTAAGGGTTGAAGATGAAGAGCCTTATGGGGCTGGTTTTGATGAAGAAGATGATCGGAATTCTGTTGTTAGTAATAGGAGACATGGAGGGCGGTTTGAAGAAGTTAGGAACCGAGAAGATAACAACTTGGGTGGTATTAAGTTGAAGATTCCATCGTTTCAAGGTAGATCCGATCCTGAAGCATATCATGAGTGGGAGAAATAGATGGAGTTCGTATTTGACTGCCATAACTATTCCGAAGCAAAGGAGGTAAAATTAGCGGTGATTGAGTTTTTTGACTATGCTATTACTTGGTGGGATCAGCTTGTTATAAACCAGAGGCGAAATAGAGAACGTCCAATAGAGACATGGGAGGAGATGAAAAGGGTGATGAGAAAGCGGTTCATTCCAAGCTACTACTACCGAGAGTTGTACAAAACTACAAGGTCTTAGATAGGGAAGCCGGAGCTTGGAGGATTACTGCAAGGAGATGGAGATTGCTATGATCCGAGCTAATGTAGAGGAGGATTGAGAGGCTACCATGGCTAGGTTTTTAATTGGATTAAACAGGGATGGTGCACATGGCCATCAAACATCTCAAGAGGGGGGGTGGGTCACGTGCAGTGCATAACTCTAGTTTTACCTCTTGGAAACCAAGTTATACTAAGCGACTGGACAAGTCACCAACGTCCAAAGTAGAGCCCAAGTCCGCGAACACCATCCACATTCCTCAAGGTAAAACCGACACTTCTACCTCTAGGATTTGTGACATTAAATGTTTTAAATGTCAAGGCAGGGGACACATAGCAAGTCAATGTCCAAACAAGCAAGTCATGGTGTTGCAAGATAATGGTGAAATTGTGACTGACAATAAAGATTCCGACACCAAGGACATGGGCACCATTAGAGGATGTTCCTGAGGAGGATATTTAGCCCCTGATGCATTGACATTGGTGGCGAGGAGAGCATTGAGCGTACATGCCAAAGAGTCGTGAACTCTCCCAAAATGGGTCGTGAACTTGGTATACCGATCCGATACTATAAATATGGGCTCCCCGTATAACCGAACTGTATCTCGTATGTACAACTTGCAGAATTCCTTCAGTATGAAAGTCATTCACAGTGCCAAAAAGTATGCCGACCTCGTAAGTCGGTCCATTATCACCTACACTGCGTTATGCCCCCGCAATGTCCGTTGTAAATGGATTAGAAAATTCATTGTGATGTGCTCCCACTTCCACTCAGCCATCCCCAAAGGCTAGGGCAACCCTGCTAGTCTATGGTGCTTAGCCTTGACCTGCTAACACGTGAGACATCCACTAACAAAATCTCTAACGTGCCTCTTCGTCCCACTCCAATTGTACTAGTGACAAAGATCATGGTACATCTTCATGCCACCGAGATATACAACAAAATGGGAGCAATGAAATTTCCAAATGATCTCCTCTCTCAAATCCGTAGACTGGGGAACCATAATCCTTCCCCTGAACTGAAGACAACCATTCGCGTGAATGGCCCAACCTTCGTCACCTATACTCGACTGTACCTGGTCCCTGATGGACAATATCTCTATGTGTTTGTCTTTAGGACTTAATCACTATGCTCAGTAGGGAAGGCGTAGCCACCAAACTCCCCAAAGTGCCCTAAGCCTGACCCTTGTTGTGTAGCCAGAACCGTCCCACAGTCTCGAGCATCTCCCACTTTAGGGAAGCCACACTACCCAAGACTCTCCGTGACTTCCAGTTGAGTGAATCAGCCACCACATTTGCCTTATCGGGATGATAATACAAAGTGAAGTCATAATCTTTCAGTTACTCCATCCACATGAGTTGCCTCATATTGAGGTCCTACTATGTGAAGATCTACTTCAGACTCTTGTGGTCCGAAAACACTTCAAACTGCTCACCATACATATAGTAGCACCAAGCCTTCAAGGTAAAGACAAATGGTTGCCAACTCCATGTCGTGCGTAGGGTAATTCTACTCGTGGTTCTTTAACTGCTGAGAACCATAAGCCACCACCTTTTGGGATTACATCAATACACATCCAAGTCCATCCTTCGAGGCATCACAATACACCATGTACCTCTGTCCCCTCTTCAGAACTATTAAAATAGGAGCTGAAGTGAGCCTCCTCTTCAACTCCTGGAATGCCTTCTCACACGAGTCATCCCATTAAAATTTTACCTCTTTCCGAGTCAATCTAGTCATAGGTGCAGCTAGTCAGGAGAAGTCCTCAATAAACCTCTTGTAATACCCCACCAATTCTAAGATTAACTTTGCCCTCTCCCAACTCATGACTGCCTCAACCTTCTTCGGGTCTACGGATACACCAGAAGCCAACACCATGTGTCCTAAAACATTCACCTCCATCAACCAAAATTCACACTTGGTGAACTTGGCACACAACTAATGGTCTCCCAAGGTCTGGAGAACAACCCTCAAGTGACCCTCATGCTCCTCCTCAAACTTGGACTAGATTAGGATGTCATCAACAAAGACTACAACAAACTGATCTAGGTTGGGTTGGAACACCCTATGTACGAGATTCATGAATATCGTCGGTGCATTCGTCAATCCAAAGGGAAAAACTATGAACTCAAAACACCCATACTGCATCCTAAACGCCTTCGTAGGGATATCTGCCTCCCTAACCTTCAATTGATGGTAACCCGTGCGTAGATCTATCTTGGAGTAGGCCTATGCCCATCTTAGTTGATCAAACAAGTCATCAATCAGTGGCAAAAGGGTACCTATTCTTGATAGTAACTCGATTCAACTGCTAGTTGTCGATACATTACCGAAGGGTCTTGTCCTTCTTGGCAAACAACACTGGAGCACCCCAATGTGAGGTACTCGATCTAATAAAAACTTTGTCCAACAATTCTTGCAACTGAACCTTGAGTTCTTGTAACTTTGCATGTGTCATTCTATATGGAGTCATAGAAAAGGGCGATGCACCAGGATGCAACTCAATAGTGAAGTCTACATCCTGAAGTGGAGGTAATCCAAGTAGTTCATCCAAAAAAATATCCTCATACTCACAAACCATCTAAGGTAGACCTAACTCTTATCTTGTTTAGTCCTCCAAGGGTAAAGCTTGTTAGCCAACCCATCAACTGCTTGTGCGATCGATAGTTGATGTGATACTCGCCGGAATAACGAGAACCAACAACGAAAAGAACCCAAGATCGTTTAACGAACAGATTTTATTGTAGACCTTGACCCGTTGTTTACAACAAACAAGAACCTTGGTATATAGACCTCAACCCACTGTTTGTGAAACAAGAACCTCGGTATAAAGGAAGACGCCACAAACGATGTGAAAACCCGTTTGATAAGTTGTTGGTGAACGCCACGGAGAATTCCGATAAGTTTGTTTAGTTCTTCAAAGAGCCAAAGAGAAAACACTCTCAAAATTTGTTGAATAATGATCTTGGGTTCTTTTTGTTGTTGGTTCTTGTTATTTCGGCGGGTATCACATCATTTGGTATCAGAGCTAAGGCTCGAGTTCGGGTTTGCCTGTCACTTAAAACCTTTCTCTTCGGTATTCCTTGTTCCTTTCTTTTCGTTATTCTGTGTTCTTTTAGTTCCTAAAAATTCGGTTCACATACCCTTAGTGTAGCTGAATTTCCTTTACCCTATTTCGCTCGTATTTTGTTGGTTCTACTTATTACAAATTCATATTTTGTTACCACAAAAGTTAGTTGCTGGTCAAAAAAAAAAAGGGGGGGGGGCAGAAAGAAGTCAAAAAAAAAAAAAAGAGCCAGAGACAAAAAAAAAAAAAAAAGCCAGATTGTTTGTGTTCATCCATTGTCCAAAAAAAAAAAAATCAGATTGTTTGTAAATCATCCATCTTGGGTCCAATGAGTCCGAAAACCATCTCACCCCAAAATCAGGTTTTTTATTTGAAGTCTTGCAAATTTGTGCTTCTGAAAATCTAATCAGCTGTGTTCCTTGAATTCTTGCTCTTCAAACTGAAATTCCTTGATGAGTTCTTGGTGAATTGTTGCTGGAAATTTTGAGAATTGTTTGTTTAGTTTCAGAAGAACTGAAAGAAAATTATTGAGTGGAAAAAGGCAAGAGTGGTGAGAACATTGGAGGGTAAAAAAAAAAAAGAAAGCCATGTATTTTGAGTGAAACACGAGTGTAGAGGGATCCACATTCTTGAGTGTAAACACGTAAGGGAGAGAATTGGGAAGTTCTTTTATTATTATTATTTTTTTTTTGTTTCTAACTTTGTTTTGCAGCAATCATGTCTCACAACAATGATACGGATCTTGCTGACCCAAAATTGTTTATGGAGGCCATGATGAGTGAGATGAGGCATGTGATGAAGTTGGAACTAGAGCAAGTTCATGAACGGATAAATCAGATGGAGAAAACACAAGAGAGGCAGCCACAAAACGTCCCTAATGTGCGTAGAAGGGAAAGAGTTCAACCAAGGGAAGTAAGGGAAGAAGATGAAGAGCCTTATGGGGCTGGTTTTAATAAAGAAGATGATCAAAATTCTTTGTTAGGAGACATGTAGGGCATTTTAGAGAAGTTAGGAACCGGGAAGATTACAACTTGGGTGGTATTAAGATGAAAATTTCATCATTTCAAGGTAGATCTGATCCTGAAGCATACCTTGAGTGAGACAAGATATAATGAATTTTGATTGTGAGTTGAGTTGAGTTTACTCCTCTTGTTCTTGATTGAATTTTTGAACTTATCAAAGGTAAATCACAACCTTTGTGGCGTTCCTCCTTGTAATTTGGGTTCTTGAGACAGGTTCTTCAATGGGTCTAGATTTTAATATAATCTAGGTTCTTGAAACGAGATCTCAACGGGTCTAGATTCTCCATCCATAGACTTGAGTTTGGCTTTCTTGGGTTGTATTTCCAATATTGTTGTTGGGTCTCAAAGTAAGACTATTGAGGTTCACATCAATAGTCTTACACGACTTTGGATAAAGCATCGTGTTTTTTTCCTTGAAACTTGAAACTAACACCCTTCAATGTGCAGGCAATGACCCTCTTTCAATTACAATCGATGAAAGACTCAGAATGCCGCCAACTAATCCATCCCAAGGATCATCAAACTCCAACATGTCCATGACCCTAAGGTCCATGGTGAGTAGAATCTCCAAGATCTCTAGCTCACAATCCCTACATATCAGATCAATGCATGCGTACCCTATCTCCTAGGGGAGAACTCACATTAATGGCTCTTCTAAAGTCTCAACCTCTAAGCCCACTGGCTCAGTTTGAGGTATAATGACGTAGACTCGCCCCTAGGACCCCTAAGTTCTAGCTTGTAAGCCCTATCCTCGACCTTAGCCCATGCCTTGGCCCATCTAATCTGATTGCGAAGTCCCTGTTCATAAAGTGTTAGGGGTCTATGTAGCACCCTAAAACTAAAACTGATTTCTCCAGCCCATGGTGGTGTGGGGAAGAATGAAATAAATCTGTGAAAGCCCCACCAATGACTGGGACTAAGATGCCCCAGAGCTTTGGAATCCCTACCTCTGAGGACAACCCCGTTTCATGTGACCCGACTGGTGGCATAAGAAACAAGTTCTCTGGCCTGCCTTGCAGGAGGTCTTAAAGTTTCTCCCACCTTGGGAAGATTGACCCTGGCCTTGGCCTTGATAACCACGACCCTGTCCCTTGAAACCCCTATGGGGTATAAGTCTTTTGCTTCTTCCCCGAACTAGAAGAATAGGATTAGCCCTCATTCTTCTTGTCCTTAGCATTCACTTCTTGGATGCCCATGCGTCTTCCACCTCTCTTAATGGGCATAGTTGTCTTGAGCATTGAGTCAAATTCTTATAGGTGGTGGCCCATAATCTTTTCCTAGATGGACAATTTCAAACCATCCTCAAACCTCCTCTCTTTGGTCAAGTCTGTGGCCACATAATAATTGGCAAAATGGTCTAACTCAGTGAACTTAGTCACGTATTCCATCACTATCATTGTCCTTTGATTCATATCCAAGAATTTCCAGGATTTCGCTTGTCGAACATCCTATGAGAAGTACTTGCCCATGTAGAGCTCCCAAAACTCTCCCCATATCATTGCATCTGTACTCTTTGAGGCCTTTGCCCAATTCCACCAAAAATGGGCCTTTCCTTCAAGTTGGAATGCAGCTAGCCTTATCTCAGTGGACTCGGATGTGATCTCCATAGCCTTTAAAATCTTATCAATTTGCTAGAACCAATGATCGCCATCGGATCCGCCCCTCCCATAAAAGTTTGTGGCTTGTGTGCTTTAAAATTTTAGAGGTTATTTGAGCCCCATTGACCCACATTGGCACTGGCTTGCAAAAAGGTGGCAGCCATTGTGTCCATAGCCTCCAAGAAGGCCTATTGGTCAAAGGTCGATGGTGGTTGGTTGTTGTTCTGCCCACCTCCTCCATTGTTCCAATGTCCTCTTCCTCTATTTGCCATCTACACACATATCAAATGGCAATAGAGCACTAACTTAGTATGTCAAGGTAGGGATCAAAGTCATAACATTGAGATTTCTCTCATTGTCTCACTAGTAGTGCGTGTGTCACCCACTAGTAGACATCTATACCTTGAACCATCTTGTTCGTTTTCTTTCTGACCCCCAAGGTCTAACTCTAGTGTTTGATTTCCATATACATTTAATCATTCATATTGTTCACATAACACATAATACATAACATGTAGCATTTAAAGCACAAAACATGTATTGCACAATGGATGCAATGACCTACACCCATGCCCCGCAACCCTAGTTGAATCGAGTACCTAGGCTCTGATACCAAGTTGTGACGCCCCTAAAACTGGGGGGTCCTTTGTCAATCCGTTTATCCTCCATCAACCCGCAAAAGTAACCGTAAATACCGCATAACCCGAAACCATGACAATAATATCCTGTTAACCAAGATCATGAACAATACAGCGTTTGGGGCAGAGTCTCTCTTGCACCAGGTAGTCCCAAATGCATAACATGTGTACATTTTTGTCACATGACATTCCAAGGTTCAATAGACATTAATTTAATCTTTATTTTACTCCATTTACCTCATTTGAGCAAAAGGATTCAAGGCCCAAAGACCTAACAAGATCATTTTAATTTTCTAAAAATTACAAAGGACCTTCCAGTAGAAAAACAACGTTCTACCGGTAGAAAAACTCACTGGAATACTTCTAGCAATAGATAATCGACGTTCTACCAGTAGAAATGCCCACCAGATTTCTTCTACTGGTAGATACTCGACGTTCTACTAGTAGAAGTGCCCAATTTACCCCCGAATCAATCCTTTTTCAATTCTAACACATCCAATCTCATACAACAAGCACCCAAACTCATATAACATTAAATGTTATACAAAATAAGGTTCATATGAGTTCGTTTTACAATCCTTTCCACAATATTACATGTCCAAAAATAATCACACACTTGTTTTACAAAAATGTGATGTAAAGCCACAGCCTAACTTTCTTCATCAATGAGGGCCCAAGTGAGAGCCATCCACAGCATTTGCCTTGCACATGAAATGTTGTCCCCATGTAGGGTGAGCCATGATCAATATGGTATCTTCTAAAGAGGCTACTCCCTAACCTAGATGCATATGAAATGCTCACATATAATTTAACAATCAATAAATAATTCGTTTAAGAGTATGCATTTCATAATGAAATTCTCTATGTCATACCATATTTTGAGATGAGACTCACATGAAACTTAACCCAAGCCTTCACTAGCTCCCATAACACATGCAACACCATGCTATGAATCTGGACATTCCAAGACCTTGCTATTGATGGTACACACCCAATGACCATTATAATTCTCGGGACTTTCTTAAGGTAGGTATTTGTGGACTTACACCAATGGGCGCCCAACCAACATAGTATTTATGGACTGCCACCAACATCTCTGCATACACCGACACTTTATGGACTCTATACCTACGGAGTGCGTATCAAAATCACCGAATCTTGCACCCGAGGGATAGTCTAGCCCTTTTTGTTAACCCCGACCCTATTTTCAATGAAAATTCGTGTGACTCAATTGAAGCTTGGTCCAACTTTTCCAAACCCATTCATCATCCACCAAGAGTGGTGTTTGATCAAAACCTTGCACACACGCACACTTATGTCATATATCCACAAATGCGATTTTTCCTATGCATATGCAAATGTAATGTACAATTGCGAACTACAAGTCATGTTCAATATGTCATGAGCACATTATGAACAACTTCAATTACATCATAAGCATATAATCACCATCAACAAGATCGCCAAAGCATGTTATAACATTATCAATGCAATTAACACATTTAATCAACATAGGCATTTCATCAAACACCTTCATGCATGCCTCTTTCACCATATATCTCAAGAAATCACAAATAAGTCATTTTAACAACCCAATTTATGCTAGAATTGATTTTAACCATTCTTAATACCCATATTCCATATTTTAACTTCCATAAGTGTGTGTTATATATGAGATTACATCTCTAAGACCCTACCCATTTCACATCTCAATCGTAGGTGTGAAATAAACCTGATTAAGAAAGGAACCCTATGTCTTGAAACGTAATACAAGTGGTAGAAAGCCTCCAAGAACTCCAACCAAGCTTTTACTCTTGATTTCCAAAAATTTCATCTTTGAAACTTTGGCGAAATCTGCGATTTTTGGTATGTAGACGTAGCCCTCACCGAGTTGATGAACTTTTGTTCTTGGCCTGAAGGATTTCAACCAAAGGTTGGCCCTAGATCATAGAGAGAAGACGAAGAACCCTAGTTTTTCCCTTTCCTTTCTCCCTTCTCTCCTTTTTTCGTAAATCAGCTCGGTGTGGGAAGAAATCTGATTTTTCTCCCCTATTTATACCCTTTTGACACTTGGCCCTCGTTGCGCCATACATCCACCTTTCCTAGGTCTAATTTCATTCCTAATTAATTAAATTTTGTCCCTTTTCAAGTTCAATATATTTTATTTGAACTAAATTTAAATTATTTTTTATGTTTCACAATTTATTTCTCAGTCGCATTTATTTTGGTCACGCGACAGCTAATTGTCTCGTAAAATGTAAAAATTTTGACTATCTTGAAATTCACCAAAAATTGCCTGGACAACTAGATTTCGCGAGACGAATCCAATGGTAAGGTCTGTTTCATCATCAGAGCTCTAGAAAAATTTAGATTTTCAACCCGTACAGTTGTAATTAATTACTGTTTTGCCGTTTCCATAAAAATCTAAAAATTCTTGAGTTTTACAGAAATTGCATACGCTATCCTTGGCACTAGATTTGGCTATAAGAGGGGTTATGGGGTTGACCATCGTCTTCTTCTTTGATAAAGGTTGCTGATAAATAGCACATGAGTAGAAGGTAAAGGGTTTGCAGGCAGTTGTTGCGACCTTTCATGGTAAAAAATGAAACCAGACAAAGAGAGTTGGTTGAGACTAAGAGAAAACTCGAGCAGGTGGAAAGGAGGCAAGAGATGATGTTGTAGCAAATGACAAAGGTGAAGTTATCAATGCAACGTGGTGGGGGAAATGGGAGACTAACAAGACGAACTCATCTTGGTAAGCATTTTCAATACTAAATATATGCGTAATTTGTTGTTTATTCAAATAAATAATTTTCAGTTGTGCTGATGCACTTTTGTTATTTTTGATGCAAATTGACAATTAATTACTTGTAGTTGGTTTTGGCGATGAGATCTATTCCTTTATGATCTAAATTGTTTTGAGTTCTTGTGACATCTAGATATTATGGCATTTGGTTTTTTTTCACTTTGGGTTTTTACATGGATATTTTGGCATGGGATTTTTGTATGAGATTTTGTACGGATATTTTAGTATGACTTTTTGTATGAATGTGTTTATATGGGTTTTGTATCAATGCTTTGGAAATTATGTGTTTTGTTTTATGGATTACTTATGTTTTAATGATCTTCAATGATTGAAGCGCACAACAGCAAATATATTTTGATACAGGGACAAAACTAATCATAAAATGCCACTCTTTAAGAACAATTTTGTTTGGCGATGAGTAAAATTTGGTCGCTAAAAATCTCTTATTTTTTAGCAGCAAATATATTGTCGCCTATTATTTGAGAATGAAAGTATTCATTTATTGTTTGGCCACAAAAATTTGTTGGTTGCAAAAGACATATTGTGAATTTCAACAACAAATACTATTTTGTCACCAAAGCGAGAAAATATAACCACAATAAATTTCTTTCAATGATGAAGGTTTTTTTGCGACGATCAGATGATTTTTTAAGTGACTAATTTTTTTGTCGCTAATAATATACTTTAGCAACAATACTTTAGTTGATCGCCAAAAACTTTCAGTGACAAACCTACTGCGATAAATTGGTGACCAATCTTTTTCGTCTAAGAAAACTCTTAACGACGAATTATTCACTTTTAGTGATGAAATGTTTTGCTGCTAAAAAATAGTTTTTTGTATTGTTGTCTTTTAAGTATTTTGGGTTTTGATTTTTGGTTAACTAGGATAGGGTATAAGGTGAGTCTAGGGTTAGTTTTGGTGTTGTTTCAGTAAGATTTGAATCTGAGGCGTTAAAACGAGGGTTTTAAAGGGAATTTCTACAATTTTCTTCATTCTAATTTTTCCTTCTCACTCTAAACATTCTCTATTCTCTCTAGAAACTCTAAGAACTCTCTCTCTAAACTTGAGCATTGAAACTATGTGTTCGCAACGTAAGATGAGTTTTTCCTCTCTTTGGTTTATTTATTGGATATTGTTTGTAATTTCTTCTTTGAGTTTGTTGGGGGTGGTTATTATGGGTATGGCATGAACAAAGAGAGTTGTTGTTGCTACTCAGAAGCAATATGGAACAGTTAAATCAAAAGCTTTGAGTTTAAAGGAACCAAATAAGAAAAAGCAAAAACTTGACAGTTTACATTGATGCTAAAAATGTGACTTGTGAGCATCTAGTAGATAGGCAAAGCCTGAGTGAGACTGACATTGTGGCTCAAATTACAACTAGAGGGTTGACTTTGTAGTTTGACAAAGTTGATAGGTATGGTTTGAATTTTTGTAGGGAGTTTTATAGGGAATTGAATGTGGCAGATAATGATTTATTGATTCTTAAGACTACTGTGTGGGAGAAGCTCATAGAGGTGACTCCTGCTATGGTGGCTAAGATGATACACTATGTCAGGTCTGATGCTGATAAGATTGACTATCTCCACTCTGACTTCTAGGGCAAGACTTTGATTCAATATGCTGGGATGTTTAGGATAAGGGGGTTTGATAGATGAGTACAGATTGGCAAACAAAGTCCTTTATTGCAATGTTTATCCAAAGGGGTCGAAGAAGGAGCCGGGTGTGGAGAAGTTGGGCCTTCTATATGAGTTTATGGAGGGTTCCCAGATCAATATAGCATGGATGATCTAGAATGTGATGAGGGAGTTTGTTACCATGGTGAAGCCAAAGGCGAGCATGCCTTTTGCTAACAAGGTGACGTGGATTTGTATTAAGGCGAATGTGAAGAAGAGTCCCAATAATGTGTTGTGGCCTACCGAGATTGGTCCTATTGGTAGTTAGAGTTTGAGTAAGATATTACCATGTCTCAAGTAGCTAGAGAGAGAGGAGCAACACAGGGGGTAGTTGATGCTACTGATGCACCACCACTGCCATTTACTTCTTAGACTACTACGACTGATAGAGTGACTAGATTGGAGGAGAGAGTGATGTGAAGAGAGAAATGTTTTGAGAGCCGTCAGGCAGTTGCTAAGATTGAGGGGAAGGTTGATCTATTGATGTTGATTATAAAGAGGTTATTTGAGCATGCCTTCCCTAGAAAGCCTCTGCTTATGGTTGTTCCACCTTCTATGCCACAACCATCTACTTCTCGGGCCACCTCCTCTGCTCATCCTGCTCCTATACCTTCCCTAGAGACTACTATGGATATTGAGGATGACAGTGATGATGATCATATTCATGAAACTATTATTTTTTTACCAAAACCCTAGACCTTAAGAAATGTTGGTTTTACACATGATTTTCTCTTGTTCTTGATTTGCAAACTCTAGTGTTTGGTTTGGAACAATAAAGTTACGTTTCTTGATGATCTCTTACATGTTTCTTGAAATTGTTATATTTGGAAACACTTGTGAAGTTATGGTTCCTGAATTACATGCGATTGGATGAATTGGTTTGGAATATTATCTCTTGTATGGGGGTAGATGTGTTTCTTACACCGAATGGGTTTGAAGATTCCTACCACTTGTAGTGGGGTTGGTGCATTGTGAGGACCAAATCACTATTCACTCATGGGTATCAAGGTTGGGGTCTAGCATACTATTCTTGGGTTGGATTCGTTACTACCGATGCATTAGTATATGCCTTTCCTAAATTTGTGTATCCTTGCGAAGATTGGGTGTGTGAGTATGGGCTAGGATATTCTCCATATATGTATTTAGGCTAAGTCTACATGCATACCTGAGATAGATTGTTTAGAAATAGTTTATGGATTGAAAGTTGATTATACTTTTGCATTTACTTTATTGCTTTCAACATAAACCTGGGATTTGATAAATTGTCACTATTTTAATTCAAAAGTTGTATATGATATTTTGTAAAGTGAAACCGACATGTTTTATATGTTTTTAAAATCTTGTTCGAAATTGGGAGGATTTTTGTACATAGGTTAGTGCTCACCCCCTATAAACAACATCTTTTTCAAATTACAGTCTAGAGGAAGAGCTTCGATTTGATGAATAAGTAAATTGGGAAGCCTAGACTGATGGGGGATATGAATCCTGAAGTGGATCTTAAGAGCCATTTTATTGATAGTTTAACTTTGAAAGTTGTTTATGAGACAATGTCAAGGATAATATTTTATTAATTCCACTACGAGATACTATTTGGTTTAGGGATGAAATTGAAGGTTTTAACTGCACATTGTTGGGATTGATTTGTTTATTTAGACATGCTTTGGTTAGTTTTTTTTTGGGAACAATATTATTTGGTTTTGGATATAATTTAAATATTGCATATATTGGTTTTGGACTATGCTTAGTTACTATGAATGATGAATGTAATTCTTTTTAGTTTTGGATTTGATTAGTTTCCCTCATGATATATGAATGGTTTATAGATAGTAATGCCTTTCAGAGTGAATTTTGGGGGCGTTAAATGCTACCACATCCGAGCGAGGGCCAACAAGGAGAGCACCAACATCAAGGCACACAAATGCTAGCACTTCACATAACACATCACGCAGGTTTACACCCACATTTTCCCTTGGTCAGTGGACTATTGTTATGGATGCATTAGGTCATCTTCAGAGCAGTGTAGATAAACAACATTGTTGTTTCGGGAAGGGGAGCCCAATTTAGATCTTCCTTCACGATTATAAATAAGCAGCTATAGATACTTTACCTAGAGAGAGTGAGTAGGTTTTTTCAATTTTAGCCTAATTTATTACCAATAAAAACCTAAATGGGCACAATTACCTCTTTCCACAAATATAACAATTAATATGAGAACCTTTTTAGTCACTATAACCTATTTCACACATGACGATTGATTTTAATTAATCTTCAATTAATTCACTCACAATCAATCTCACATCGATCCCAAAATCTCAAACCCAAATGGTACAACTATGTATGGATAAATATTCAAACAATCATTCAAACAAATTCATAGTGCGCATGTGTGCTAACAATCTCAAGTGTATACAATGAACAATAAATAACACAAGTAATTTATTGACATGAAAAACTCTCTAGAAAACAACGGGGAACTAGTTTGGGTTCACCAAAATCTAATCTACTACTAACTAAGTCAACACACAAGCACTCAAGTCTTATACATCAATCAATACCATGGCTAGATTCTCCTATCCTTGTTGTTTCTCCCCCAAAGGGCTTCCTTGAACATCTTGGAAACCCCTAAAATCGGGGATCTTTTGTCAACTCGTTGATCATCCATCAACCCGTGGAATACCTGTAGATACCGTGTAACTCGATCTCACATCGTTATGCCCCATTTACCGGGATCCATAACTTAACAAAATTCAGGTAAAATCTCCTTTGTATGCGAAGCTCTACCCAAAACGCAACCTGTACAATCATACAATATTGACCACACCAGATCCATTTATTCATACTCATATAACAACATGCAATTTTACATTAAGCATAGTCCATATGAGTTCGATTACAATCCTTTACATACATTACATGCGCAAACACTAATTTACATATTAGTTTTACAAAAGCTTAGTTTAAAAGCCACATTTTGACTTTTCTTCATCAATAAGGGCCCAAATGAGAGCCATCAACATGTGCATGTCCCGCACCTGAAATATTGTCTCCATAAAGGATTAGTCATGCTCAATAGAGTATCTCCTAAAGAGGCTACTCCCCAACCTAGATGCATATGAAATATTCACATGTAATTCACAAGCAACAATTACTCCATTCAAGAAAATGCAATTCAACAATGGAATCCTCAATGTCATGCCATGATATGAGATGAGACTCACACATACAACTCAACCCGAGCCTTTAACAGCTCTCTCAACAGATGCAATGCCATGCATATGAATCTAGACATTCCTAGCCCATGCCATAGATGTTACACATCCAATGACCCTTTTAAAATAAATCATGTGTTTTTATTGGGTATTCGAATTTTGGAATCTCACCGCCGGTTCCGTACACCATTACACATTTTTAGACTTGCACTGGCGGAAATGTATAAACTAGTAATTGGGTCTTGCACCCGAGCGAGTATCTAGCCCTTTTGCTATACCCGATGCAAGTTTTTTTTATGCAACTGTGCAACTCAACTGGACCTATGTCCAACCTTTCCGAGTCTATGCCTTAACTAGTAAGAATGGTGTTTGATTAAAAAACATGCACACACACCCACACTCTAGTCAAATGCCCACGAACGTGATGTCACCCGTGCATATGCAATATAAATGTACAATTGTAATTTTTAATCATGTTCAATATGTCATGAGCACATTATGAACAATTCAATATTCAACAACCTTTTCCATGATAAATTATATCATAAGTATATAACCACCATAAACAACCTCAATGTCAATATATCATTTGCATATACCAACACCAACTCCCAAAGCATGTTATAACACAATCAATACAAATAACACACTTAATCCACATAGTCATTTCGTCAAACACTTTTAAGGCATAAATGTTATCACATTACATGCCCAATCAATATATTTCTCAAGAAATCACAAACAAGTAATTTCTAAGTACCCAATTCATGCTAGAATTGATTTTAATTATTCTCAATACCCAAGCATGTTGTAACACACAATCATGCCCAGTTATCAAATTTTTCATGAATTTACCAAACAAGTAAATTCTACAAATCCAATTCATGCAAGATTGGTTTTGCATATTTCTATACGCATTTCTCATAATCTAGTTACACTAGGAGTATACCAAACATGAGAAATTATCTCAAGTCATATATTGATTGAAGCATAAAAGAACGGTAGAAAACTCTCAAGGCTCGAAATAAGCTCCAATCCTTACTTCCTCCAAAATCCCCTTTTTTTGTTCTTCGTCAAAACCTTCGATTTTTTGTGCATAGGCATAGCCCTTATCGTGTAGATGAACTTTGGTTTTTGGCTCAAAGAATTCTGCTACAACTTTAGAATTGATCACCCAAATACAGGTTGTGCGAAGTAATATAATACTCGGAAGCCTAAGGTCAAACCATAGGGAATTGAGAAAAACTTAGAACACAAAGAAAAATAAAAGAAAATTATTTTGAAAAAATTGTTGTAATTATTTTAAAATTTGGTTTTAAAACAATAATTGAAAATACGAAAGAATCAGAGATACCCTTTAAAATCTACATAATAATTATTAATGATCCAATTTTCGAACTCAATTGAGAATCAACTGAGAAGTGATCCCAATCGGAATATATTTAGCAGTGATAATATGAAAACATCAAAAAATTATAATTAATAAATATAAGAATTTACTTGTAGATGACAAGTATTTATCGTGCTTGGAATGTACGATAAATCACGCTTTCTAACAGGTAAATCTTATTTTATTACAAATAATAAATCAACTATCTTATGAGAAATTCTAATTAATTAATTCAAGCATGAAATAACCAGTTTATTTGACTTGCAAGGAATCTCAAGCATTCGATAATAAGTATTGTGCTTCATTGAAAGTATCTCCCCTAGCTTTAGTTGAGCTTTTAGCAAGCCATAGAAATAAAACAAAAAAACTAGAAAAGAAAAGATGGAAAAAGAATAATAACAATACTAATCCTACAAATCCTAATCATCTCTCCCAATAGATGAGAGCCTTTATTTATACTAAAATAAATCCTAGGTATAGGTAGAAGATATAAGGTTTGTATTGAGAAGAATTCCTTTCCAAAAAAGAAGTCTTTTAAAATTAAATCTTGTGCATAAAATCTTAGGGCCATGGGTACAATATATGTTCAGACTTCAATCTTGACTTTCGCATATTTAGAGGTTGAATCACAAAATTTTTGTGAAACACCTTTTTTTAGCCCTTGAAGTCTTCTTTCCAACCCCTCAAAAATCAAGTCAATCGAATATCGGAGTTAAAAGTTATAACCAATATATTGAATATTTGTCAAATCTTTATCTTCTAGGATACTTTCCAAATTCAACTTTAAAAGAATTTTCTTCTAATTTGGACTTTTATAAGGATTAAATTGATGTCACATATCTTCAAATCTTCCTATCTTGCTTATGATTCTTCAATCCTTATCAATTGTGATTCTTCCTCTAGTGATTGGTTCACTTGCCTTATCCATTACTACTTTAAATCTACCAATTTACCTGCAAAATAAATCAAACAACTAGAAAAAGTATCAAACTAGAAAATCAAGGACTTTAACACATTTAATCACAAATAATATACAATTAACCAATCATTAGACATAATAAAATAACACTTTTGATGGTTAAAAAACTTCCGACCAATGTAGAGCCGTAAATCATAGAAAGAAGTTAGAGAATCCTCTCTTTTTCCTCTCTTCCTCTCTAATTTGATGGGTATGGGGAGAAAATTTGATTTTCTCCTCTATTTATACCCCTTAGATGCTTGACCCTCGTTGCACCACACGTCCTCCATTACTGGGTTCGATTTTGTTTTGAAACAATTAAATGTTGCCTCAGTTCAAGTTCAAAATATTTTTATTTGAACTAGTTTTCAATTATTTTTTAATTTTTAAAATTTAATTCTAGGTCTCTTTTTTAGGTCACGCACACCCGATCACATCGTAAAATATGAAAAATTTGACTGTCTAAAAATTAAATTAAAAATAACTAGGTAACTAGATTTAACGAGACGAATCTAACGTTAAAGCCCGTTTTGTCATCCGAGTTCCAAAAAAATTTGAGTTTTCAAACCGTACCATAATGGCTAATTACCTTTTTGCCCTTTTTTTTTTTTTATAAATAATCAAATTTACCAGGATTTTACACGTCTAGCATAGCTTCACTTGGACCTACCACTGCATAGTTTGTCTAGGCCTTAAGCAATCATAGGGCCACCAATGATCTCCAGTATGCACACAACAATGGGTTTTGTTCTAAACCATCAAAGATCTTTAACATCAAGTTGTGAGGTTATGTTGAATGTTTACTGGTAGCGTTTAGGTTTAGGGATTTGGGTTAGTGGTGGAAGCTTTGAAGGTAGAAGATGTATTTTCTCTCTTGTAAATCTCAGAAGAGGCTTAACCTAGTTATTGGAAAGACTCTCCCTACTTATAGGTCTGGAATAATGGAAGTCTTAGTAAATAAGAAAACTCAAATTCGAGAATGACTGCTCGATCGGTGGGAGGACAGTGGCACTGGAATAAAAATCTCGTCTCAAACCTATTCATGAGCATACATTGCTCAAGTGACCATGAAGGGCTACTTCAATGAGCTTTGTGTACTCCTCCATAGCCTTTTTCCATCTTATTCCCCAAGTCAGAAAGAGACCACTAGAGAGGGGTCTAATAATGGCTCAATCTTTGTTCTCAAAACACAATCATTTAGAAAAAAAAATTTCTTTTCAAAACACCTAGGAGCCATACTCGGAGTTCTTCTAATTTCATTTTCATCCAAACCATCCTAAGTTAAAAGTAACTAAGGGCTTATCTTAGGTGTAGGGTCACCTTTCTCATAAGTGTGACACCTGATCACGCATTTTATATAATGTTAGGGGCTAAATTGTAATTTGTTGGTATTAGTTTATGGATTAAGTTAATGAACTTGTTACAAGATAGGTGTGTTTGCTTTTAAAAAAATATAGGGTTGAATTATAAAATGTAGAGAGATTGGATGTGAATTATTGTGTTTTGAAAAAAATAGGTGTTATAAATATTAATAAAAGGAAATACAGGAGGACTTGGCATAATTAGGTAAAAAGGGGTAAGTCATTAGTGACACCTGACACTTGGAAAGCTTTCCAACCTAAGTATATGAGGGGGAAGTTTGAGTTGTACCGGTTCATAAGAGGCTTGTGTGTTTTTGAAAGTATTCAAACGTTCGGTTTTGGAATGGCATCAAGGGAAAAGTTTTCTTGCTTCCTTGAATTCAAACAAACACTTCCCTCTTCAATTTATCCTATAATCCTTAGTTATAATCAAATATTTTTGTTTGTTTTGATTTGAATAGAAGACCCAAGAACTCTAGGTTATTCACACATGGAGGTTTTGGAAAATTCAGAGGAGTGGGTCGCATCGACAACACAAGTTGTACTGGTGATGTTCTGGGTTCTTTATTTGCCTATACTCGAAACTTGCTGGGACATCCAAGTGAGTTCAAATCAACTCTTTTTAGAATTATTTGCTCACAACTACATGGTTTATGTATTAAACCCAAACTTAGCTTACGTGGTTTAAATTACATTGCTTGGGAAGCATGAACAAACATCCAGACATGAACAATCGGGATGTAATGCATATATGGTGAATATTCATGTGTTTGTGATGATATGTGCCAGGAACGGAGGTGAATGACGTCAATATCAATTCCACTTAAGGTCTCATTCGAGGACAAATCTTGAGATAAAATCGAATCAAAGGTGGGTGTGCTATTTCATACAATTGATAATGGCAAAGGTATGCCTATTCATTATTGATGCTTAACTATATAGAATATTGGCTGATGATGGCAGTATAAATATGCTAAATAGTTTTATTAACTTGTGATGGAATTGTGTTGTGCTAAATAGTCTTAAAGGCAGATGAACAGCCTTTGTGACGAATATAGCTTTAAGGAAAATGTTGGCCTTAGTGGCAGATATGTAGCCTTTATGACGGATATATAGCCTTGATGGTAGATATATCTTTAAAGGCAAGTGTTTAGCTTTAGTGGCGGATGTGGCCTTGGTGACCGATATGTATATATGAATGCCATATATGATGGCATATGGGTGATTATTCATTTAATTTTTGATGAGATGATGATAGTATTGTCAAGTATAATATTGATTGGTTCAATGGCTGTATTTTATTTATCATGTTAAGATGGTGATGACATGCAAAGTATATTTTCATTCTTGTCTATTATGTGAATGGGTGCATCACTGAGTATGTTGTGCTCACCCTACTTGCATCCCAAAATTGGTAAATAATAAACTGCATTCCAATAATAGGAAAAATAATCGTGTAATAACTCAGAAAAATACCAAAGTCTTCTCCACAAGGAAAACGAGGACAAATTTAAATGGTGAAGAGATTTAAATAAAAGTAAATCCAAGTTCATCTCACCGCAAATAATAACCTTGACATAATTTATAACTCATCTAAGATCGTAATCAAACTCACTTGGATGGGGAATATTCAACTAAAACCAAAATTTAGAAAATATGTATTTTGATTGATTGAATTAATTTAGAAAATATCATGTTGATTGCAAAGATATTTGCAAATCAACTATGTTTTTAAAAGCAATCATTTCAATAAATAAAAATAACTGTAAACATTAAAACCCTAGTTAGGTCAAAACTACCCCATTACAAATGTGAATCTCTCATCCGATCATACCGGAAGTAAACTACTCACTCATATTCAATGTAAAAGGGAAAACAATTATAAAAGACATGATAATTGAAAGAAAAACTAAAACTTGTATTGAAAACAAAATATAAAGCAAATACTTTGTATTGAAAACAAAAATCGAGAACAATTACAAGAACTAGGAATCAAATGTACTCTTCTCACAATAAATAAATAATTGCTAAGAAAGAAAATGATGAAGAACTGCAAAAACCCTAGCTAATAACATTGAACGCAAGAGAGAGAGAGAGAGAGAGAACTAAACATGTAAAACAAAATTGATCCCCCTCCTTTCAATTTTGGCTTTTATAGAATAGATAGGGGTGATAATTCTCTTCCTTATTTTTCTCTTTTTGCCACCAATGAGACTTATGAAAGTCCTCAGTTGATAAACTTCACAAAGAGTAGTAGAAAGCATACCTAACCTACGGGTAGAAAAGCTTATGTTTCATATGAACTGACAGGACAAATAGTAATGAACTGGCAGCACAACTCTCTATTTCAAATAAACCAGTAGAACTTCACTACTATTGGTAGAACCCCTTTCTGCTATCTAATGAACTGTTAGAACACCTACTAGTAGAACTAGTATTTTTCTAAATTCTTGCTGCAATGCTCCTAGTTCAAAATATGGCTCACCTAGCTCACTTCCTAAGTTCTCCAAAGCATTAAAATAAATGTAAAACACTGTCCTTACATCAAATTACCTACAAACACCAAATACTCCTCACAAACTGTAAACTCAACTAAAACAACATAGATAGCTAACAAGCAAAGCTAAAATAAATGGTTTGAGACATAAAATATGTAATGTTGTGCACTCAACAAACCCCCCAACTTAGACTTTGCTAGTCCCTAACAAACTAAAAAAAAAACACAAAAATAAATCCTAACATTACACCTCAATTTCAAAGCATAATCAATCAATCATACTTAGCAAGCATAATAAATTGCAATGCAAATGCTGTAAGAACTCAAGGCACATTATATAGATTAATTTTCCCATTGGGTACAAAAACAAACTTGTAATAACCTTACCAACACCTAAGGTTCTTCTACTTAGGCTATCATAACCTAAAACAACATGTAACCTTAACTAAACCCTAATAACTTCCTAAAAACAAGAAATATCAATAAAAACACTTAAAAATTCATCCATCACTCAGAAACATCAGACTCATCATCATTTGATCCAGTTGTATATTCTCCACTACTACTCTCCTTGTCCTTTACTACTGCATCCATAGGTCGTGCTGCAATAGGTGGTGATCCTGCCTAAACTGAAGTTGTGGCAATACTAGTTGGAAGTGGTGTCACCCATGGAGGTGTCTCTCCTGGAAATGCACCCTTTTGCCTATGTAAAATCTGCATACAATCATCCATTGTAGTCTCCAACCTACCCTATGAACGCTTTAACCCAATAAATCAATTTCAATACCTCCCATCCTTTCCTCCAATCTAGTCACATGTTGATGTACTATAGGTTGAGAGGTAGGAGGTTGCTAAGTAGAAGTAAAATAAGGAGGTCAAGTTTGACTCCCACTTTTAAACAAAGCGCTTAGTCACCATCCATCCAAAGGGCATGTTCCCCCTCGACTCCTAGTTGCACAATATTCTCTCATAACTCCCTAAATAATTTGTTCAATATCCATCCTAGAGCTTTCCAAAAACTCATGCAATAGAATAATCTTGGAAATCCTATGCTTTTTCTTAGAACCTTTCAGATAGACATTGTAATGTAAAATCTTGCTCATAAGTCGGTTCTCTACATCCAATCTACCATGAATGAAAATTCTCTTAAAATACTAAGGTCAATCATACATCTTCTTGGCATACTCAACAGGGTATTTCGTAGTAAAGTTTGAATGCAGGTAGTCAATAGTAGAAGGATGAAGTCTTGGATACCCCATATAAGTGGCTATCTTCACCAGAGTAACATCAATAGTACGTCCTCAGACCATGGTCCTTAGTATCATCAAGTCACTATCAACAATACCAATGTAAAATTCACAACATAGGGAAAGAATGTACCCCATCTACCGGGTTGAAAAAATTGTGGCCTCTCTCCAAAATTTGATAATTGGCCTACTCTTGACCAAACTCGTCATCCACCATACACTCACACATCACTCCTCTCTTCCCAATGGTTTTCTGCTTAGACTCTTTAGAGTTAGTCCCAATAACCTGAAACTTACCCTTTCCTTTAGTTTTCTTTAATGCAACAGTCATAGCCCCACTCACCCTAGCCATCCCCATAATAATCATATTCAAAGCAACAATGGAGAAAAGAAAATCCAAATCCAAGAACCCAAACCCTGGGCTTTTGAAACCACGTGTCTTCTTACTGCCATTGTCGAAATCTAGGGTTTTTTTTATTACAATCAAATCAAAGACCCAATTGCTTTGGGGGAGATTAAAGCAATGGGTTGGAGTTTTAAGAAGTTTAGAGAGAGTTTGAGAGGTTTAGAGTTGAGTTTCGAATGCAAGGAAATGAAAAAAATCATTTAACTCCTCTTTTTAAATTTTTTGGACAAAACAAAGATGAACTGGTAGATAGCAAACCCAACTTACAAGTTCATCTAAACAAAAATTTTAAATTTTTCTAATTTTTTTTTAATTTTTTAATTAAACAGTAATGCACTAAAACTTAAGACACTTACCAAGACTCCAAAATTTTACCCCTAAAAACCTTAAATCATATTTCATATATGCCCACAATTCTCAAAGTGTATGCAACACAATTTAAGTGTAATGGACATGTATACTATGCAAAGGAATTTAAAGCATAATAAAATAATCTAAGTAAAAATAAATAAATAAATAAAGAAAACCAAATCGTAGGCCATCACGATTGCATTTTCTCTATCCAATAATCCATTCAACCCCTAGGTTACCTAGTGGGCGAGTTTTGTCTTGTGAAGGGTTCTAGAGAAACTACATACAAACTATCTGGGAAAATATTATTATTCCCTAATTACCATGAAATTAGGGATATACCACATCAACTCAAATTGATTCACACAAAGCTCACCATAAGCTTAAATGCTATGTAAAAGTATTCACATTCATCTTCGCATCCAAAACTCGTGTGTGTTTGGGATGATTTTGCGGTTCAACAAATTTATGAAATAACATACACATCTCTATTAGCAATCCAATATTAGTTTTGAGGCCAATCTTACCAATGTTTCACTCTCATAAGAGAAAATCTCTAATTATAGTGACTATTTCACTCCTAGGTTACATGTGAGGATCAAACTAATGTAGGAACATATTTCAAATAAAATAACCTTAGCATAATCTCATGAAGGAATGTTAAAAGCAATTGAAGAAATACATATGGTATATCTCTTATTCATTTAAACATACAGACTCATACACATATCCCAAAATCAAATAAGACTTTTCTTTAGTTGTAATTTGACCTTCGATGAAGGTTAAAGAAATGAAGGGTAATAAGAATTAAAAAGAAGTTAACCCATTGATGTTATAATTTTTCAAAACACTTGTATTCTTCTATTGATTAATCTTAGCAATAACAGATCCTTCATCACTTTTTTCATAATTTTTTCATTTCCTTTTTTTCCACTTAAGCATCTGCCATCAATTTTCCATAGATATTGACAAGTTAATAGCAATTTCAGGGATAACTAAGGTAAGGTATAAATCTTTTATACTTGACTCGGTTATTATTTGTGGCAAAGAAAAGATATTTTACTTTTTTTTTCTTTTGGCTCAAACACGGGTTCTAAGGATAACAAAAAGAAAGAATATGCTTAAGGCTCAAATAAATTTTAAAAATGACCAAAATTGATTTTCTAGGAAGCTTGGGAAAGTGTTGTTTATTTAGAGACATAACCCGCTAATCATCTCATATACTCTTAACTAAAACAAAAATAATGAGATTGAATTTGAAAGAATAATCTTTGAGTAAATATGAACATAATACTGAAATATAGAATAAACTCCCACATAGTGCTATTATGCAAACAATTCAAGCTTCAATTTTCAAATCTAAACTTCTACATTAACGAAGAAAGAATAACACGATTCATATAGTTATTATTTTTCAATTTTTTCCAAAAAATCATAAAAGACAGACGATGGTGTAACCTTCACCCCCAACTTAAGTCATGCAATATCCTCAATGCATAAATGATAATGCAATGAAGAAAATGAAAAAGATGAGGGAAGTAAAACACTTGGAAAGATGCTCTAATCTATACAACTAGTTGCAAACCAAAACAAACAAAATTTAGCATCTAAAACAAATCAGTAAAAAAATGAAAATTAGTCAAAAAATTATTCTAAGTACTATGCACAAAGAATATTTGGTAGGTTAATCAATCGGTTTGAAATCCAAATTGGGCTTACTTCCAAATTCCACTCTGGGTTTGTTTCTTCCAAAAGACTTTTTTTTATTCAAATTTTTCTCAACCTCCACCAACTCCTATGAAGAATTTTAAAAATCAGCGTAAAAAACAACCTCAAATTTATCACAATCATCTCCAGAATTTATTAGACAAACTTGTAAAGGATCTTAACAGAAAGTCACATTAAATTTTGTCTCCATAATCTCATCCACCTCAAAAAATCCACTCTCTTCAATTGGTTTGTTAACCACATTAAAAATATTTCCAAATGAATATTGCATGACTCCACTTCAACAATTTATTAATGCCTTAGATGTGGTTGGAATGGTCGTCCTATGATGACCAGAATTTGGTCTTTAGGGTTAGCAACTGGTGCAATATCAAGAACAACAAAGTCAACACATAAGTAGAATATATCAATTTGGACCAATACATCCTCCATGATCCCCCTCGGCACCTTCACACTCCGATCTGCCAAATGGAGATTAATGTTTGTCGACTTTAATTCTCCCACACGTAGCTGTTGGTACATCGAATAAGGTAGAAGGTTAACACTCTCACTCAGATCTAGCAATGCTTGCTCCACTCTCACTCCCAATGGTTATGGAAATGGGTGGGACAGTTGGGATCTTTGAACTTGGGTGGAGTGTTGGTACATAGGATAGAACTTACCTGCTCAGTTAAGAAAGCTTTCTTGTGAACATTCATCTTCCTTTTGATCACGCATAGATCCTTTAGAAACTTTGCATAGGAAGGCAACTATCATATAACATCAAGCAAAGGAATGTTAATCTTTACCTGTTTGAACACATCTAAAATTTCAACAGTGTTAGAAAGTTTAGTAGGCATTCTCTTAATCTAAGATAGGGTGGAGGAATAGAGCATATATTATCATCCGACTTGACAACCTCTAGGAACTCAAGTTTCTCACTCTCTTTAGAATCACCCTAAGTCTTTTTTTTTTTTATTGTATTAGAGACTTTTGGCAAAATGGTTTTTGTCAAACTCTTTCCCACTTCTAAGGGTGGTGATTGACTTGAGTTGCTCTATATTAGTCTCAATGGCATCAAAAGACTCAATACTATGTTGACCCTTTGGATTTTCCTGGGGTTGTGCTAGAAATTTTCCTTTTTCTTGTTGTAGCATACCCAATGAATTGGTCAATTTAGTCATCTAACTTTTGATGTCATTAAAAGTTTGGGCACTCTAATTATTTATGGTTGTCTAACTCTAAATGAACTGATGCATGATGTCCTCTAAACTTCTTTTGTGTGGGGGTTGGTAAGGAGGCACATTAGATTGATCCTAGGGGACAAACTCGTGTTGTGGTGGGTTCTGAACAAACCCTTGTGGTGCATGTGTGGGAGGATGAGCATTATTAGTTGGATTGGGACTAGAAACTTGTTGATTAACAAGTGGGGCATAAAACATAGGTAACGGAGGTGCAGCTAAGGTGTAATTTCTTCAACAAGTTAGGATGATTTACATCTGTAACATCTTGAATTTTTATAAAATAAGGGCATGCTTGTTTGCAGGAAAATGGTGGTATAAGGATGTGGGATAACGGAAAATAGTATATGGGGACCAGTAATACCTTATTTGTTTGCCTTTTTTTATGTGGTACTATTTTTCGGATAATAATACCTACACGCTGCAGGCTTATATAATACCACCTAAGAGGTGGTATTATTTTTTGGGTTTTGGCCACCAATGGTATTAAGGAGATTAATGACTGAATTACCCCTCAGCCTTTAATGTTAATATGGGATTTTGGCCACCAACGATTTTTTGTTTTTTAATTTTTTTAAAAAATATCTGATTTTAATTTTTTTTTCTTATATTATGTTTAAGCGTACGGTATCACTGGTTGTTTTTTTTTTTTTAAATTTTATTAATTGTTTTAAAAAAAATTTCTAATTTTGAATTTTTTCCTTGTATTATGTTTAAGCATATGGCGTCATCGATTTTTTTTTTTTGTGTAAAAAAATTATTTTAAATTTTTTTCTTATGTTTTAAGCATACAGTGTCATCAATTTGTTTTTTATTTTTTTTTTAGAAAATTTTCTTTGTACATACATCTAGAATGGAGTAATGAAATGGATGATGCTAAGGGTAAAATTGTATATTGGTTATACAAGATGTCATAGAATAGATGGTTGTTTGTAGCACCCACTATAGTACCTATTGAACTAAAAAACATGGGAGGGGATTGAAATACTTTCTATTACTGGTACTAATTTTCATGGGTATTGGAATGTAAGGAATAAATTTCTTAATCCCATCCATAGGAATCCTCAAAACAAACATGCCATAAAGGTTATAATTGGGGATTAAATTTTGAGGAATATTTGAATATAATGAGATCAGTATAATGTATTTTTGGAGAGTTCATATACACAAATGGATTAATTGTGTATAGACGAGACTGATAATTGTAATATTGGATCTGTTTTTATTTTGGAAGAAATGAGGGAAGTCAAATACCTGCAATAACTGAGAAGGTATAATGTATACTTTGATATGTCATAGGACACTTGTCAAAAATGGAGTGTGACACGTGGCAAGCACAACAAAGCAAAAGGTGATTGTGTGCTTAACAACTGTTAGGACAGTTTCATGTAGTGTATAAGGTTTTATGCACGTTGATGTAAACCCCAATCGACTTGCTTTGAGACCTAACAACAATATTGGAAAACACAACCCAAGAAAGCCAAACTCAAGTTTATGGATGGAGAATCTAAACCCGTTGAGAACTCGTTTCAAGAACCTAGATTATATTAAAATCTAGACCCGTTGAAAAACCTATCTCAAAAACCCATATTACAAGGAGGAACGCCACGAAGGTTGTGATTTACCTATGATAAGTTCAAAAGTTCAATCAAGAACAAAAGAAGTAAACTCAACTCACAATTAAAATTCAATATTTTCTACCATATTGTCTCTTCTTCTTTGGAGCCCATCTTGAGTGTTGGGCTCTTGCTAGCTTCATCCTAGGTGGATTGCACCAATCATTGCATTGCTTCCTTGATCTTCTTGACTCTTGATCTTGTAATTGACCCTCTGGAATTTAAGAGTAGGCCCACCTTGGTTCCCATCATTCCCTCGAATCTTCACTATGATATTGTTGATAGCCCTGCAATCAATGCACATCCTCCACGTCTCATCCTTCTTTGGCACTAGTAGCACTGGTACTACACATGGGCTCATGCTCTCCCTCACTTCCCCCAAGACCAAGTTCAACCGCTCAAATTGTTGTTGCATGGCCTACAATGTAAAGAATGGGTTATCGGTCATCCCCTTGGTGATGAGCCACTTTGATGAGACATTGTAATGTGTTGGACAAAAAGAATGTTAGTGGTAAAAAAAAAAAACATAACACACTCCCTTACGTGTTTACACTCAATTGATGACACTCTGCTCGTGTTTCACTCTTAATTGGCTTTTTCACGATAATAGTCTCACACTCTCTTGCCTTTTACCTCAAGAGTTTTCCCACTCAAGTTCTTTAAGATCTAATTGAACTTAGTCAAGAAAATGCAACCTTGTTTAATCCCAACTAGTAATTTGGCCCAAGAAACAAGAGAAATGTAAAAGGAATAAAATGACACAAGAATCAAGAAAATTATACAAATGAAAGAGTAATTATAAGACAAGATACCAACTATAGTGATGTATGCAGCCCCTTTAAGGATAAGGCTCCAAAAAAAAATTAAGAGTGAAACACGTAAGGGAGTGTGCGAGGTTTTTTTTTTTTTTTACCACTAACATTCTTTTTGTGCAGCACATTACAATGTCTCACCGAAGTGGCTTATCACCAAGGGGGATGACCGATAACCCATTCTTTATGTTGTAGGGCATGCAACAACAATTTGAGTAGTTGAACTTGGTGTTGGGGGAAATGAGGGATAGGATTGATCAGCAAGAAGCAACGATTAGAAATTTGCAAAGGTGAAGATTCGAGGACGAATCATTTTGAGGAAAGGGGGAATGATGGGAACCAAGGTGGGCCTACCCTTAAAGATCATTTGCAAGTTCCAGAGGGCCAATTACAAGATCAAGAGCCAAGAAGATCAAGGAAGCAATGCAAGGATTGGTGCAATCCACCTAGGATGAAGCAAGCAAGAGCCCAACACTTAAGCTGGTATTGAAAGAAGGCGAACCAATTTTGATCCACTTGATCTAAGCTGTGGAAGACATGAAGACATGACATAGAGATAGGGCATTTTGTTGTTAAGGCCTTCATTTTGTTTAAAAGATTTTTATTATTAGCTTAAAATAAATGGGCTTGAGGATGCTTAGCCCACATATGTCTTATTAATTTATTTAAACTGTCACTTCCCATCCTGGTCTCCCAAGGATGAGGTGCAACGAGATTTTTAATACACCTGTTTACAATTATTATAATCTGGATTAATCAAACATGAAATAATCTCACAGGTGCAACAACACCACTCATCACCTTAGTAATTAAGCATGATGGTAAAACTTGTCTCATAACATGTACCATATATAAAACACCTACGTCAATCATTTGTTTCCTCGGTTATAGACATATACAAAATCCCACACCCACATAGCATACATAACAAAGTATGCCTGCTAAGTCTACTTACAAATATATACTATTTATCTGCCATAATAATCTCTCATAAATATAATACACAACCCAGAAATTAGTCATACTGACACTCTACCTGAATAATATCACACTAACGTTGTACAAGACTCAAACAACTGGATAGTGGACCAGTCTGTATCTTCCTTTACAGTACCTAAAAAAAAGAACTATAGGGGTGTGAGCTAAACCACACGCTCAGTGCCTATACATGTTGTATATGAAATGGAAATGATAGTAATACACTAAAATAAGTAGATACACGTATCAAACAACAATATCAATTCAATTCCAAAGAATTCACAAGCCACATTACATCCATACTATCCCTCATTAGGTAATCGATCCCACATTGATTTGTGTCTCCCAAACCACCCGAGAACACCACAGTGCTAGCACACCACTACACGCCTAGTGATCAGGCATCGATGCCCTTTGTCTCAAACAGTGCGCCACATTCCCCAATACACAATACATAGTACAAAACATCATGCAATCACATAGACAAGTAGCACATAATCTTGGAGAAAAGCTATTAAATTCTATCATTTACTATCATCTTATAATAGCATTTTCAAAACATAAAGATATACACTCACCATATCTGTGGATCCTTTCGGTGTCACCATATTTGTTCCAATGCTGACTGTCTCACTCGTTCCACCTAACACATTTGTAATTCCAATATCAATATGTTTATTACATTTAATAGTTAATCATGTGCTAATGCATGCAAATGATGCACCTCAATGTGCCCCGATAACCCCGGTCACCGCACTATCTACTCACACATTAGCACTTTTGTTCTAGGGATCACATTTTCTCTCCAAATTCCCAAAATCACTCACCTTAATCACAATTAGGATTAAGTAGGTCAAACACATTGACTAGGGGTCCGTTTCTACACATTTCGATCCCCGAATCCTAAAAACTACACTTTCGACATTTCATACATTTTGCATCGAATATTATACTCATTTGCATTCGAAAGTCACATTATCACATCAAGCATCATTTAAAAATGTTGCATGCAAAATTTCAGGTCATTTGGATTAAAATTCACACATGTGGTAATAACATTTAGAAATAAGAGTTTCGGCATTACCAACACCTTTTCCCAACGTCTATCACATTTTTTTCTTTTAAAATAGCCACACTTAACTCACACACACATATAAGCATGCAAAGAATCCCCTTAGTTAAACCCTTAAACCTCCCATTCCAATTATTTTTCAATAAACCATCAAATGCAAAATGTTACAATCACTCCGCTACTTTCACTTAACTTTAAATTAACACAAGTATTTTGTGGGAGGTAACTAGGTGCTCTACTTTATGCGTTTCAAAAACTAGTATCTGAAAACAGTTTTTGAGAAGAGTTTTAAGAAAGTGGTTTTGATATTTTTGGAGATAAAAAACTTGTTTGGTTAAATGATTTCAAAAATAAATTTACAATACAGAAAATAGTAAAACCTGTTTGGACAGCCTAAATATATATTTGAACAGTAATTCAAACATTAATAAAAAAATAAAAAAAAATTATTTTTATATTAACAATTTCATAATATATATATGTGTAAATATTATAATATATTATATATCAATATTATATTATATTATAATATGTATATATATACAATATATATAAATTTTGCGACGTTTTTTTTTCGTCGTGTGTTCGTCGCAATAGCCTCGTCGCAAAAAGTATTTTGCAACATAATTTTATTTTCACCAGGAAAAAAACCTTTTTGCGACGTTTTATTTTCGTCGCCAATAATAAACAAACGTTGCTACAAACTATTCTAGAAACATAAAAAAATTTTAAAAAAATAATTTAATTAATTTTTCATGACATAAAAAAATCGCAAATATATTTTTCATAAATAAAAAATTTTAAAAAATAATTAAATTAATATTTCACGACGTACAAAAATCATCACCAATAAATTTTTATATAAATAAAAAATTTTAAAAATAACAATTAAATTAATCTTTCGCGACATAATAAAATCGTCGCAAATATATTTTTTAGAAATAAAAAATTTAAAAATAATAATTTATTTTATTTTTAACGACGTAAAAAAAGCGTCGCCAATAAATTTTTTATAAATAAAATTTTTTAAAAATAATAATTAAATTAATTTTTTGCGATTTAAAAAAATTGTCGCAAATATATTTTCATAAATAGAAATTTTTAAAAATAATAATTAAATTAATTTTTCGCGACGTAAAAAAATTGTCGCAAATATATTTTCATAAATAGAAAATTTTAAAAATAATAATTAAATTAATTTTTCGCGACGTAAAAAAATCGTCGTAAATATATTTTCATAAATAAAAAATTTTAAAAATAATAATTAAATTAATTTTTTTATGACGTAAAAAAATTGTCGCAAATATATTTTTCATAAATAAAATTTTTTTAAAATAATAATTTAATTAATTTTTAGCGACATAAAAAATCGTCGCAAATATATTTTTACATCAATAAAAAATTTAAAAATAATTATTTAATTAATTTTTAACAGCGTAAAAAAATCGTCACAAATAATTTTTTAAATAAATAAAAAATATAAAAATTAATTAATGAAATAGGACTATGGATGCATACACAGCTGCATTTGAGCTATGAAATAGGAGTTGGAAAAAAATTGATTTTATTCATATTGAGTTATAATCACACCATTCAACTATTTAATAAGACTAAGAAAAGGAAAATTTTTTGATAAAAGAAACAATTACAAGAATAAAGGAACAAATTTGTTTGAAAGAATACAAGAAATGACTTTAATCCTTCAGGATGATTAAAACCATTTTTAACTACTTTACTGCATCTTTTGATCTTCACATTCAGCTCCTGGAATCTGTCCAGCTACTGAGCATGTTGTTCAGTACCTTTGAACCAGACAGATTCTGGCAGACACTTTGTAGCCTTCAAAATGCACAGGCAGCAAACATCTCCAATGCACAACATCACCCTGGGCATCATCCCAGCAACTATCCTCAAACCCTGCACAGCTGTGTAGAAGAAACGCAGTAAATACAACCCCATTAAACTTCCTACTCCATTCAATAAACCTCTTGAACTGATTCTGCTAAAACACATCCAACTGCAAGCAGTACCCCACAAACAGAAACCAAAGGTCATTACAAAGGCAAGGTACCCTTAATAACAACCTTTCTATTGCACTAGGCCTAAACACCTTAGCCTGCATTCTCAAAACCTCACAAACTCTTACAAAAATAACGCCAGTAGATAAACAACCCTCATCATAAAACTCTCCTACATGATCAATAGGTGCATGCATACAAATTGTTTGTGTTTTGCAAATAGCAACTACAAGAAATAATAAAAAGCAAGCTGGTCTGTAAGCTGATTGAATTGCTAGGACTAATGAATTCAGTAAGAATACTGTAGGGGGAGGGATTTAAATATAAGACAATGTTGAAGTGGCATGATTTAGAAAATAATGACTCAAAACCAGAAAGGTATGCTGAATATTTAGCATCAAATAGTGCATACCTCACCATGACGCCCTTTGGAACAATTTCCTCCATTTTACTGTGACACATGTTGTATAGCTCAACAAGTTCTTTCTGTACAAATATAACAAATTAATTCATGACTTCATGATTTGAATCCAAAGTTTGGCATGGCCATAGACAGCTGAACTAAACTGTGCACATATATTTATGGTGAATACTAGGACTCCTTAAAAATTATTGTAACACATGCAGCAACATTGTTCATTCATTTAACATATAAATCATTTGTGTCAAGGATTCATCAGATTGAGGTTTAATTTTCATTGGCCAGAAAAGTGACCTAGTTTCTTCATAGGGGAGTCAAGCCCCCTAACTAATCGATGTACAGGTTAGGCAAGAGTAATTCCACTAAACATTTCTCTAAGCACAAGGATTGCATCCCTGGTATTTAAAACCTCAGAAAAAGGATTCACTAATAAAGAGCAAGCAGCTATAAACATGTAAATTATAAGTTTACTAAACATATTTGAAGACTTTTGAGCTATATGGACACTTAAAAGACTTGCAATAATGTAGAAGATGTGCAATCTGGAACTCTAACTTTCATTCTTGCTATGCACTCCATTTGCTTACGTTATGGTGCAATTATATTCTAATCAATTAAGAATCAAGTACACTTCAAACAAAAGTTTGATATGCATACTGTCTCTTTGCCAAGAAAAGATTATAACTAATTGTGTGCACACTTGGTGGAAAAGGCACTTACATAGCCATGAGTTGCCAATGTGTATGCATTCCAAACCCAGATTTAAGGGAAGCCTTCCTCATGCAATTAAATAATTGAAAAATGCACAAAAGTAGCACCTCATTTGAACTGACTGATTAATCTAACAAAGATGAAGTGCTTTCTATAGCAACTTTTTGAACATCCATTCCATAAACACGACCTCTCTTTGACTGATCAGCAACCATTTTGAGCATTACCAAGGTGTCATACCCATTTCCACAAGTGGCATCAACAACCGCATCCCCTTTCCGGACAACATGTTTCCACACCCTGTTAAAGGAAATAAACACATTAAAAAAAGGCATCATTTTAAGTGATACTTTGAACTACTTTTATACAAAATATGACTACAAACCTGTTTTAAAGATTAGTAAAATTGATTAATTGAGCAATTATAGAAACAAAAAATTTTCCTAAAGGAGGCAGAGGCCCACAAGTCACAACCTTGGGGCATAAATTGTATTGCCAAAAGCCTCAAAAAAGGCTTCAAAAATTTGATAGTATATTTGTATGAAGAATAATCAAAATCCAAGGAACATAGCATATGTAAATTCATTTTTCAAATCCGCATGTTTGGCCTATCAGTAATACAAGCTATGCTGCACTACCAATTCTCATGACAACGAGTGAAGTTGATTAATATGGGAGTTTTACTGTTCAACTAACTGCACCAATAGTGAGCAAACACAAAGCTATTGAAATCATTGGAATAAATCAAAAAGATTGAAAGAGCATGAAAGCAGGGTGAAAAAGATGATTAATATTTTTTCACAATAACTATTACATGCATGCCCATGTTCCATATAATCAAGATTTGAACCCTACACGTACTACTTTGCCAGCAACGGGAGATACCACTCAAGTTAATAGCAGATGATCCCTTGATAACTTTTTCAACTTTGCCAAAATAGAGTTTTAAAAAGATGGTAGACATATTAATGCAGACAAGAAAAGCCCAAAAAAAATAAAAAAACAAACAAACAAACGAGTGTGGCAAATTTCTAAACAAAACATCACCAAAATTGATGAATCAAGACAATGTGTTCCAATCTTTCCTTGTGTAGGCATTTAATTTTGTAGTTCATGCAAGCTCATAGATGCAAACTAAGAAACTTAAAACTCTACCACCAAAATTCATGAAACAAGACAATGTGTTCCAATCTTTCCTTGTGTATAATTTCTTAGTTCATACAAGCTCATAGATAAGAACTAACAAACTTAAAACTTTACTAGATTTAGCATGTGCTTTTGGTAATATCGGTGTTTGTTAGGATACAGAATATGACAGTATAAATGCATGAATGGAAGGATTGGCTGGATTGGAAATACCTTTTGCATCAGTGCAACCACCAACTCAGGGCTCTCTAGTATTCCATGTTCTAGAAAGGCCTGAAGCATTGTGTATATAGTTAGTGGCTCTTTCTTTTATACCAAACACACGGCAAACATGGCATAGGATTTAAAGTGAATGCACCAACCAATCCAACCACTCCCGATATATGGAGGACTATCCAAAATATATCTTAAATAGTTTATTGAAATATGTTCATAGAATGATTTCACATACATTCATCATGCACGAATTGTAAGTGTTGATCCAAAAAGCAAGCTTCTCTTGATGGTTAAGGCCATGTAAGTCAACCAATGCAAGTTTCCCAAGTAGCAGTCGGAGAAAACAAGAGACACTATATTTAAGCCCAAGCAGATATGAGACATATGAATTCAAATTCTGAGCAAAGGCTCGTAATTTCCGATACCCCTAGCAATGCAACACTATGCACCAATTATCCTTTCTAGACAACACATATTAAGATACAAAGAAGACTGCTGTGATGTCCGAATTTTCAGAAGTAACTATACAAAATATAGGACATTTTTCATGGTCAACAAACTGTTCATGCTCAGTTTCAAGAGAAAATTCTTGACCAGGTGAGCTATCAATAGTGTCCAGATCTACAGGCTGGACACTATGCCATAACTGTGTCATAGTGGGTGTTTCCTTGCAAGCACGTGACATAACTTTATTTGGACAATTAAACACATGAATTAAATTCCTAAAATTTCTGGGTAACACTGAACATGCACATAAATTTGTTGATGAAAAGAAAATTCAGGAAACTTAACTTAGTGATCCATTGATAGCCAAGCAAGGACAAGACTCATTTTAAATAGTTTGATCATTTGCAAACAAAGACCAATTTCTTCTGAAGTAGGAAATAATAATGTCCCTTTGTGCAAAATGAAGCCACTATACTCCTTATCAGGATCCTAGCATCAAATAACTTCAAACAAGTGATCATGTAAACATTCGTATGAGCCATGAGCACATATCAACATAATAAATGGTACCTTGAATGCAGGTGCACAAGATATATTTGACATGGTTATTAGAATTGAGCCTTTTGCACCCATTTTAACAATCACCCATTTTGTGCGGACCCCTTTCCTGAGCAACTCTTGGGCTGCCAGTATTGGATTTCCTATGCTAGTCAATGATTTAGCCTGACAAGCCATCAACATAAGCTATATTACTAGGATGAAAAGTGAAAATTATACTAGAATGGATGATGCATCATATAAAAAACATTAGATACAACAAAAGTCGCCCACACTGCCTTATGGATAGAATTGATGATGTCGGATGTTAGTTTCATTTATTAACGAATCAAATTTACTCTTTCCAGATTCCTTCAAAGGACTGGAAGATAAATATAGACAGTCGATCCACAATGAAGCCTTAGACATGAGTACGAATAGTTCATTTGGAGAACTATGTAGTCTTTATACCTCAAAACAATTAATGTTACAAGTTTACCACCTTGAAAACTACCAAACTCTTCCCAAAAGCACCGTAAGCTCTGGGAACATGCTAAAATACTATAAAACAAAATCAAAAGCTCTCCTATCCAATTCTAACTAGAGGGTACAGATTGCATAAATCTATCAATTAGTTCTGGCCAACTTCAGAATTTACACTTCCTACAAAAAATGAGATGGAAACAAAATCTGTAATCCCGACCAGTTGTGGCATTAATTGATTCAATATGGTGATGGTTTATTCATCTTTGCAGCCGACACAATCTTCAAAAGATGCTGTGATTTGAGCAGAATAAATGGAGGATTGGTGCATAGACTGTTCAATTTGTCAAACATACCAGTCAAATTGGAGGGAAATCAGTAAAAGGCTCGTAACAATATGATACAAAATAAGCAACTATCAAGAGTTAACATGTGCACAAAATGAGGTAACCAAACAAAATATTTATATAGAAGGGTGGCAACAAGCCAATTACAGCAAGGAAATAACCGTGTTGATAAAAGCTGAGTTAGAAGTGATGTCTAACCTAGTCATAATTATCGGTGGCTAAATCAATTTTCATAATCCATGGCAAATAATTGGGATAAGGCTTAGTTGAGTATATAATCCCCTCAAAAATAAGATACAATGATAGAAGGCTATGGTGAAGGAAAGAAAACGAATGTGCTCATACAGTTTATGAAGAGTTACAAGTCAAACCTCCTTAGACGTTAGTAGAAGAACATCACTCATCCTCAAGAACTTGTCAAGTGCTCTCTGTTCTTCTGGTGTTCCTGTCACTTGGGTCTTTCCTCGTGGTCCAGGATAAAAAAAAATGTTGTCCCATCTTCAACAGCATAATCCAGAGTAGAAATAATCAAACAAGGGGAGAGTTTATCAAAGCCATAACCATTGTAGAACAGGAGTTTTGATTGCTTAATTGCCATCTTTACTTCAATAGATAGCTTGCTCAGCCAACTGAATGCAGGCTGTTTACAAAAATTTGCTCGACTAATAAATAAGCAGAAGGTGTGATGCACCATCTTTTGCTAACAGCAATTCATTCAGTTGGCAATTGGTTTCCCTATAAAATTTATATAAATTTAAAGAAGGAATAAACCTTTAATTGATTACTTATACCTGCAAAAACCATGTCTGTGAAAAGGGTCCACCAAAACCCAGCATAGAAATGTCTCCTATGCAGCACTTGAACTGTCAACATTGTCATTCAGGTCACTCATCCCAACCATACCAATTCCTTCATCATGAACAACATCTAAGAGGAAGTGGCACATACATTTCATCACCAACATAACCAATTGCAACACAATGAAGTCCCAGTCTTGCTGATGCTATGGCCATATTGCAGTTACCACCAGTTTCCCAGTATTGCTATGAGCAATAACAAATTATGTAAGTCCTAAACTGTGGAGAATAAGGCAAGAACATTGAAAAACAAACACATATATTCATCTACAAACATGTATGGACACGTGTGTGTTAATGTGTGTGTGTGAGAGAATAGTGTTCTGACTACGGGATACATGAGAACAGTGTTCTAACTACAGGATACAATAATATGCATTAATATAGGAAACATGAGAACAGTGTTCTAACTACTGGAAAAAAGAGGGGGGAAACAAATACATAATTAAATACGGTTGTGGTGTGTATGCAAGAAGGAATGGTGTGTATGCTACCAAAGTTCAGTAAGAGAGTGTCCACCATAGACATGGTTGTGGTTCTTGACAAATGTCGGTGTAAAAGCACTTGTGCATCACAAAACAACTAAATTTTCATCACAGAAATCTAGTAAGAAAAAGTTCAACATAACTTACCAAAGTTGATTGGTCATCTTCAAACAAATTTAGTGCTTTTTCATATAATTGCATATTCAGGAAAGGCTGGAAGCAACAAATATGTAAGAAACATGAAAAGAAAGTTTAGCTTTAACATACCACTATTGCTAAACTACAATGGTAAAATAACAGCTCCAAAGGGTATAACACAAAGTGGAACCAGAGGTAATCCTTAGATACAAAAGGGGAAAATGCCTAGAGGTGGAACACATTATGGTGACAAAGCCACCACTGTATTGTGCTTACCTTGTCAAGTCTCTGTTGCAAATTATCTAGTAAACATTTCATTTTCTTTGCATTTTTTGTGAATGCAACCTTACTTCTTTCTTTCCATGAATTGAGGAGCATTGGTCTCAAATGATGTGCTAAAGGAACAAGAATTGTCTCGAGATCATCTATACCTACAAAGTCACACCACCATGTCTGTCAACATCAAGCAAAAACGAAATGCCTAATCACCCAAATAATCAATAAGATAATTGTAACTAAATTCAGAGCACCTTGTTCTTCAAAGTCAGGGACTAGCGCCATGATCTTTTGTTATGTTAGTAATCATTGTTGAATCCTACAATGGAACCCAAAGTAAGATACATGCATTAGTTTCAATACAAGTGGAGACCAATTGTTCCCATACCTTGTCATCTTTCTCATCTAGTTTCTTGATCTTTTGCTTCATGTGCTTTAAATCTTCACAATATTTAACATCCTGTCTTTCAAACTCCTTCAATTCATCCTTGCAACGCCCATGTCCGCTATCAAGTTCCTAGATTTGAAAACTAAAGTTAAGAAATATGTTTCACTATTGAGTTTGATCTAGTGTCAACTAGCATTAGCATGTATGGAAAGGTTTCTAAGACAAGGCATGCATATCTTAAAACCAAAAATTTACTCTTACAAAAATTTACTGCAGCCAGCTTATTGGACACCACTACATCCAGTAGAGCACTCAACGAATACATGAGAAACAAGAAAGTTTGCCATCTACAAAATACGTCGGAAAGATTATCCAAGCAGAGGCCAGTAAACCAACTGTACAGTCACGTGATACAAAATAACCAAAACCAAATCAACAGCTCCACCCAAAAACTTCCTCCAGACAATTCTAAGGCAACAACCAACTAAGCAAATCACTTTCAAAACCAAAACTAACAACCTGCCAACTGAAAATGCCAGTGGAACACATTATGGAATCATACAATATTTAAATACATAAAAAAAAGATATTTCGTCAGCCACTTTAATGCAGAAGTCCATAATTCATCTGTTATAAAAAAGAAAAAATACATTAATAAATTATCAATCAAATTTTTCAAAAACACTTAAGTGTTGAACTTAAAATGATAGTAAAAAGATACTAACTAAGAGTCAGGTAGCATGTCTGCATTAGTTGAGTTGCCCTGTAGAGCACGTTGCAATTGAAGTTGCATCTGCAAAAGTTGTTGCATCATCTGTTGCTGCGCGTCTTCAAACTTTTGTTGCACGCCTTCAAACTTTTTTAGCTTCTCTTTCGTTTCATCACGTTCCTTCTGAAGACTATCAACAGTTGCTTGCAACTCCTTTATCATATCAGCTTGTTCTCGATACTCAGCAGTGCATCTGAATTAATGACTAGAGGATGAAGGCTTTGGGCCATGTCCAAATCCTTTCTTATATCCAGGTCGGCTGCCAAGGACTGTGCATGCTATTTCATCCTGTGTCAATGGCTCTACACCCTCTTCTAAGTTCTGTGTGGCCAATTCTTTCATCCGCTCCTACAATTTAATATATTTAAACTCAATTATTGAGTGTATCGTAAAAATTTATTTAAAAAAAAAAAACATAATTTTCTACAATTTTAAATACTTACATTTCTTGACTTTGCCTCATTAGAAACCCACTCACCCTTCTTGTTCACATGAGAATCGTGAAAAAAATCAACAATGTGGGGTAGCTCATCAGTCGTAGGATCCCTCTGTTACAATTAATCAAAATATCAATATTCAAATTTATGAATTTTCTATATATTAAAATTTAGAAAGCAAATACTAAAGTATAACATCTTTTCATATAGGGCAGACTGAAAGGACTTTGAACCCATTGAGTAGTTGTATGGTAGTTTGGCATGATTTTCTGCATTTTTCTTAGATTTTTCCTATATACAAAGCATATAATTAGTACATAATTGGGAATAAAAGTGGATATTAATTTGCATAGCTTATAAAAATTACCTGAAATTTTGGATCCTTGTAAAGTGTTTCAATTATGTACTCCCAATCCTCCTGACTCACATCACCTTATGGCTTGCTCTTTGGGTCAACACTGGACTTAACCAAATCCTTATAGTGCATATGCATATAGTATTGATGGTCCCTGTACATCGCAGCAAATTTTTTGTCGACGGCCTTCCTAACACCAACTTTTTCACAATAGTCTCCAATGTTAAATTTTGTCTACAACAAAATATAAATGTACAAATTCATTACAACATGTTGTAACACTCTACGCAAATAAATATAATTTGAAAACCAAACAAATATATCCACTAGCCAACAAATGTGCAATGAGTAGTGCCTTCTCCTCTTCAGTTATTTGCTTCCATTTGTGGACATTTCTGATAGGGGCAAACATCCTCACTAGGGAGCCAATCTCTGTCATCACCTTCGAAGAATGTACACCCACTGGAACGCCGACTCTATCAGGAATCAAAACATCTAGCAAGCCGTGAGCTACACGAAGACGCTCAGCATTTTTCCCCCTAGACGGTCCTCGACCATGTTTCTTTGCGGTAGAAGCTGCTGCGTAAACATTAATAACAGATGTTAGCCAACCATATTAAGACAACTACATTTAAAAAATAAAATATGCATCAAACCTGCACTGCTAGCCTCAGTGCCTGCAAGAGGCTGTGATGTAGGTGGATCCGATGACACAACACTAACATGTGTACTCGAGGATGCACCCCTAGTAGGTGCATCAGAGGATGCAACCTTACTTGCTATTGTGGTGGCTCGGCGACCTGGTCCCATGTATATACAACACCTGAAATATATAAATATATAAGTTATATCGACAATATCCAACTATTAACATTATATATAAGTCATAATTTATTAATTACCATGAAAATATCTTAATAATTCACCTACATATCTGACTCTTCATCAGAATCAAAATGGGAATGTACATCATCATCTTCTTCTGAATCGACATACTCTACTTGTGACTCATCATTGTCATCACATATGAAATCATCAATGTTATTATCTTTTCTGCTTCTACAATGGACAATCCGGTCTCGAGGAATGATTTCTGGATCAAGATCAGTGCTATGAAGTTGACCTATTTCGTTATCTTTGACCACTACAGGAGCAACCTCTGTTGATTCATCCTGTTGGAATGCATCAGTTGGAACATACGATTCATTTTCACTAACTTCTATATCTTCTAACTCAGGAACATCCCATATTCCTCGATGATGTATGTGTTGCACAACTTGCCAATCCTTACCCAATTTGGTATCATTAACATAAAATACTTGTTTCACCTGATCAGGTAGGACTAAAAGGGTCATTTTGATACCATCTACTTTTCACATTAATGCTTGTAAAATGAGCATCAGTCTAAATTGTTTTCCCACTACCAAGGTTGAACCATTCACATTGGAACAAAAAAATACTATGTCCAAATATGTAACTCATCTCCCACACCTTATTTAAGTATCTGTAGAAGTTAATTGTTTTGTTATTATGTTCTCCTTCTACAACTACCCCACTGTTTCGGCTTTTTCGACGATTATCACGCTCTTTAGTGTGGAATCGACCCATTGCATATTGCCCCAGAGTACAATTTTATTGTCACATCAGGGACCATTTGCTAGTGACCACAATTCATCAGTTGCTTCATGTGACCCTTCGCCTTGTAACTGATTCATCCACACACATGAATATGAAAGTTTTTTGTGGTTTTACAACTAATGCAAATAATGCTTATAATCTAAATTTTATAGCTTACACGTTTTGCAAACCACTTGGGAAATTCTGCTTGGTGGCGACGAGTGATGTCACCATTTCTTTCCAACTCTAATATATTTTTGTGTTCCCTACGTATAAAACCATAAATTTGACATATAAAATATTTTAAACAATTACAAAGTACAATAAGAATGCTCACAAATATGTATATTTAACGTACACATACTCTAGATACAGATCCAGTTCGAAACTATTATGTAGGACAAACCAATGAGCCATCTCTCGTTCCTGTTGAGAGACCTCATTTGCTCTTGTAATTCACCCAAAAGGACAATATTTTGGGTGAACACAGCTAACCCATGCACATTTTCAACTCGATCTGCATTTCGTTCCTCGCGATTAAAAACTGTTTCGATACCAGTAAGATACATCGAGCAAAAGGTAAGACATTCTTTGACAATATAGGCCTCTGCAATTGAACCTTCTGGACGAGCTTGATTATGAACATATCCTTTAAAGTTCCGAGATACCTTCAATAAATCACAAAACATATAAGGAGATAATAACAAAATCAAATGAGAAGCTAATAACAATTTAAAATATCACCTTTCCACTGGGTACATCCATCGATACTGCACTGGTCCAACAATCTTAGCTTCCCTTGGCAAGTGAACTGCTAAATGCACCATAACATCGAAGAATGCTAGTACAAATATCTTTTCTAACTTACAAAGAATAAGTATTATGTTATCTTGTAGTGCATCCAAGTCTTTTACCATCAATGTCTTTGCACAAAGTTGTTGAAAAAATTTCCCAGCTCAAATAAAGTGGTACAAATTTCCTTGTCCAAGTAACCACGAATTCCAAGTGGAATAAGTCATTGCAGAAGAACATGACAATCATGGCTTTTCAGGCTGATACCTTACCATCCTTCGTGCTCACAGAACTCGATATATTTGCTGCATATCCATCTGGTTACTTAACTGATTTCAAAATTCACAGAACCCTTGTCTTTCTTTTGGAGATAAAGTGTACCATGCACCGGTTTTACATATGCCTCCCCATTCTTTTGGAGGTGCAATTCTTTTCTGATATTTAGGTCCTCCAAATCTAGACGAGCTTTATCTGTGTTCTTATTCCTGCCATCAATACTCAACAACGTGCCAAGCAAACTATCATATATATTCTTCTCTATGTGCATGACATCAAGGCTATGTCGAATCTTAAGCACATGCCAGTACGGTAACTCAAAAAATGCTCTTCTTTGTCCAATTAATTTCCTCAGATGACTGCTTTCTTTTTTGATTTTTTGGATGCTTCCCGAATTGCACATTTGGTAAACACTCCAACTGATCTAAAATCTTTGCCCCGATAACTCACAAGGTTTTGATTTTTTCTCAATCTTACCATTAAATAACTTACTTCGTCGCCAGCTGTGATCTTGCGGCAAGTAACGCCGATGGCCTATGTAGCCAATTTTGCTTCTTAATGGCTGTGATAATGATCAAAATTACAAATGGGGCATGCCTTGTAACCTTTTGTACTCCATCTAGATAGGTTCCCATAAGCAAGAAAATCATTTATGGTCCACATAATAGCTGCACTCATTTGAAATGTCTGTTTGCTACATGCATCAAAAGTTACAACACCTTCCCACAATTCTTTCAACTCATCAATTAACGGCGCAAGTATACATCAATCTACTTCTCGGGTGCCTGTGGTCCTGGAATATGCATGACATCATGAAGAATGGATCACTCATACATTTCTAGGGAGGCAGGTTGTAAGGCATCAAGATCACAGGCCACATACTGTAAGAGTTGCTCATGTTGCCAAAAGGGTTAAAACCATCGTGTGCCAATCCAAGCCTAACATTACGAGCGTCCCAAGCAAATCAGGATATTGCTTATCAAAGTCTTTCCATTCTTCAAATCACAAAGATGCCTTGAAAAATTCTCGTCGTCCACTTGCTTCTCTTGGTGCCACCTCATATCTACAGCCGTTTTCCTCGACATAAACAATCTCTATAACCTCGGTTTCAAGGGAAAGTATCGCAAGATCTTATGAGGTATCTTCTTACCCTTACCATCATTGAGCTGATATCTTGACTCCCACATACTATACACTTATCCAATTTTTTATTCTCCTTCAAAAATAGCATACAATCGTACCTACATGCATGAATAGACTCGTATCCCAATCCCAAAGCACGTAAGAATTTTTTAGCATCATAGAGAGATGCTGGAAGAATATAACCGTCAGGTAAAAGGTCTGCCAATAGCTCCAACATCAATGTTAATGACTTATTGCTCCACTTGCTCAATACCTTCAAATGAAGCAACTTAACCAAGAATGACAACAGTGTATATTTTTTACAACCAGATACAAAACACATTGAGCATCCTTCAGTAATTTTTCAAAATTTTGACCTTCCTCACTATCAACACCCTCACATGTTTCTCCAACACGAACACTCCTAAATCATTATCCATGAACATTCCCCTACTCTTCCAACATTTCAGGTATTTCGTCTCGATCATCATCTTCACTGTCAGTCATATCATCTTCGACACTATTAGGATCATCATCATAATCTTCAAAGAATTGGGTGACATTCGTAGGAACAGGTTCCCCATGGTGTACCCACATCATATAAGAGGTCATGATTCTTTTCACGTACAAATGATTTTTCACAGTCTCATCATCATGCCATTCTGCATTCATACAATTCCTACATGGACATCAAATTTTTCCATCTCGACTTGAACGTTCCATGGCAAAATTGACAAATATTTGACCCCATCAATGTATTTCGAATCCAACCTATGCCTAATTGTCATCCAACTCTTGTCCATAATTGATAGCCTACAAAATCACATATTTATGATGTCATGTACCAAGCATCATGCAAACTATATCGTCGACTCCTTCCTATTTTCGTAGGTGGTCCTATCCCATTCAAGAATGCACATTCTATATCATAGGAAGCATCCCTTACCGCTTCATACATCTCTAACTGAAATCCGGCAGCATCTCCCTATAGTTCTCCAAGTACACGACATAACTAGGTGTTGTTGCTACACCCATCTAGTATGTACACAGAGAAAATGGGATCTGCCACACAAAATATCCAAGAGATGTAACAATTAAGCGGTGAGATACTAACTACAATATAAACTTGTGCATTCCCAAACTGTCCGAAATTGGAAAATTCAAGAAATCTCCATCGGCAAAGAATACTCTATGTCCGATATGGATTCTTGAACGGGTACTAAGGTTTCATGTAGGCATGCATAGAATTGAAACCTTAATTTATATTAAGGTTTCAATAAATTATCGAAA
>CAUOFW020001282.1:0-111631 GCA_963454935.2 Ilex paraguariensis | reverse complement strand
GGATGGGACTCTTCTGAAAAGCCCTATGATGAAGACACGTGTCCTCGGGGTGCTAGAACAATGTTGCTCGGGGGTCAAGCACCATCGGCAAGTGTCCTTCCCCGAGGTACCTCTCATATAGGATCACATATTCGGTGCATTATACAACAACACGTGTCCTCGGTCACCGTGTACCTCGGAAACATACCACCCTCGGTCCCCGAGGTGAGCCTTTCCTCGGTGCCGAGGGTCACTCCATCCTGGACGCTTCCTCTACTCCCGGATAAAGCTACTGACGTACGGGACATCAGCCTATGCCAGTCTAGACTATTCATCATGACCTCGTCTTACACAAGTAATGTCAGAACATGCTGGAATACAGAAGTCATAGCCAATACGTGATGGACGCGTGGCATATGATATCACATCAAAAACAGACAACCGCATGCCGTGCTGACTGCGCTTGGGAAAGCAAACAATTAATTGCACCCTTCTGTTGACGAGACCGCATTCAATGCGGTAAGGTTCGGATATGAAAGGCAATAAATGCTCCTATTACAGAGCATTTATTGCATCCTTCCCGAAAGGAGCATATTGTACCGTCGGCGTCCCGACGACTCAGCATTGATTGCTCGGGACCCCGAGCAGTCAATTAGAGAAGACATTCCTCATCAAATCAATACACACACGCTACCTGTGCCTGATGATCACCTACTGACCACACTGACAGCAATCATGAGCTTCTAAGGTATAAATACTCCTCCCAAAAGGCAAAAGGGTATGCAATCACAAACTCACTACTACAAAATATCCTATCAGTGTTTTCTCCTTCCTCTCTCTCATTCAAAGACTGACTAGACCGTCGGAGGGGATACGCCGGAAAACACTCCGGCGCCCTTCTAACTTGTTCTCCTTGTTCCAGGAAATACCTTTCACACGTACAGGATCGTTCTTCCTTTCCCAGGATCTTCCTTTGCCGTTCCAGGTTGCCACCGTTCCTTGTAGGCTGTTTCAAGCAGTGTGTTTGGCCACTCAACCGGCTCACTCAAAGTTCACCAGGGGAGAGAGCTGTTCCCAATATTTTATATTGTGCAGGATCTTGCACGCACAATCTGGCGCCGTCTGTGGGAAACGAGTAGTTTTCCTAATCTTTTCTCTATAAAGAACAGTGACCATGGTGAACACCAGACAGAAAGGGAAGGGACCCACCAAAGGAGTCATGAGTTGCAAGCTCCCTGCCATCACGGGGGGAGGGATCGGACCAGTACGATTAAAAGTGCCTCTACTCGGTCAAGGGGGGTAACCCCCCAAACCAGTATGGGGATCAGGTCAGGAGGATCAGCCCCCTTGGCCCGTCAGCTGGCAGAGGTGATAGAAGAGAAATTTGGCGATAGATTACGTCAGCTGGAGAAAGACAATGTAAACGTCCTTAGCCGGCTCGACGAGTTTGCTGCCTCAGGCGGAGGGTCGAGGGATTCATTCCTCTCCCGAGGACTCCCCGTCCATGAGGCGGAGACAAAGGATCTAAGGAACCACCTGGATCACAAAGCAGAAAGCTCCAGGGCCCCGAAGCGACCCAAAGCCGGCGAATGCCATCTTGACAACCATTCCAGGAAAGCAAGGCCATTGGCCCTGGACGACCTCCGGCGAGGTTTATCCAGACGGAGGAAGGGAGATGAATCCGAGGAGGACTCAACCCAATCTACACGACGCCCAGGAAACGAGGGGCTTACCGACGAACCCAGAGACTTCAGGAGGCATCCCGTAAGGGAAGAAGTAGATCTCAGAGCCCGATTAGACTCCAGAAGAAAGGGTAAGACGATCCAGGACGAGGCCGAGGACGAAGTCATGCAAACACCCTTCACGAGGGAAATCAGTGAGATGGATGTCTCAAGAAAGTTCGTCGTGCCACGGTTCAAGACCTATGATGGGCGATCTGATCCCGATGCCCATATCAGACAATATAAGCAGATGATGTCCCTCTATCATTCGGACCAACGGTTTCTATGCCGGGTGTTCCCTATGAGCTTGGGGGACTCTGCGATGAGGTGGTTCGAGGCGCTTCCCCCAAACAGTATTGGGTCCTGGAAAGAATTGACAAGGCAGTTCCTAACCCGATTCATCACGGGGAGTAAGCGCCCCAAGGACATTGGATCACTGCTGACCCTCAGGAGGAGGGAATCCGAGACTCTTCGCCAGTACGCCATCCGATACTGGGAAGAAGTCAATGAGGTCGAGGGATGCTCGGAGGTCATGGCAGCAGCATCCTTCCGGCTCGGCTTGGCGAGGGACACGGACCTGTACCGATCCCTGACCAAAAGACTCCCTCGGATATGGGGGAACTGATGGCCCGGATCAACAAGTACTCAAGGGTCGAGGACGAGATGGGAGCAACAAAGGCCGAGCCCTCCAACCCAAGAGAAAGGAAAAAGAGCGCGAAGATATTCCCCGGAAGGGATTGCTACCCCATCCAGGGGGTTCGTCCAGAGGAGTTCACACCGTCTTCAAGGAACCCATCTTCAGGTTGCTCCATAAAATCAAACACGAGCCGTTCTTCAAATGGCCGCCCAGGATGCAAAGCGACCCCTCCACCCGTGATCAAAAAGTAAGGTGTTCATATCACCGGGATGTCGGGCATCGCACCGAGAGCTGCAGGGTGTTCAAGTCATTCTTGGAGAGCTTAGTCCGAGATGGATACCTGAAAGAATACATAGAGCCTAGGCCAGAAGAGAAACGAGCCCTTGCCCCGACCGAGGAACCGAACAACGTCATAGACGTCATCCATGTGTGTCCACTGGAGCGCCCCACGTCCAAAGAGCTCGAATCCGACCTCAAGAGGGTAGCTTTTACCAGAAAGGTAGCCGAAGGAGATGTGGGGCCATCAAGTAAAAGGGCCAGGATGGGTGAGCTTGGCATTACGTTCTCTGACGCGGATTTGACGGGCGTGGTGATTCCTCATAACGACGCCCTTGTCTTAACCCTAAAGATAGGGAAATTCGATGTCAAGAGAATCTTGATAGATTCAGGGAGCTCCTCGGAGGTGATGTACTTCGAGACTTTGAAGCGGATGGGCTTTGGCCCCAAAGACTTAACCAAAATCAGGACACCCCTCATCGGGTTCAACGGCTCTTTCGCCTTGCCCGTGGGGAAAATTACATTACCGGTCGCCACTGGTCCCTTCGTCATCGACACAGAGTTTGTGGTGATCGACACGGACTCTCCTTACAACGTGATTATGGGGCGAACATGGCTGCACGCGTTGGGAGCGGTGCACTCCACTCTCCACCAGAAGTTGAAGTTCGCCACGCCAGAGGGCGTCATGGAGATTCGGGGGGATCAAGCGTCTGCGAAGAACTGTTTTTATTCGGCCGTCCGAGCCGGGGCGTCCAGCCAGGAGAAGGGGCGAGCACCGGAAGAGATCATAGAAAAATAGCAATTACAGTCCGGGCGTCCGGGGATGGATGACCCCGGGTAGACCCAGCTGAACGATCGGTTGAAGACCTCCGGAAGGTGCCCTTGGTTGAAGGAGAAGAAGAGAAGTATTTCCTAGTTGGGACCTCGATGCCCGCAGCCGAACAGGAGGAGATGATCAGGTTCTTAAGAGGGAATACAGACGTGTTCGCCTGGAACGAAATGGAAATGACAGGAGTAGACCCCGAGATAATTACTCACAGGCTGCATGTTGACCCATCTCACAAGCCAGTAAAGCAGAGGCCACGACGTATGGCCCCGCATCACACCAACGCGGTCAATGAGGAAATAGACAAACTCCTAAGAGCCGACGCCATTCGAGAGATACAGTTCCCAGAATGGCTGTCCAATACAGTATGTGCAAAAAAGAAAGGGGGGAAATGGCGTGTCTGCGTGGATTTCACAGATCTAAACAAGGCATGTCCCAAGGACGACTACCCCCTGCCGAAGGTGGACCAGCTGGTAGATGCCACAGCCGGATATGAACGAATGGACTTCCTGGATGCTCGAGCAGGATATCATCAGATCCCTCTTTATGCCCCGGACCAAGAAAAAACGGCATTTATCACTCCGAAGGGAGTTTATTGTTATAAAGTGATGCCGTTTGGATTGAAGAACGCCGGGGCAACATACCAAAGATTGATGAATCGGATGTTCAAAGAGCAGATCGGCAACACCATGGAGGTCTACATAGACGACATGCTGGTAAAAAGCAAACGGAGTGGTGATCATCTTACAGACTTGGCGGATACCTTCTCCACTCTCAGGGAGTATGGGTTGAAGCTGAATGCAGCGAAGTGCGTCTTCGGAGTGGAGTCGGGAAAATTCCTCGGGTATCTGGTTAGTCAGCGAGGAATCGAAGCCAACCCAGATCAGATTAAAGCAATCCTGGATATCCGAAGCCCTCGCACTGTCCGAGAAGTCCAGAAACTCACAGGGATGCTGGCTGCACTTAACCGATTTGTCTCACGCTCCTCGGATAAATGCAAACCCTTCTTTGGAGCAATCAAATGTGCTGGGAAGAGTATGTGGAGCCAGGGGTGCGAGGACGCCCTGGCTGGGATCAAAGAATACCTGAGGACTCTTCCGACCCTATCCGTCCCCATCCAGGGGGAGATGCTGTTCCTATACCTGGCAGTTTCAGAATTTGCAGTAAGCGGAGTACTTATCCGTGAGCATGAGCACCGACAGAAGCCGATTTACTACATCAGCAAGGCGCTCCTGGATGCAGAGACAAGATATCTGCCCCTAGAGAAACTGGCCCTGTCCTTGGTCACCACTGCAAGGAAACTGCGCCATTACTTCCAGGCGCACCCAATCACTGTCCTAACTGATCAGCCCTTGAAGGCAATTTTGAGGAAAGCTGAACTCTCCGGAAGGATCTCCAAATGGGCTGTAGAGTTGGGGGAGCACGACATTCATTTCAAACCCCGAACTGCAATAAAGGGTCAAATACTGGCAGACTTCATAGCCGAGTTTTCGGGGGAGAATCCTGTTCTAGAAGGATCGCCTCCTCCCAACTTAGCATCTCCAACAAATGTTGAAGGATCGCCATGGCTTTTATGTGTGGATGGTTCATCAAACAGTAAGGGGTCCGGAATCGGTGTCTTGCTGACCTCTCCAGAAGGGATTATTGCAGAGCAGGCCATCCGGTTGGGGTTCAAAGCATCGAACAATGAAGCGGAATATGAGGCACTCATCTCAGGACTTCGGTTAGCTGAGGCGACTGGAGTTACCAATTTGATCGTGCATTGCGATTCCATGCTGGTGGTCAATCAAGTCAATGGGGAATTCGAAACGAGGGACCCTAGGATGAAGGCGTACCATCACCAGGCAACGACCGTTATCCAAAGGTTCGACCGATTTGAAATCAAGCAGGTGTCCCGCGACAAGAACACACATGCCGACGCCCTGGCTTGTCTAGCCTCGGCAGTGGACTCCTCCCAGTCGCGCAGGATCACCATTGAGTATCTTCCCACATCCTGCATTGATCATACTCTCGAGGCGATGGTCATCCAGGACGCGCCCCAGCAGCTCAGTTGGATTGATCCCTTTGTCAAATTCCTAACAACGGGAGATCTCCCGGAGTGTCCAAGGGAAGCTAGAAAGATAAGGCTGAAAGCTCCAAGATTTTGGGTCTCTTCGGATCAGAAGCTTTACCGGAGGTCTTTCTCAGGACCTTACTTGCTATGCGTCCGAGAAGATCAAGTGCAAGACCTCCTGTACGAAGTGCATGAAGGAATATGTGGGGGGCACTCTGGAGGACGATCAATGGCGCACCGCATTATGTCTCAGGGGTATTGGTGGCCGCGAATGCAAAGGGACGCGAGGGCATATGTCCAAAAATGCGACCAGTGCCAGAGGTTCTCCCCTGCGATCAGGCAACCTGCGGGGGACTTACACCCCCTCACCAGCCCTTGGCCATTCGCCCAATGGGGGCTCGATTTGGTTGGACCTCTGCCTAAAGCTCCGGGAAATAAAAAGTTCCTCATCGTGGCCACAGATTACTTCACCAAGTGGGTGGAGGCGGAGCCGTTGAGTCACATCCGAGACATAGACGCCAAAAAGTTCGTCTGGGAGAACATAGTCGTCAGATTTGGGATTCCTCGTGCACTGGTATCGGATAACGGGACCCAGTTCACTGGCGGGCGCTTCAAGTCTTTCTGTGAGCATCTCGGGATCCGTAACTTCTACTCCACCCCTGCATACCCTCAAGCCAATGGGCAGGCGGAGGCCACCAACAAGACAATTATCAATGGGATCAAGAAGAGATTGGAGAAAGCCAAGGGAAAGTGGGCGACAGAGCTGTTAAACATTTTATGGGTGTACAGGACAACCCCTCGGTCATCGACAGGCGAAACCCCCTACTCCCTGGCATACGGGATGGAGGCAATCATACCCCTCGAAGTAGGGCTTCCGACCATAAGGACCCAAGCTTTCGATGAAGGGGGAAATGATCATCAACTGGGATTGGATCTGGACCTACTGGAAGAAAGAAGGGAGGAAACCGCCTTGAGGATAACCAAGTATCAAGAGAAGATCTCCCAGCTATACAACAGGAGGGTCAAGACTCGAGAATTCCGGATAGGCGACCTGGTCCTCAGAAGGGTAACGGCCAATACCCGGGATCCAACAGAGGGAAAGATGGGACCTAACTGGGAAGGGCCTTACAAAGTAATATCAATCGGGGGCGCCGGGTCGTATGGACTAGAAGATATGAGTGGAAGACCTGTAATACGACCATGGAATGTTATGAATTTGAAGAAGTATTACTTTTAAAGTACTCTCTCTCAAGAACTCGCCAAACAAAAGACAAAGGGTATGGCCCTGGGGACAGAGTTCAAGGACTCTCGTCCCCGAAGTACATACAGGAGCAAGCCTCCTGCAAGGGTATGGCCCTGGGGACAGAGTTCAAGGACTCTCGTCCCCGAAGTACATACAGGAGCAAGCCTCCTGCAAGGGTATGGCCCTGGGGACAGAGTTCAAGGACTCTCGTCCCGAAGTACATACAGGAGCAAGCCTCCTGCAAGGGTATGGCCCTGGGGACAGAGTTCAAGGACTCTCGTCCCCGAAGTACATACAGGAGCAAGCCTCCTGCAAGGGTATGGCCCTGGGGGCAGAGTTCAAGGACTCTCGTCCCCGAAGTACATACAGGAGCAAGCCTCCTGCAAGGGTATGGCCCTGGGGACAGAGTTCAAGGACTCTCGTCCCCGAAGTACATACAGGAGCAAGCCTCCTGCAAGGGTATGGCCCTGGGGACAGAGTTCAAGGACTCTCGTCCCGAAGTACATACAGGAGCAAGCCTCCTGCAAGGATGCGGCCCTGGGGACAGAGTTCAGGGACTCCTGTCCCCGAAGCGAATGCAGGAACAAGCACTCATAAAGAACATGGTCCTGGGAGCGCAACACAAGCATTCCAGTCCCCAAGGTTGATACAAAATCTTGCCTCTGGAACGGGCCAGCACGCCCCGAAGACAGTTCGAAAACACTTATGATTTATTCTACACAGAAGTAAAGAAAAGCAAAACACTACTGTATACAGAAGAAGACAGAAGAATGAAAAGACTAGTTATTTATTTCCAAAAAATAGGGGCTTTGCGTCCCCAAAGGCTACAAAAGGAAAGCAGGTGTACAATCAAAAAAGGGGAAAAAGAGAGAAGCAGCTTCATCGGGCTCCAGGCACCTCCAGAACTTCAGCCGAGGGCGAGTCAGCGATAAATGCTTGGGAAGCTTCGGAGCAGGCAAGAGGAGAACTTCGGCAGCAGGGACAGCTTGAACGGCTGGAGCAGCATGAGGTTCAGGAGCATGGTCCGACGGAGCGTCCTCGGACAAGTCCACTACCACCGTCTCAGGAGCATCAGTCGAGATCTGCATCGGCGTAGGGGCTTCATCCTCGGCAGCAACCTGTGCTTCTGCCTGTGCCATCTCTGCCGAGGGCACATACTTGTGCACTTGGAAGAGAGGGGAGTCTGATGGGACTCCGGCAGCCTGGAGTGCCTCGTCCCATCCTTTCTTGAAGAATTCTTTGCTTTTCCTCAAGAGCGGGGAGCACGTCATCGGCAAACTCCTCCAGGAGTTGTTCCTCTGACTTCCGGTTCAGCTCCTCGGCCCTGATCCTGTCTAGCTCCTGGGTAAGGGCCAGACAGCTTTCCTCGGAGCCCACTGCCCTCTCCTCCGCAGCAGAGAGCCGCTGCGTTTGCTCAGTAATCCTCCTCTCAGCATCGGCAAGTGCGGCACTTAGCTTCTCAGCGCCCAACTTGGCCGATTCAGCGTCCTTGAGGAGCTGCTCTATTTGGGCAGCCTGCCCCACCAGGGTAGAATCCCTGGCAGCAACATCTTCCGTTGCCCGAGCAAGGGCAGCTTCCGCTTCTGCCTTCTGATCCTTGGCCCTCTGAAGGTCCATCCTGGACGCGTAGTACCGGCCAGCAATGATAGAAATCTGCTGGGTAGCCTGTAAAGGAAGAAAAGAGTGTTAAAAACACAAAAATAGAAAACGAGAGTGAAGGGATCAAAACAGGAATAAACTCACCACCAGGGAATTCTGGATCATGGAGCGGAACAACACGTTGGTTGATCGCCCCCGATGAGCCTCCATGTCAGCCTCAAAATGCAATGTCTCACTCACTGCATGGGCGACATGGGGATCCTGCAGAATGGAATCATCGACCCTGATCACTCGGTTCATGTGATCAGTGGCCCGAGGATTCCACACCGCGGCCTCCACTGAGGATGGGAGGGAAGGAGTAGTCTGCTTCTGTTGCTGCTGCTGCTATTGCTGTTGTCGGGGCTGCTGTTGTTGTTGCTGTTGTGGGGGAGCAGGCGGTAATCCACGATCCCTCCCGCTTTGAGGTTGAGCGGGAGATGCCCTGGGTCCCCGGCTGAGGCCGTCATGCCGATGCTTGACCCTTCTCTCCTCTTCCACCTGAGGATCCCGGTCTCGCACCTGACCCTGACCGGGAGCCCTCGAAGAATTGGCGGAACTGGTTCCTGCCGGAGTACCGCCGGTCGTCCCTCGACCTCTCCCGGCTGCGAGGGATTGCCTCTGCCTAAGAAACCCCAAATTAATGCGAGGGGCGTTGGACATCGCTTCCTCGAGAGCGTCTTCGGCGTCCAAAGATTGGAGAATTTGAAAATCGGGCCACAAGTCGCCTCCCGAAGTCCCCACCTCGGCGTCCGAAGGAGCAACGTCCTCTCTGACCCCGACCTCCTCAGCAACTCCCTCTACCTCTCCCTCTGAAGCCCGATCCGGGTCTTCCTCCAAGTTCTGCTCGACCTCTAGCCTCGCCGCCTGATCAAAGAGCTCTGACCACTGCGAAGGCTCGAAAGGTTGAGGGAGCTGTGAGAACTTCTTGTACCCGGGGGTATAGTGCAGCAGATTATGGGCAGCTCGGCCAAATCCGTCGGCGCCCGTGAAACTCCAAACCGTTACTAGGTCGGCAAAGTTGACCAGCGACCGAGGGGGTGGAGCTGTTTCCCGAGAAGGAATATCTGCACAACAAAAAAGATTGTCATAAACATGAGAAGTCCCAAGAAACAAATAAAAAACCCGAAGGAACCGACGTACTTGTCGTTCTCCATTCCCGAGGGCAAAATAAGTCATTGTACTCGGGACCAACACCCCTCTCCCAACATCCCTTGAAGATCAAGATGTCGTCCTTGTACCCCTTGTCCGAATCAGGAAGATGGGTTACAAGGTACATGGAGGGGTCCCTGGCTTTGAGGTAGAAATGTTGGTGAGGCATGACTCTTAGGAGGGAGTAACAGAAAAGGAGATCATTGAGCCCAATATTCACCCCGAGGCGCCTATTGAGCTCTAGGACCCCCATAATTATTCGAAAGACGTTGAGGCAGCATTGCCCGGGGAAGAGACGGAAGCGAGACAGGAACTGAAGAAGCAGGGGGGGTAAAGGAAACCTAATTCCACCCTCTATGATGGCCTTGGTATAGAAAGGCATGGCATCCGCGGCCCCGAAGGTAGGAGAGTTCAACAAAGGGTTAAAACCCACTACGTCCACGCTCGGGGGGATGCCATACTTAACCCTGAACCTATCGATCTGCGCCTCGCCTGTCACCTTGTATTTCCCTGACCCCGAGGGACCAGCCGATGGATTCTCGGGAGCAGGGCGACGACGAGGCATCTCTAAAAGAAAGGGAAGGAAAAGGTGTTCTCTCTTGAAAACCTGAGGAAGTTCTCCGAGGGTTTAAATCAAGACGTACCGACCGGATGACACCACCGTTCAATCGGAAAACAAGAAGGCTAGGAGGACGATAAAGAAGAAGGTTGTGAAACTCACCCGAAAACGGAGTTTTTCAGGAAAAACTTTGAAATGACTCGCACCGAAAGACCAGGAGTCAACAATGGGTTTACTGGCTGTGATTTTAAGAGAAGATGCTGTCGACGATGGCTGAGGAAACAAAAACTCCGGCGAGCAGATCAGAAAAGGCGTATTCTGGGTCAGAGATCGGAATGGCAAAACGATGGAAACCAGAGAAGAACCCCCTTTATATAGGGGGGAAACTGTCATCATTGGGCGGGAGAACCAAAACAGCGCATTTAATGCGCACGACGTCCCAAGCCAGGGAAAGCTGCTCGAGGCCATAATGAAGGACGGATGGCAGTTGGAAAACCCTTCGTCTCCTGACAACGCGTGTCCTCGGCGTCAGAAGATCGAAGGCTGGGGGGCAGTTGATGGGACTCTTCTGAAAAGCCCTATGATGAAGACACGTATCCTCGGGGTGCTAGAACAATGTTGCTCGGGGTCAAGCACCATCGGCAAAGTATCCTCTCCCCTGAGGTACCTCTCATATAGGATCACATATTCGGTGCATTATACAACGACACGTGTCCTCGGTCACCGTGTACTTCGGAAACACACCACCCCTCGGTCCCCCCGAGGTGAGCCTTTCCTCGGTGCCGAGGGTCACTCCATCCTGGACGCTTCCTCTACTCCCAGATAAAGCTACTGACGTACGGGACATCAGTCTAGACTATTCATCATGACCTCGTCTTACACAAGTAATGTCAGAACATGTTGGAATACAGAAGTCATAGCCAATACGTGACGGACGCGTGGCATACGATATCACATCAAAAACAGGCAAACCGCATGCTGTTGCTGACATGCGCTTTGGGAAGCAAACAATTAATTGCACCCTTCTGTTGACGAGACCGCATTCAATGCGGTAAGGTTCGGATATGAAAGGCAATAAATGCTCCTATTACGGAGCATTTATTACATCCTTCCCGAAAGGAGCATATTGTACCGTCGGCGTCCCGACGACTCAACATTGATTGCTCGGGACCCCGAGCAGTCAATTAGAGAAGACATTCCTCATCAAATCAATACACACGCTACCAGTGCCTGATGATCACCTACTGACCACACTGACAGCAATCATGAGCTTCTAAGGTATAAATACTCCTCCCAAAAGGCAAAGCGGGTAGGCAATCACAAACTCACTACTACAAAATATCCTTATCAGTGTTTTCTCCTTCCTCTCTCTCATTCAAAGACTGACTAGACCGTCGGAGGGGATACGCCGGAAAACACTCCGGCGCCCTTCTAACTTGTTCTCCTTTGTTCCAGGAAATACCTTTCACACGTACAGGATCGTTCTTCCTTTCCCAGGATCTTCCTTAGCCGTTCCAGGTTGCCACCGTTCCTTATAGGCTGTTTCAAGCAGTGTGTTTGGCCACTCAACCGGCTCACTCAAAGTTCACCAGGGGAGAGAGCTGTTCCCAATATTTTTTATATTGTGCAGGATCTTGCACGCACATTGGTCGTGTTTGGCTTGTGTCTCCAAAACGGTTTTCTTGTTTTCGGAATTCATAAATGGGAGAAATGTTGTTTGACTAGCCATGTTCCATATATATATAAAATCTTTTTCTTTGGCAAAAACGATTGGTGTGAAATAAATCATTATCCAAACAGATTGTACTATTCTTTTTCCTTAAAATTGGTTTCATAAACATATAAATCAAACAAGTTTTACAATATAAAAATATGAAAACACATTTTTCTTAAATTTTTTCATAAAAACTATTTTCAAATACTGTTATTTGATATGAAATCTAACCTCGCCCTTAATTTTTCTAATGCAACCACTTTGAGGGTTTCTATATTATTTTAGGATTGTACTATTTTGAATACACAATTTTATTTATTTATTTTTTAAATATAGTAGTGGTTCATATCTTTTCAATAATCAATTTCTCAAAAATAGGGTAAGACTTCATAACTCACATTTTTTGAACCGTGTTATAATAAGTAAAAGCATTTTGTACGGTCGTAATTTCAAGAGATCGAACCTAAAAAGATGACAAATGTTCATCCAAATACCGTAAAATTGTAGATAAGACTGTCCGCCCAATTTCCTCTCAAATTTGAAATTTGTGAACCATGTAGTCAACTAATTGAAGAGGTAAAACTCATTAATCTGCAAAGATTGAGGGGACAAAATGTTATTAGCTGAAAATGCTTGCCTAGCTCAGTGAAATATGTACAATTCCCTCGAAACCTTCACTTCCAATTAAGAACAACCCTTAATTGCAATTGGCAAAGAACGATAAAGGAGTTGACCAAGTTCTTACCGCATTCAATTCATAGCCTGGTACTTCCTCAAGTTTGTCTTTCCGAGCAAGTTCATCGCCAGGCTTGAGGACAACAAGAGTAGGCCCCATGATCATATGGTTGACAATGAAGTTCATATTGCTGAGGTATGTGCTTAGAAGGGCGATGATCTGTGAAATACATGGGATTGTTGACCAAGTAGATTAGCAACCCATCTCTATTCTATTTTTTGCTGATTAAAAAAAGGTGGAGATAAAAGACGGCGCTTAAAGTTCACTCCGATATATTCTCACTATTAGTATTATGAAGTCCGTTATTTTTCAATGAATTTAAGTAAACTAGCATAATAGTCGATTCAAACCTCCAACTCCATATTGATCATCTCTATCGTTACAATTACTCCTTGTAATACTTAAAAACTCAACCTAATAACTAGTCTTAATGATGTATCAAGTGATAGGCGTTTTTATCCCAACCTGGTTGAGCCATTTCTAGCAGTGGCTGAGCGAGTGAGAGATCACCCACTGACTCTTTGAGATCAATGCTTGACACAGCTGGTGGCACATTCCAAGTGAACCCATGAAGAAACCTAGCAAATAGCATGGCGGTCATTGTAGTACCCAATGTCACCGCCGCACACCCACGCTTCCCTGTGCTATACGACAACATCCTCAGGTCTGGCTCAGTAAGCACCACCTCCGAGCCACCGTCCTTTAAGTGGCGCTCCGGCTTGAACTTGAGTGGCTCCTCTGGGGTTGCAGCCGAGTCCCGGCCTGCTCAGCAGCACGTGACTACCTTTTGGGATGAAGTAACCGGCGACGGACACATGTGGAACGTCGAAAGGTGCAATGGTTATTGCCAACATCAGCTCCTGTGAGCAACAACTAATTTTTTAGATTGATTTCCTAGAAAGTACTTAATGCAACTTCAAGGTTCTTCAATGAGATTGTAGAAATGCAGAACAGTGAGACAACGAATCCATAATTCTTTCTTAGGGGCCAAAAAATATCACTAAAATAATACAAGAAAATAAAATAAAATGTCAAGAATATCAAGACGATTAAATCCATATCCTGTAATATATTAAATTCATGACTAAATTACTATAAGAATTAATGAAACTAATTTCTATTTAGCATAAACATAATATGAATAAAAGGCTGCATAATAACCTTTTTTATTACATTTCAGTTCAATCACATACTAAACTGAAAATATCAACATATTAAACTGAAAACTAACATTCTTTTTTTTGGTTCAACGGTCAATAGTATTCAGGCCAGCTTATGTGCACCTCGACTAATCTCTTTCTTGGTCCGGTCAAAAATAAGTCATCTATGCTGTGACTAGGAAAAACCAACATTCTTTCAAGTCTAGAAAATTGTTTGCAACCGATTAATTTTAAGTTAAATTTCTCTTTAATATTTTTTTAATGTACAAATCATAAAATCCATAGCAAAGTCATCCTTCATCTTCTTGTAAAATGTAGTGTATATCATTCTTATTGAGAAATTGATTCTTTAAAATATTATTAATTTTTTTTGTATTAGGGTATCCTATCTTTTGTACCTAACCGTGTTTTAGTAGGTTACCAACTAGTAACTTACCAATAAAAAAGGTACTTACAAAATTATTTATGCAAAATAGAGGATAATATATTAAACAGAGGAGATGTATTATCTTTTAATCAATATATTCGTGTCAAAGACATTTCACATCTTTTTTTCTCAGAAATAAAACCTACTTTGGAGAGGGTAGTGATCGATAGAGGGAAACAACCAATAACCTAGTGTCACGAGGTCAAATTTTCACTCGAATTTTTTCTCGTGGTGACATTGAGATCCAATGCTCTGTATCAATCAAACTCTTTTATTTCTCAGCAATCTTAAATGAAACTGGCTAAAGATCTGCTTACAAAACGTACCCATTGTTCGATTGTACATTTTTATGAGTGATTGTGCGTAGATTGAGACTAAATGTTGGAATTTAGAAGTTTATGAGCAAGTGGTGGACTTCAACAATACTTCTCCGCCCAAGTGGTGGAATTCAGCAAAAATGGTGCGACTTGAGCAAGTGGAAGAACTTCAGCCACGCTTCTGCCAACAAGACTTCTCACAAGCAGTGGACAGTGGGCTTCAGCCAAATGGTAGAATTGATGAGAAAGTGGAGGTCTCTATTGATCATGTTAACCAAGAACTAAACCTAATTAATGACGACTCACGGCTCTATTACTCATTGAGCTAATAAGGATTAGTTAGTTAGATTTCCGGGTAGAAATTAAGTTAAAGTTGGTCATTTTCTTGCAATAACCTTCAACTTATTTCTATTTTATATACTCGGATGTTACATCTACATGAGTGATACATGATTTTCATGCAAAATTTCATGTTTCATACACCGATTATGATATTTTGTCGTCCTGCAAAATAATGATCCTTAAGATTTGTAACCTCTTTCGGGTTGGGACATTAATTTAACCAAATTGAGTTTTCTAATTTTGTCCAAAATGTGGCTCCGTGCCCAACCTTCGCCTGGGATCTAGATATTCTTCATTACTTTTTACACAACTTCACTTAATGATAAATCACTCATCATATATTAGTAAAAAATCAAAATATAAATAATGAAAAAAAACTTAGACTTGTCAGATTATCGTATTGAATTTGGATCAAACTTACAAAGTTGGATTCAAATTCGAATTAATCAAAATCCAATTCAAACTCAATTTAGATGATAAACCTACTTGTAACATACAATTTTTTCCCTAGTTTAGCTTACGTTTTTTACTTCAGTTGTGCTTCTTTGACAATATGTGCTGAGGTTGGTCTTTTATGGTAAGTTTAGTACTTTTATTGTGTTATGATTTTCTGCTATTGATATTGATTTGTATTATTTTATAATACACTCCTAATCTGAATATAAAATTGCTTGGAGTTGCTCTATGATTGACCTTTAGGCAAATAAATATGAATATGAAATCATTTTATCGACTGGAAAAATTAATCTTTTTGTGAAAGTAAGAGAATATATATGTTAAAGAAAAAAATTCTCAATTTGTGTATTTTTCAATGTAGTGAAAACCTTTTTTTATGGGCATAAAATCATAATGGTCCTCAAATACAATATTAACTTTGGGTAGAGGTTATAAAGTCAAATACTAACACTTATAAAATTTGTATAGTATGGTTCATCTATATCTATATGTTATATATTTACAACACTCCCTTTTGGATGACTGCTATGCTAAAATAATATGTCTTGTTAAAATCTTACTAAAAAAACTTGATGGAAAAAAACTCAACAAAAGAAAAAGAGTATATATTCTGATAAATCTTATAATAGCATTGGACGCACTAATATTGCCTCATTAAAACCTTATCAGAAAAACCTAATGAGACAAAACCTGGATGAAGGAAAATAAGTACGTGCATATGTCATGCATCTTGATTTGGATACTCCCCTTGATGAAAATCTTCCCTTAATAAGAAATCAACTAGATTGGTCACAAACTTGACACATTCCAATGTTATATACCAATTTCTTGAACGTTTATGCACGATCTAGCAAAGATGCGTCATTTCCTTTTTTAATAGTATCACCAAGATTCGTAACTGTCAAGTGGCTCTCAACCTCAAAATGAAAGAAAGATAGTTGTTACCCGAAATATCAAGAGCGACACTCTCAAGTTATGCACATTATTCAAATCACAAAACTGAAACAAATAATAAATAAACACAGAAATACTAAAACTCAAAACAAGAGTATACAAAACTGAACCAAAAGAAATCTCATACATAATTCTGGTAGAATTCAGGCGGATTAAAAGAATTACATAATAATCTATCACTCCTTCTAGAAACAATAATATGAAGAACAAATACTCTTTGAGAGGGTCAAAACCTATAATCATATTTCTTTTATATGTGCATGAACAATTATAGAATAAAAAAAAATTGATTATCTTAAAAGAAATTTACTTGAAATTCTTAAGTCTGAAGAAACTAAAAATCTAGCGCTTTTCTAAAATTCACTTGAACAATACTTGAACTATTCGTGCTAATAACATGTTATAAAAGTAAGATAATTATATAGACTACAAAGAAAATATAAAATATATATATGTGCTAGAAAAAAAACTTTTTAACTTGTATATTTCTCAATGTGGTGAAGATTTCTTTTTATAGATCTCAAATCATAATGGTCATCAAATACAATATTAACTTTGAATAAAGGTTATAGAGTAAATTATTAACACCAATTAAATTGGTAGACTAAATTTCATCCATATCTATATACAATATATTTACAACAAATTTGATATTATAGTTAAAATGCCCACCAAAAACTGAATTTTTAAATTTGCCCTTACTAAGAAACAACTTGATCAAGAGCGAAATATAAAACGTTCCAGACATTTTTTGAAGAGGGCGGCTCCCTATATGACACGTGTACTTGCATTAAATGACTCCGCATGAGTAAGACAAGACCAATCACGTGATAGAGACATCATTAGACTAAGTCATCAATCTAAAACCAAGTCGTTCAAAGAGCTTGGGAGTAAAGGGAAGAGGTCAGTCCTCTTCATGACCGAGTTGTTTCAAACAGTAAACGAAAAGCTAAAAAGATGCCCATAACTCAGGCATTCTGGTTAAACGAATTGGCGTAATTATAAGCCTAACAGGAAGAATTGCTGAAGAGATCTCAACAACTTTTCAAATAGAGCCGCCTAATTAGAGGAAGGTGTACCACCTTGAATCGATAATCATGAAAACCCTAACTGAACAGGAGTCTATTAAAAGCACAAGGAGCCAAGGTGAAAGGTATGCCGAACTCTCCTTGTCTTCTTGCAATCGTCTCAATTCTATTATTGACTTAAGCATCGGAGTGCCATCGAATCACCTATAGGCAGTTTTGTCTTAAAGGATTCCGATCTAGACTACAGGGTGTCACTTCTATCTGATAGCGACGTTAGGATGTAAGTGGACAAAAGCCCAACTAAACCCCGTGAGGATGACTAGTTGTCCTCCGGGAGTTTTAGATCGCCTAGACAACAAAATCAGCAAAATGATGACCGTGGTAAATCCCTCTGTGTTAAGGGGAAGAACCACTCACTGGCAAAGTTGGTTCAATCCTTGTAGGACCGACTCGACACGCATGACAAATTATTCAAAAATCCTACACCTTGAAAAAAGATTTGATAAAAGAAAACAAGGAATTAAAAGCTAGACTAAAGGAGATGACTAAGAGAGAGAAATGTAACAAGGAAAGCCGACGGGAGAGTCCCGAGAAAAAATGAGATAGAAGAGAAAATGTCGAGGACAATGAGTACAAGCAAAAAGCTCTGCTTCACCTAAGCTTTGTCATCTAAGAGCTCTCTTAAGCCTCTCTCTAAACACAACGTTTACTATCCCTACACACTATCCCCATATTGTAAGAAGCCTTCATAATGATGCAAATGAAGAGTCTTTCACTCCTATCCCATTACATTCACTAGCCCACTAGTGCTAGTGTTGTAAGTATTTTATTTCTGTTATTGTAATTTGTATCTTGTTCAAATAAACAGGATTTTATATTACCACTTATATCTACAACTTGTGATTCTTCTAACTCACATGTCTTCCGAGAGGCTTAAGAGAGCTCTTAGATGACAAAGCTTAGGTGAAGCAGAGCTTTCTGCAGAGCTTCTTGAAGTTTTAAAAACTTACTTAAATAATGAAGACTGAAGTCCTTATATAGAGGTTAGGAGTTTCAAGGGAATCTCTGGAATGATTACTTCTTTGTCTTCTATGACTGCTTTTACTTGGGTAAAGTGTTTTTACCTTAAACTTTCGGTAAAAAGTAGAGGTGAATTACTTTTACCAAAGTAAATGCTGACTTTCGGTGCAGGTGGATCCTGCTGTTGTCTGAAAGAATCTACTTTCGGTGGAAAGCAGATTCGGACAAGGACTGACGACTGTTTTTGGGGGAAAGGGCCGTTGTACAAAATGATTTCTTATTGATATATGTAATAGACAACTTTTATTTTTCTTTAATGAAGAAAATAGTGAGTGAAACTATCACATATATGGACAAGTACCATTATGGGGTATAAATATCTACCAGATCATCATATCCTGCATATGAATTCTGACTGTCTTGAAAGGGATCCAAGGTTGGAGTAACTGAGGCTTGGGACGAAGCCGATGAGCTGCTTTCACTAGCAGCTTGTTGAAGAAGCCTTTGTGCTAACTCAATGAGAGCAGTAGACTTCTTTTTGAATTGTTTACTGGAGTCCTTAAAGAAGGATTTTTTCTGCTTGAGTTCTTCTGTAGTGGATTTCTTAAGCTCTTCTGGAGTAGAAATTCTGAGAGAAGGCATGACCTGCTTGACTAGAGTTGCAGGAGTTAAGGTTGTTGGAACCGCTACTGGGGTTGGAACCGTTACTGAAAACTTTTGTCTGACACGGTCAACAATTGGTCCTTGCTAGAATTTGGGCCACCATTTGATATAGAATTGTCTGGCGATATTATATCCAATAATTTTCCATTTTCATTTGCATATCCATGAGACTTTGTACCTACAAATAAATGTTAGTAAAGTAGGAAACTAACTCTCATGTTTACTAGGTCGATAAACAGAGGAGAAAACTATAATCTGATCTTGAAGATCAGCTGGAAAGATTTTATGAATGAAGCCATGAATAAACCACCACTGTGCAAATCAGGACGAAATTTGGCTCTTGAAATCTTTGTGAAATTGTAGGAACCAGGAATGATCTAAAGAATCATTCTGGTAGAGGATAATTTTATACCATGATTCTTTGTAATTATAGTAATTAAATTGTCTCTGGTGATAAGGTAAATCTCGGAGTAAAGAAGGGTGAGATCCCCAATCATTGAGAGAGATAATCTTCAAAATATTTAAAAAAAATGATATATGACTTTACTGAGATCATTTTTATCAGGTATGGCTTGACAAAAATGGACTAAGCAAAGAATAGGATATCTTGATAGAACTGGAAGGTCTTTTCAAGGTCAGTTGGAATAAAGGTCCAACCCAGTTCAATGTATGCTTTGACAAGGTCCATTGGGTTGCTTAAGTGAGCATAGACTGATTTAATGACAAATATATTTTGGGTATAAGCTTTGATATAGTCAACCTTTAGGCCTTTATGGGCTAACTGTGGTTGGTGCTGAGAATATGGGTTGACAATTTGGCTGGAAGTGCCTGATTGGGTTGCGATAACAGATCTTGGGACCTGTTGGGCCATTTGAAAAAAAGTGCTAGGTGGCACTGTGATAATTTTGGCTACTGGCCGTGTTGGGTTAGGATTACCAAGGGGTTGAAAATGATTGGTAATCTGAATAGCAGAGGATAAAGGTTTTGGACTTGGCAAGACTAGTGGGCTTGACAATGCTAACTATTTATCCAGGTTTGCCTTTTCTTGGGCAAATATCTAACTAAATTTTTGTTTTTCTGTATCCCTTCCGACTTTGGAAGAGGTACCAAGGTTATTGTTTTTCCTGTCTACCATGAGATTTCTGCAGAAATTCATGGGTTAGAAAATCAGGGATGCAGTTATTACTGCCTTTAATATATTCGATATCAAAATCAAAAATAATTAAAATAGATTGCCATCTGGCAATAATTTGCTTACTAGCAATGTTTTGTACATCTTTTTTAAAAACATACTTTACTGATTTGCAGTCTACTCTGACTAAAAATTTCTGATTTAGTATATCATCCTGGAATTTCGAGATACACAGGACAATAGCTAAAATTTTTTTTTTAGTTGTACTATAATTTGCTTGTGCCTTATTCTAGATACCAGAGTGAAAATGAACAATTTGCTCTAGGGAGTCTGGAGTAAGTTTCTGAAGTAAGATACCATCGTAGTCAATGTCGGAGGCATCAGTTTGGATGATTTTAAAGGAATCAACCGAAGGAATACCAAGGCAAGGCAAAGTTTTAATGAATTGCTTGAATTGCTGAACTATGGATATATGAACAGATGTCCAAGGAGGATGATTTCCTTTTAGTTTGTCATACAGAGGTTTGACAGTTTTCCTAAGATCCTGATAGAAGTCAGAAACGTAATTTAGGGAGCCTAAAAACCTTTGAAGTTGGGTTTTATCAGTGATCTCATCATGAAACTTATCTGTAAATTGGATAGATCGATTGATAAGAACAATAGTGGATTGTTAGATGTTGTACCCTAAGAACCTTACTGAGGTTTGGAACAACTTGATTTTACTAGCTGAGATGACAAGACTATTGTGTTTGACAATCTCAAGGAATGCATAGAGGTGCTGTCAGTGTTCTTCTATAGATATGAAGAAGATGAGGACATCATCTATATAGACTATAGAAAAATGACTAATGGAGTTAAAAATTTCATTCATTATATTTTGAAATTCACTAGGTGCATTTTTTAATCCAAAGGGTATAACATTCCATTCGTAATGACCAAAAGGAGTTATGAATGCAGTTTTATATCTGTTTTCTGGGGATATTATGACCTGCCAAAAGCCACTTTTTATATCAAATTTTGAAAATATTACTGCATTACTAAGTTTTTTAATTAAATCTTACTTATTTGGAATTGGGTATCCGATCCATTCCAAAACAGAATTTAAAGTCTTGTAATTAATTACTAATCTTAGTGTGCCTCTTTCTAGTTCTGTATTTTTGATGACATAGAAAGCTGAACAAGACCAAGGAGATCTACTCTTCCAAATGATACCATTTTAGAGCAATTCATAAATCTCTTTTTTGCAGATTTTCATTACTTCATAGTTCATTTAGATGGGTCTGAATTTAGTTGGAATATCTTGTTCCTTAAATCCTTTAATATAAGGAAGTTTTACAATATGTTTCTTCTTATGCCAAAAAACTGTAGGAATGTTAGAACATACTTCTGCTTCAAGTTTAGTTTTAAATTGATCAATCTTTTCAATTAAGATTGGATTGGTCAATTATTCTTGAATTCTTTTGTGATTAATATCTTCTTTGAAAAATTTCACTTGCTTAGTTCTTTGATTAATTAAATTAAGATACTTAGAGATTGAATGATCTTTAAGTTATCTTAATTTCTTAACTTCTGATTTGGTTGTAAATTTAAATATTACTGTTTGACCAAGTGATTTCGTGGTTACACCATTTGTATCTATTGTAAAAAGATACAATAAATATACAAAGAGTAAACCAAAGATAACATCATCAGTCATATCTTTTACTAAGATAAATGATGTCTTAAAACATACATTATCTTGACAGATATGCACACTTGGCAGCTTATACTTAACATTCATTTTACTACCATTTGCTGAACTAAGTCTTTCAATGATTTTTTGATAGTACTTAATTGGGATAATGTCTTTTTGGATACAGTTTACATCTGCACCAGTGTCAATTAAGGTAATGGTTTCTAATTAAAAATCATTATTAATGATGATTTTTACTTTAGAATGTCATTTTTGGAAATTAATTTTATTAACTATATTGATCCTATGATCATCATTAGCCTAGGAACATCCATCGTGAGATGACAAGTTCGTTACACCCAAGGAATCCACTAGAGAGGTGGAGGTTATGGATATCCCCTGTAAATCTATTCCATCTTGAGATTCTGTCTCAGATTGTTCTTCAACTAGTGGTTGTTTTCCAGGATTGAAGTCTTTTGTGTCGCCAAGACTATCTGTTGTTAAAAAAGTTAAAACTTCTGCAAGTTTGTTGTCTTGAGCTTTTATTTCTTTTATTTCAGATTTTATTTTATTAACTTCACTTTGGAGATCTTGTAAGGTGATTTTTTTCTTTTTCTCCTTATTGAATCTTTCCATTGTGGTGTTAATACTTATTAACTATTTTTGATTAAAAGATTATTTTGTGTTTTTTTTAGCAAACAAATCTCCGAATTTTTTGATATATTTGACATTTAAATCTGGATCTTCAATTTTAATAATTAAATCTATTAGAATATGTTCTTCCTCATTCTGTTTGGTTATTACCCTAACAATTTTACAGAGGCAACTATATTTGCAACCTAACTTGATTTTAGGTTCATTAGGGTTACTAGAGGCTGATTGATAGTCGGAAGAATTTTCAAAGCTACTGGAGTCATCTGAACTTTCTTCACTATTGGGAAGATTGTTTAACCTAAAAATGTTGAGAATTTTCTCTTCATCTTCTTTGGTTAAATTTAATCTTTTGACTTGTTTTTTAACCGGGCAATCTAGACTTTTATATGAACAATTATAGAATAAAAAAAATTGATTATCTTAAAAGAAATTTACTTGAAATTCTTAAGTCTAAAGAAACTAGAAATTTAGCTCTTTTCTAAAATTCACTTGAACAATACTTGAACTATTCGTGCTAATAACATGTTATAAAAGTAAAAGAATTATATAGACTACAAAGAAAATATAAAATATATATATGTGCTAGAAAAAAAATTTCGCAACTTGTGTATTTCTCAATGTGGTTAAGATTTTTTTTTATAGACCTCAAATCATAATGATCATCAAATACAATATTAACTTTGAATAAAGGTTATAGAGTAAATTATTAACACCAATTAAATTGGTAGACTAAATTTCATTCATATCTATATACAATATATTTACAACAAATTTGATATTATAGTTAAAATGCCCACCAAAAACTAAATTTTTAAATTTGCTCTTACTAAGAAGCAACGTGATCAAGAGCGACATATAAAATGTTTCAGACATTTTCTGAAGAGGGCGGCTCCCTATATGACACGTGCACTTGCATTAAATGACTCCGCGTGAGTAAGACAAGACCAATCACGTGACAGAGACATCATTAGACTAAGTCATCAATCTAAAACCAAGTCGTTCAAAGAGCTTGAGAGTAAAGGGAAGAGGTCGGTCCTCTTCATGACCGAGCTGTTTCAAACAATAAACGAAAAGCTAAAAAGATGTCTATAACTCAGGCATTCTGGTTAAACGAATTGGCGTAATTATAAGCCTGACAGGAGGAATTGTTGAAGAGATCTCAACAACTTTCCAAATAGAGCTGCCTAATTATAGGAAGGTCTTGAATCGAGAATCATGAAAATCCTAACTAAACATGGGTCTATAAAAGGCACAAGGAGCCAATGTGAAAGATATGCCGAACTCTCCTTGTTTTCTTGCAATCGTCTTGATTCCATTACTGACTTAAGCATCAGAGTGTCTTCGATCGAAACACTTCGATCTTGAGCAATTTGTTTATTTTGCAGGAAACAAAGACTAGGAGATCAAGTTCAGAGCTTACTCTTATCAGAAACGTTCATTCTTTATTCTTGTAGGAGATATCCTCAGTTTTTATCTCTTACATTTTTGGCACCGTCTATGAAAAAATTCTCATCAATCAAAGCAAAAAGCCAATGTTAAGATTGAAATGTGCCATCGAATCACCTATAGGCAGTTTTGCCTTATGGGATTCCGATCTAGACTATAGGTTGTCACTTCCATCTGACAGCGACGTTAGGATGTAAGTGGACAAAAGCCCAACTAAACCCCGTAAGGATGACAAGTTGTCCTCCGCGAGTTTTAGACCGCCTAGACAGTAGAATCAGCAAAATGATGACCGTGGTGAATCCCTCCATATCAAGGGGAAGAACCACTCACTGGCAAAGTTGATTCAATCCCTGTAGGACCGACTTGACCCGCATGACAAATTATTCAAAAAATCCTACACCAGAGAAAAAGATCTGATAAAAGAAAACAAGGAGTTAAAAGCTAGACTAAAGGAGATGACTAAGAGAGAGAAATGTAACAAGGAAAGTCGACGGGAGAGTCCCGAGAAAAAATGAGATAGAAGAGAAAATGTCGAGGACGATGAGTACAAGCAGAAAAGACCTCGGGGGCACGAGGAAGATTCTTGAAAGCAGTTCATTACTGAAGAGCTCAACAACCGCTTGAAAAGACCAGAGCAAAAATCGACTAGAGACCTAGCCAGAAGGGCAACCAGAGAATATGAAGACGGTTCGGAGACCTCACCTTTCACCGTGTGGATCGAAAGGGGTCGAATCTTGAGTAAATTCACGGTCCCGAACTTCAAATTATATGATGGAAAGACCGATCCAACATCCCACATCAGACATTACAGACAGCTTATGACCATTCATCGGAGGAATAAGTCGTTGCTTTGCACCATCTTTCTCAGCAACCTAGGGGAGTCGGCTATGAAATGGTTCGACAGTTTACCTAAAGGCTTAGTAAACAGATGGTCTCAGCTTACCGAACAATTCACAACTCGATTCATCACGAGCAGCAAACAACCCAAAGATGTCGGGGCTCTACTTACACTGAAAAAGTGAAGCAATGAAACTTTGAGAAAATACGCTCATCGTTACTAGAAAATGATGAATGGAGTTGAAACTTGTAACCTCGAAATTGCTGTGGCGTCCTTCAAAATTGCCCTTTATATCAATCCCTTACTAGAAAACCTGTCATAGACTTGGAGGTACTAATGACGAGGATTGAGAAGTACGCCAAAGTCGATGATGATTTATCTAGAGATGTAAGGAAAGAGCATTCAAGCAAAAAACAGTTTAGCCAAGATAAACAGACCGAGCCGAACAGAGAGATAGGAGGGAAGAAAGAAAATGAAGGGTTTTCCTCGAAATCTCCTTTCTTAGGGGTCAATACAGTGTTTAAAGAGCCGATATACAAGATATTAGCTCAAATCAAAGGGAAGCCATATTTCAAGTGGCCCAACAAGTTAACAGAGGATCCTTCAAAGAGGAATCCCAATTTTAGGTATTCCTACCATCGGGATGTAGGTCAAATGACCGAGAATTGCCGATCCTTGAAACAGCATTTAGAAGAGATGGTGCAAGCAGGGCATTTTGCCCAGTTCATTAAGAGTGATGCCACATCCACTGGTGGAAGAATCGAGCCTCAAAGGGACCAGACCACGACAGCATGTGTGATAGATGTAATTCACGCTGCAACACCTCTGCAAATGGCCATGAATAATGCTACAAGAGCATATATTCAGAAGGCCGTGAAGGAGAGAGAAATGTATCAGTTGCGATCGTCTCCCAAAGTCAGGAACAAGAGAATGAAGATTGAGGACACAGCCGAGACGATCTACTTCTCCAAGCAGGATCTGATCGGGATATACCAGCCACATAATGATGCGTTGGTGATAACACTTAGAATCGCCTATTATGTTGTAAAGAGAATATTGATTGATCTAGGAAGTTCCTTGAGATCATGTATATGGACTGTTTCCTGAAGCTCGGATTAAAACGAGAAGATCTCAAACCAGCCATTACCCCATTAGTCGGCTTTAGTAGGAAAACAGTTCTCCCAAGAGGCAAAATCTTTCTTCTTGTGAAGATTGGTTCTATTGGGGTCATAACCGAGTTTTTGATGGTAGACACGACCTCGGCATACAATGTCATTATGGATCGAACCTAGTTACACGAGATGAAGATAGTACCTTCAACATATTACCAGGTGTTCAGGTTTCTCTCAGCAGAAGGAATAGTGAATATTTGAGGAGACCATGTAAGTTCCAGAACATGCTTACTAGTCTCGGTCAAAGGAAAGGACGGTCGGGAGAATAGAGAGAATAGTTTGGTATTCGAAACGGAGAAATAGCAACCAATCCTTGATAGATCGATTGACTCAACTGACCGAACTATTGAGGAAAACCTAAAGTACATTTAGGAGCAGAATAAGAACCAACCGACCAAACTATCGAACAAGGACCTAAAGTACTTTTAGGCATCGAGTAGGAAATGACCGATCGAATAGTGAAAAACTTGTCTAAAGTACCTTTAGACAAGGATGATGACAAGTACTTTCTTTTGGGCGCCTCATTGAGCCCCGAATAGCGAAATGAACTTGTTGCACTACTAAGGGAATACGTTGATGTCTTTACATGGTCAACATATGAAATGTCTGTCATACCACTTGAAGTGGCATGTCATCAATTGAACGTGGATCCGAGTTTTAAGTCGATTAAACAAAAACTTAGGAGGTCGGCACCACAGCATCAACAAGCCGTAAAGGAAGAGGTGGCTCGGTTGTTGGAATCCCAAACCATCGGGGAGGTTCAATATCCGACCTAGTTGTCGAATACGATGGTAGCCAAGAAGAAGAACGGGTGGAGGGCCTGTGTTGATTTCACTGACCTTAGCAAAGTATGTCCAAAAGACAGCTTTCCTTTGCCGAAGATAGACCAGTTGGTTGATGCAACTACTAGGCACGAACGGATGAGCTTCTTGGATGCATATAGGGGATATCATCAAATCCCACTTGTCGAACAAGACTAAGAAAAAACTGCATTTATAACACCTGAAAGGACTTACTATTACAAGGTAATGCCCTTTGGGTTAAAAAATGTTGGTGCTACCTATCAGAGGTTGGTAACAAAGATGTTCTCGCACATGCTAGACAGCACCATAGAAGTCTACATTGATGACATGGTGATTAAAAGTCGAAAGACCACCAATCACTGCTTCGACCTAAGAAACACATTCGACATTCTTCGGAGATACAAAATGAAGCTAAATACCTCGAAGTGTGCGTTCAGGGTAGGCTCGAAAAAATTCCTTAGATTTCTAGTCACCCACCAAGGAGTTGAGGTAAATCCTGAGCAAGTAAAAACAATTGCAGCATTGCAATCACCTCGAACAGTAAAGGAAGTACAAAAGCTGACTGGAATGACAGCTGCACTCGGAAGGTTTATATCCCGATCCTCTGACAAGTGTAGGCCTTTCTTCTAACCGGTCAAAGGAAAGAAGGGAGCACTTTGGAATCAGGAATATGAAGAAGTTTTTTTGAATCTGAAGGCATATTTGGCCTTCCCATATTTTGACAACACCGTTACCCGAGGAACGCCTCTTCCTCTACCTAGTCGTGTCCGAGTACACAGTGAGCGGGGAATTTATGAGAGATAACCATTCAAAAAACTGTATATTAGTGAGTAAAATGCTCTTGGAGAAACTGGCACTTGCCTTGGTGAGCTCGACTAGGAAGCTAAGACATTACTTCCAGGCACACCGAATTGTTGTGCTCACTAACCAGTCCTTGAAAGCTCCTTTTCGAAAGGCCAACCTATCAAGACGCATCACTAAGTGGGCTGAAGAGATTGGGGAGTTTGCCATTGTGTTCGAACCGAGAACCACAATCAAGAGACAGGTGGTGGCAAATTTTATCGCTGATTTCAACCTAAGAACAGATTGGGACTAACTGACCAAACTGACAATGCTGAAAAATTACAGTTCGGTGGCAAATAGAGTCTGTTCGTTGATGGATCTTCCAATCAAAACGGTGCGGGAATTGGCCTTACATTGGAAAGTCCAGAGGGATGTATTCTAGAAAAGGCCATCAGACTTGAATTCGAGAAGCAGAGTATGAAGCCTTAATAGCAAGAGTAAGGCTCACAACCGAATTGGGCGTAACCAAGCTCCAAGTATTTTCTGATTCACAACTTGTGGTGAATCAAATAATAGGGGAGTACATGGCAAAAGATGAGAGAATGGTGGCATACCATGCTGTAACATTGAGGCGGATACCGAAATTTTTGATTCAGCAGGTCAGAAGGGCAAGAAACGCCCATGTTGACGCTTTGGCATCGCTAGCATCTGCCATCGATCAGAAAATCGAAAAGACAATCACTGTCGAATTCCTACCCAAACCGAGCATCTTAGCTAAAAGATCGGACGAAATCTTATCTAAAGAACTAGAGTCGAGTTAGATGGATGACATCATCACTTTTCTAAAGAATGAGGACTTGCCTGAGGACAAGAAGGAAGCCCATAAAATGTGTTTGAAGGTAGCTAGGTTCTGGTTATCTCCAAAAGATGAGCTTTACCGACGCTCGTTCGGTGGCCCATACTTGAAATGTGTGCACCCCAAATTAGTCCTTGATTCTTTGTTTAAATTTCACGAGAGAAGTTGCGACGCTCATACTAGTGAAAGATCTTTGGCTCACCGAGCCATCTCCCAGGGGTACTAGTGGCCCTACATGCAAAAGGATGTTCAACAGTTTGTTAAGCAGTATGAAAAGTGTCAAAAATTTTCACAGATACCGAGAAAACCAGCCCAGGAACTGCTCCCGTTGTCAAGCCTGTGGCCATTTACACAGTGGGGACTGGATATTGTGGGACCATTACCTCGAGCCCCGGGTAATAAGAAATTCTTTCTAGTGACAACTGATTATTTTACAAAGTGAGTGGAAGTCGAGCCCCTAGCTAACATCAAGGATACTAATACAAGGAAATTTGTCTGGAGAAATATTATTACCAGGTTCGAAATCCTTAATGCCCTAGTCTCCGATAACGATACTTAATTCAATAGTGGACCTTTTAGAGCTTTTTGTCAGCAATACGGAATTCGAAACCACTATTCGACACCAACATATCGTCAGAATAATAGGCAAGCAGAGATTTCCAACAAAACAATCCTCGACAGTATTAAGAAAAGACTGGAGAATGCCAAAGAGAGATGAGTGGAAGAATTACCGAGTGTTTTGTGGACATACCGAATCACACCTCGACGTTCGACTGGGGAAACCCCATTTGCTCTTGCCTATAGGATGGAGGCGATGATTCCAATAGAGATCGATTTACCGACCTTGAAAACCGAGCTTGTTGAAAACAATTGTAACGATGTCATCATCACTCGTGACCTTGATTTTGCAGAGGAGAAAAGAGAACAAACAGCAATACGGATGACTTCTTATCGGTAGCAAATGTCCTAAGCTTACAACAAGAAGGTTAATCCTTGTGTTTTCGCCCTTGGAGACTTGGTCCTTAGGCGCTTACTGGGCTCAGTCAAGAACCCAGCACATGGAAAGCTTGGAGCCAATTGGGAAGGACCGTACAAAATAGCCCGAGTAGGGGGCAGTGGGTATAATGAGCTCAAGACCTTGGACCATAGAATAGTGTCACGCCCCTAGAACTCTAACAATTTAAGAAATTTCTATTTCTAAAAAGTACCTTTTTTGAAATAGAACTTCGAAGTGTCTTCGAAAACATAAGGGCACCCCTTATCTTGAAGATTCAACAAAAAGTGATTAGCAAGCTCTTACTGATGTATCGATATGAATAGAAGTTATTAATAAAAGTTTTCAAGATACATCTCTATTTTCGTTATTGAATACGTCCTACTGCTAAGGCAGGGGGTAAAAAAATCCTGATCGAAGTATAAACTTAAATCAGGCGCAACCACTCGATCGGATCCAGGCCCTCAGCTAGGCATGACGATGTAAGCTGATTAGGGATGAATTTGAATTCGATTAGATCAACGAGTCGATGCAGGGTAGAAACAATCTCTAAAAATACCCAAGGGGTTAGAGAGTAACTTTACCGGATGACCGAACTATTTGAAGAAAGGCCGAACAAGGGCCATAATTTCAAAAGTTCAAAAAAAATTTTAAGTATTTAAAGGTCTTTGTTGAGGGACCGAGTTCTTTGAAGAAGGACCGAACAAGGGTCATAACTTCAAAAGTCTAAAATTTTTTCTAAGTATTTGAAGGTCTTTTTTGAGGGACCGGATTTTTCGAAGAAAGGCCAAGTAAAAACCATAACTTCAAGAGTCAAATTTTTTTTTAAGTGTTTAAAGGTCTCTGTTGAGGGACCGAGCTTTTCGAAAAAGGGCCAAGCAAGAGCCATAATTTCAAGAGTCAAAAAATTTTCTAAGTGTTTAAAGGTCCCTGTTGAGGGACCGAGTTCTTTGAAGAAGGGCCGAGCAAGGGCCATAATTAAAAAGTTTAAAATTTTTTCTAAATATTTGAAAGTCTCTTTTAAGGGACCGACCTCTTTGAAGTAGGGCCGAATTAGGCCAACCTCCAAATTTCAAAATTTTTCTACGTATAACAAGGCATTGTGTTGTTACCAAGTTTAAGTGAAGAAAGGTCACAAGAACTTGGGAAATTCATAAATCGAATAATAGAAAAACACCAACTTTCATTTGACTCCCAAATATTATAAACATCTCAAAGAAGTTTTCAGGCATTTACATCAAAAGTTCAGCAAATTTCTAAGTATTTTCAAGAGGATAAGGGTTGAGAGAAGCTAGGAAGGGAATAGCGAGAGTAGAGCTCAAAAGACTGGGGCACTCTAGCAGTAATCAGGGCGACGTGCTAGCCCATACTAAAGAATACCTCTCCAGTTGAGGCATCTGCAGAGCCAGATCGTTTTCTGCTTTCTCAATCCGTTCATCATATGCAGAATCTTCTTGATCTTTTGCCTCAGATTTAAACTTGTCAAACTTCTCAAGAAGACTTGCATATTCGAGCTGGAATTGGGAGAGTTCCACATTCGCCTCGCGTTTAGATTCTTTCAACTTCCCAATCTCTGTCAGAAGTTTTTTGTTCTCTTTAGTTATGCTTTGATTTTGAGCCTGAAGAACCCGAGCTTCTTCACCAAGCTTGACATACTCCTCATCATCATACTCCTTCTTTGCTAGAGCCGAAGCACGGGCGTGGATAGCATCCTTCATGGCTTTGTCTTTTCGGGCTATTCTAGCCCCTACCTCGTGAACCTTCTGAAGACCCTTTAAGATGAAAAAAGAAGAAACTTAGACAAATTCTAAGGAAGGGAAAGAAAGCCTAAAGAAAAAGAAACAAGTTTTACCAAAACTATATGCAGGATTGCTTGGCGAGCAACTTCATCATCGGACAAAGCTTCATTTACAGCCAAGTCCTAAGGCAAAATTACCTCTCGAGCAATTCCCACAGCCACATTAAAGTCTTCAATGGCAGAGTCTTTCATAGTAATCTTTCTCCTTTTGGCCATGAGGACAGGTCGGAAAGGTGGATTGGTAGGCTTAGAAGAGGGATCTACTTCAGACTCTGTAATTTTACACCATTTTGGGGCAAGGTCTTCAAGAAGTTCAAAAACTAAATTAGTTTGGCTGTCAAGGTAATGAACAGAAATTGGAGGATCGAGTTCGACAGGAACATAGTCTGTGTCCTGAACCAAGTCAGTAGGATCATTAACTGGCTGAACAGCACCATTCGATTTGGGAGGAACAAATTCAACTGGAACCTCAGACGTAGGATCCCCTTCATGCACAGAAATTGAAGAAACAGGCGGATCAATTGGCAAAAGACGGTTTGATGGTTGGGGTCGGCTCAACAGTCGATAAAAAAATCTAAAAAATTCTTTATTATTCTGTTTCGTCTGGAACTGGCCAATAAAGCTCTATTACAGGATCGAGGTGTCTGATCTCGAGCAGCTTGAATAGTCTCTTGATCGACTGCAAGAGTAGTGTTAGGACAATTCGACATTGCGATGAATGACATATAAGTCGGCGTATACCCAGGGTGTGAGCAACTCAGCAAAATAACGGATCTTTGCGATCCCATACTTTCTTAAGCTCATCTATCTTAACAGCACTCTCAGGGATCCTGCCCTTCACAATCTCACCTTCAGACAGAAGACAACATAAGTCAAAAATAGTGAATGAACAAACAACGATGAAAGAGTTAAAAAGGCAATTGTCTGGTGCGCCTTCTTCATAGGGGCAACAATAGGAAGGAGTAACACCAGCAGAATACTCCTAATTCCCAAAGACGAAGACCACATCATTCGCATGGCCCTTGTTCGAGATTAGGAGATGAGTTACCAAATAGCAGTCCTTCTTCCTCATCGCCAGATAATAATTATCTCCAGTCGATTTGATGATATAACAGTATAAAATCTCCTATAAACCAAGGCTCAAGCCTATAAGTCTGTTTAGAGCAGCTACTCCCATCACTATCCTGAACAAGTTGGGACAGCATTGGATAGGACACAACTTCATTGCTGAGAATAACCAGAGTAACAGGGGGTCAAGAGGAAAATGAACTCCACCTTCTGTTATTGCTAGTGTGTGAATGGGGATACTTTCCCTGGTACCTATGAGGGGTTCATCGCTGCCAACAACTCAAACATCCACATCATCAGGAATGTTGTACTTTGCCTTGAAGACTGGAATTTCAAAGGAAGCAAAGGAGCCATAATAGTAGATAACGAAAAAGCAAGAAGAAGTGAAGAGGGAAAAGAAAAAGAAATCTGAAGTCGAAAGAAGTTAAAGTGAAAAAAGGAATTGAAGAAGCCGCTTATAAAAGAAGGGAATTCTAAAAGACAACATTTAAATGACTAGACACGCCACCAAAACAAGGGGGTTATCCCAAAAGTATGAGCAATTATGGGTTTGGAGGCATTAAACAACTAACAGACAAAAAACATTTGTCAAACGTTTTTTGGGGGCAAATGAAGAGGGCGGCTCCCTATATGACATGTGCACTTGTATTAAATGACCCCACGTGAGCAAGACAAGATCAGTCACGTAACAGAGACGTCATTAGACTAAGTCATCAGTCTGAAACCGAGTCGTTCAAAGAGCTCGAGAGTAAAGGGAAGAGGTCAGTCCTCATAATGACCGAGTTGTTTCAAACAGTAAACGAAGAGCTAAAAAGATACCTATAACTCAAGGATTCTGGTTAAACAAATTGAAGTAATTATAAGTCCGACATGAGGAATTGCTAGAGAGATCTCAACAACTTCTCAAAGAGAGTCGCCTAATTAGAGGTAGATGTACCACCTTGAAACGAGAATCATGAAAACCCTAACTGAACATGGGTCTATAAAAGACACAAAGAGTCAAGGTGAAAAATACGCTGAACTCTCCTCATTTTTTGCAATCGTCTCGGTTCCATTACTGACTTAAGCATTAGAGTGTATTCGATCGAATCACTTCGATCTTGGACAGTTAGTTCGTTTTGTAAGAAATCATGTTCAGAACTCACTCTTACCTGAAATATTCATTCTTTATTCTTGTAGGAGATATCCTGAGTTTTTATCTCTTACATTTTCCATAATATCAATATTTATAATGTCTAATGCTTCCTGTCTCTCACATTTGTAGGATTCGTATCCCTTATTTTGGCTGCTTCCACTTTTTGGTGGTATAAGGCTTATCCACTAATTACTTGGCATCGCGGGCTGAAAATAGTGAGCGAGCTATCTTCGGCATATCTAAATATTAATGGGTCAATGAAGGGAACGTAATGGGTCAAAGATTTGAGTTCCGTTGACTTTTCCGAGATGGACACAAGATATTTCGGTGTTCATTCCATCCATGAGAAGAAGATAATTAGGGCAGAAAAAACTAATAGTGTATTTGATCTGGCTGACGTAATGGCAAATATGAGTGTTTTGTAAGAGGATGAAAAGTAAAAAAAATTAATTTTTTTTAATATATATTTGGAGTGGATGAAGAAGTGAAAGGAAAAAAATATACATAAATACATATATTATCATGATATCTATGCATAAAATTAATGTGCATAGTACGCCATACATGAATAAAATATATGCATATAATAAGAGACATAAAAATAAATAACATTCATTTCAATATACATAATTAACTTTTTATTTACGTTTTCTCTCAATTTTAGAACGATAAATCCTAGTGAGTTTGAAAAGACTACTCTTTATACTTCATCATTCTCATTTCTTTTTTTATCAAACATGATATTTTATTTATTCTTTCCATCCAATTTTCCTTCATACCAAACAAAGCAAGACAGTATTTTCCAATAGTAAATCCTGCTGATCCAATTATAAAATTCCCGACCACAAAGCAAAGCATTTTATTTTTCACACTAGCCACAATGTCAAACTAACTGTGTCATACTTCAAAACATCCTCCCAGCAATTTAGAAATTGTAATTCAAAACCCTTCAACAGAGACAGAAATTTTATTAACAAAATGTTTTGAGAACAAAGGTTAAACTCTTTTCAAATAATGCGTAAATGACAAATGGCAAAACTGTGTTAAGGTTATAAAGTTCAACAAAAATGTTTTATAAAATCACAGTTCCTTTTTTTCCAATCCGAAAAAAATTGCAAACATTTATGCATCATATTAACATAACATAATAGTTTTTTCAAACCGTTTACGTTATTCTGCAAGCGAAATGCAATTAAACTAATAAATACTTAACTGAAAACAGTCCTACATATTCCAAACAGGTTAAACTCCTCTTCAATTATAAAATAATTCAAAATAACACATGACTAGGATAGGCCAAAAGAGTTATATTCACCAAAATAAGGAATAAATCATGAAGCATTGTACTATAAGATTACAATTAGACAGGACTCAACTCATATATGTTTACCTCAGGTTGGTGTCAATACAATTTGAGCGAGCAAGAGATCTTCATTCATTATAACGAGAATAATGAACACAAGAATTACTGCTTCAGTTTGTCATTGGGATAGAGGAGGTCATACCTGCAATGTAGCACTCCCAGCTCGTCTGCCTCAATTTATCCTTTTTCTAATTTCCAGACCTAAGAAAAAAGGGCTTCATACATACTACAAAGCAATCTGGCCGGTAAAGATTGTCTGCGAAGTAAGTAAAGATCATCAACCAGAAAAGATTCAGGAGCAATATTAGCACTTACTTCGCATAGTTGGGTTGACTGTACAATATTTTACAGTTCAGGAGCAGGAGCAATCTGGCATTTTCGAGTGTTGGTCAACCTTTAGGAAAACAATGACACAATGCATAATCTTGACCAAACAAAGAGAGATATGCATCATTTTTATTAATAACAGTATATCGACAATGACACTTAAAAATTAAATGACGGGAAATTCTCTACCGGTAGTTTCACACTTTGGTTAATGAATTTAACATTCCTATTATCTTTGAAGGTGAATAAAATGAAGCAATAATGCCTATTTGAGGTCAAAGCTAAGGTCCAAAAAGAAGGAAATTTTAACAAACGCTTGGATAGAATTTTGATGACAGCTTGAACTCCGCAAGGTCTTTGATGAACTGGACAGATGTTGGTGGTGTGTCAGCGTCTTTGCAGTCAGTGTTGCAGCCCCACAGCCGAACTGCAAGCCTCCGACACTTTGGAGAAGATTGTCTCAAATAAGTATTGTACCAGTTAATAACATCATCTTTCTGAATGCTCCTAAGCTCCCCTGCTTCCTTCTCGGACAAGTCAAATATATACCTGAAAAGCAAGGTGCGTGGAGTTTGAAGTGCAAGTTACTGAAACCACAGTAATAATTATATTCAAGGATGATTATTCCAGTGGTCTTAAACAAAGCACTCTCAACGGTCCAATGGATTAGATAGTGCTTTCCAACACCCCCACAATGCAACAAAAGCACTAGCCATTGCAAGCTTTATGCTTTACATCTTCATGTAAATTTAACAAAATGAAGTAGGTGGAAGATAAGTAACATTCCCAATCACTAGTATAGCAGCTGACTCTTTATGAAATCCCGTTCCAATTCACCAAAGGATCACTTGTCCCTCCATTGGCATCACCACCAATAGTAGGGTTGACTCTACCACCAAATTTTACAGTTCACAGGTTCAAAACCCAGTAATAGATTTTGATGCTAGTAAACAGTACTTTGTTCACATGCTTGGACAGCCAACACTAAATTACAAAAATAATGACAAGTCAACATAGGGGCGTATAATCATCTGGTCTACCATAACTGACACATAGAATGTCAATTGGTCAAATTAAAGTGTTCACAGGCTAGATAATTTCCCTACACTGACATAGCATTTAAGATCTTTGAATTCTGTTGCTAGGACATACAAAGACACAATGCATAAGGCAATGGTACCATACCACAATCTCATAGTTTGCTCATAACAGTTGGTGACTATGTGCACCAGGTAATATGCACTAAATGTACCTTCTATCTACAATCTGACCCCAAAACCGATTCGTTTCATATGCAAGTGATGGATCTTTCTCCAGCAACTTTGCAATCAACCCACTTTTATAATTCTCAAACGATTCATCATCAAGTCCACCCTGCAATGCCAAGAAAGTTCCATTAGATTGGTCATGCAGCAAATAATTAGCCATTTTAGAAAGTGTGGTTACATAAGCAGCTAACTACATTCCGTTATCTCCTCATCTTCATAGAATTAGAAGCAACTCAACGCCATTGCCAAGTGCTAAACAACAAGAAATCATAGGCAATGTATGAAGAACAAACTTCAAATGCGGTATATTACACCAGAAAACACAACCACATAAAGAGTACACAATTAAATGCGTTCCAGCTACATTTGAATTAGGGAACAATGATTCCCAAGCAAAAACAGCCCAATTATGAGATTTAAAACCAAAATTTTATCGCTAACTCTCAACTCTCAAGCTCTCTCTTACATTGCCGATTGACTTGACATATAAGGAAAATTTATCAGAATTATCAAACTGACTTCATTTTCCACACCAAACTCTATATTGAACTTTTGAATTCCAACAAACATTTCATCTAGGCATACAGTTCACTGCAGTTGAGATACACTCGTACTCTAATTCTAGTTATATGCAGACCACATTACACAATGGAAATGGATTTGTATAAGCAAAAAATATAACAAACTTATTGAATATTCGACAATCAGCAAGACATGAAAAAATAAGAAAACAAACTGAATCAACAGAAATTCGTTGCTTACCAACATCTCTTCCAAGCCATGTATGAAGTTATCAATCCTCTTTTGCAAGTAGACAGGGTTGTACTCAGAAGATTGAACACGGAAACAAAATCCTAATATGCGGTATGTCACTCGCGGGCTACAGTCAACAACATAACCAAGCTGCTCTTTTGTCCTATATTTAACATTAATGACAAATTTAATTAAACCTACAGAATTTTCCACATAAACTTGCTCATACTTTCATCAAAAATAATTTTCTGTCTCAATGGATTAATTAGAAAGACAGAGAGAGGAAAGGAAGGAGGGAGGAGAGGAAGAAAGAGATCCTAAATGTGACAGCTATGCGGATTTCGTCATCCTCTCCCAGAGCAGAGAATTTCCGATATAAAGTATGTGGATCCAACATGTGATAATTTCAACCTCATTATACCTAAGCTGGTTAAAAAGCGGTTCTTCCACAATTTCATCAAAAAGATCAATGAGTGCTTTCAATTTGATCATTTCAGCCTCCAGTTCTGGTTCAATTTGAAAATAAAGCTGCAAGAAAAGAACATGCAATAAATAATTAGAGATCAAATTTTAGGAACATTGAGTGCTTTCATAAGAACCGTCTCCAAAAAAATATAATATGGAAAAAAGAATTTCCTTGCAAAAAACTTTATTTTTCAATTACCTCAACTACGGAGTTTGTTTCCAGCTTATTTTTCACTCTGACATCTCTAACAAGGTCAGCACCAGAAGGAAGACAAATAACATATTCTTTATGCCTCATCTCCAATGGCAGTTGTTTTACAGGAAAATTACTTCTAAATATATTTGATATGTTGATTGCTTCTTCTTCCAGTAAATTGCCATGGCAAAGGCCTTCAATATACAGCTGTAGACAGGCAGAAAAAATTGATTAAAGAAATGGAACCATAACGATCTTACAGAACTAAATGTGTGCATATAGATTGTATAACTGGTTGCCTGGGCTTGGTCATCAACACATTTAGCGTAGTCTGTGAGAGAGTACAAGTAGCTCTTGCTGCCATTTTCCCATAATTTTCTTATCCTTCGGTTCACAAATTTTGGAGAATAAAGAATGTCTGATAAACTGGCACTTACACACACCGCCCCCCCCCAAAAAAAAAAAAAAACAAACAAACAAAAAGTGATTAACCATTGCATGGTTGACAGCCGGTATTCTAGATAGAGTACCACTATCAAATTTGTATGATATTGATAACCCTGAATGTGTCATAAGCAATTTCACAGCAGCCCAATTTAGATGATCTTGTTTAAAGGAACCAGGCCTGACGAGATCATACATGAGGTATGGTTTATGACAAAGTGTTCGCAGCATTGGATCCGCTGGGTTCACTTTAATGCAGATCAAACTTTGCATATAGCATAAAACCCAATATCCAGACCTCAAAGCAAGCAAGTGCAGTGTTCAGCGAAGCAGATTAAAACACAGAGAGAGTGTAGTATATAGCAAAGTAAAATAACTACAAAATAAACGGGAGGCAGAATAGTAAAGAGTAAAACAATATAGATGGAAGGCTGATTAACTCAGCATAGAGAAAATTAAGCAATGGGAAGAGAAAGTGAAAATGAAAATGCTCCTTACGAAGCTTTCAGCAATTTAGAGTCAAATCAACCAAAAAAATTCTCTTTGGAAGTAATCTAATACATCTAGAATGCAGTTTACTCACGCACCTGGGAAAGGAGCTCGGGAATAAAAGCCCTCAAATCAGCAAGAGACAAGTCATTGAGCAAGCACAGCTTCTCATCTGCATCCCAGAAACTCTGACACAGCACTTGCAGTCTCAAGTATGATGAATGACTTAGAGGCTTCATGTTCGTGTTTTTCAAAGTTCTATCCAAATCCTCTTTAATAACCTGTCAGAATCCATACATATGCCAAGGACAAACCAAAAAGACTAAGTTACAGTATGACCATCTCCAGATATATTTGAACTCAAATCTTCATCAAGGATAGGGCTAAAAATGTTAATGCATAAGTTCTCTGCAGCTTTAATAATCCCTGAATAATCTCATTAAATGTCAATCATATTACAATCAAGTTGAACAGATAATAATGTGCATGGGTGTCTGGATAAACTTCAATACCGGTTTTGACCAACTAACCACATAGGAGGCACCTTAATTTCAGTTATCATGAAAGGACATGCCTCACATGTGAGGAAGACAAAAACATCCAAAAAAACAGAGAAAATAAAACTTATTTTAAGGAAGATCATGTACCGCAGAGAAGCAACATTACAAGCTAAAAAATGTAGAGAATGAGAAAGAGCATATAAATGCTACTTCCTACATACCAGGAAGCGGTCAGCTGTTGGCAAAAAAGATCTGGCAACTGCCAAAACTTTGGATAAAAGAACTGGAAGCTTATCATTGAAGCCATAGACCTTCAGCTCCAACTTGTCACTAAACAGAGATACAGAAGTTTCCAATTTAGCCACACTGGCCTGCAGGCAAAAAATTTATCAGTATTGTAGTGACTTCATGTGCCATACATCTAAAAGGCTTAACAATTTGAGAAATGGAAGAGTCAGAGGCCCAATGACTCAAAAACAAAAAGGCAAAAAGAAAACTCAACTGAACTCAAAACACCTTCTCCAAATAGTTCTTCCATTAAGCCTGTCCAGGGTTATATTTTCTGCTAAGACACAAGTACCGTCACATGTGTTTTTACTATCTCAATCAAAGTTAATAAGGCCCACCTCAACCACTCGCATTACCGTTGATGGGTATCACATCACTATCTCACTGGAAACATAGTTGATCCTCTACCTCACTATCTCACTGGAAACATAGTTGATCCTCTACAAACATGTCTAAACCACCTCAGTCGATTCCCTATAAAGATATCTGTTATTGTTGCTCCTTCTCCCATTTCATGAATATCTTATTCGTAATTCTAGCCTTTCAAGTTTTATCCCCACTATCATCAGAACATTCTCATTTCTTCCACATTTGGATTTTAAGCATGTAATTGCTTAATTCCCCAAAATTCCGTACCATAAAACATTGTTGGTCTAATGGTTGCACAAATTTGCCTTTTACTAAGTTCAACTATATCCAATTTTAGCTAATTGACGATCTTATCAGTGCTACAAGTCACTGGAGTTTATGAACTGTCCACACAAAACAATACTATGGAGCCAACAGGTTGAAAGAAGTTAAGGTGCTTGAATAACAACTATTAAAAAAATCACTTTCACAGAAACAAAACACAAGCGTCAATGGATAAGTAACTAACCTGATAAATAATCTCATTCAGTTCATCTTTTAGAAGGTGCACAAATAACTCGGTCAATAGAGCAGTCTTTAAACTATTGTATGCCCCTTTTAAAGTAATTCGGAAGTATGTATTAGCACGGGGAAGCTTGAAAGTCTTATCCAGCTTGTACCAGAACTTCATTAAGGGTTCATCAAGTATACACCTTGGAGAAGACACATAAGCAAAATCAAATGCCTTGTCGGCACGGATAGAAAAATCACATGGAATGAACTCATTCCTTGCAGGCAGATGTAATGACACATCAGTTTCTGGAGGATCCCTCCACAATTCCATCAGAGATGAAGATATATCTTCCTCAGTGTATCGTGATCCAAACCATGGCTCGCATTGGGCATCTGACAATAGGAAAGGCATGGACAAAAAAGCTTTAGCATATCAGTCAGTCTTTTCCTTTTCTCCTTTGGCTTTCATAGTGACTTCTAAGTCATAACTTTGATAAATGCAAATCCATGAACAGGAAAGAAACCAAAGAAGGCAGTAAAATATCAAAACCACTTAATTCAATCAAAAATCCTCTTTTCCAAGCAAGTCAGACCTCTTTTCCATACAAATCAGCCACAAAAATGTACTCTAGACCAAGCAGCATCCCAATTTAAACATAGGGTTCAAATTAGTGATTATGGAAGCTAAAAACACAAAGGATTTAAAAAATCAACCAACAGAAGCTACAGAAGGAAAGCTAGGGGTTTTATAACTCTGGATATAAACTAACCAACCAAAACAATTGCCACCATATGTTGCGTGCAGTCTCCACAGGCATACGGACTTTTTGGCATGCACATATCTCTAAGTCACAGAAGCTACAGAAGAAAAGCTAGTGGAGATAACTGTGGAATGTGGACATAAACTGCCATGAGTTATTGGACCTATTTTCACCATATGGTACGTTTCTCCACAGAATTGCAAAATTTTTGGCATGTGCATATCTCTTAAGTCACGCAATACTTAGGGGTCACATTACATGCACCAGCCAGACCTATCATTTGGTTCTACTACTTCAAGCAAAAAGATATGAATGACTTTCTGCAATGAGAACACAAGCTGAACAAAAAACTTTTACCCTAAGTGAACAATGAAAATGAATAGGGCGAGGAATGCAAAGAGATCACACATTCCCAATTATCTATCCAAATATCCTACATTATAAACAAAATGACTCCATACACCTTTTAGTATCCAGGGTAGAAAACATACTCTTTAAGAAACTGGCTGGCACTTTCATTAATTGTATATTTGTTCCAACAGGGAAGACCCTTCAAGATGAATTGAGCATTAAGATCCACAGTACCATTGTATGCATTCTAAAACACAGTTGAAAAGAACTAATATCATGATTATTGACCAGGATTCAGACCAACCAATTTGGAAGGGCATGCAACTTGGTCACAAGCTTAATTGCTAAGTCAATCAAAAAACCCATACAATATAGTATAATAGACGGGGGGGTTATTGGCATTATGGTAATCTTGTCAAGAAAGATAGAGTAGTTTCTAAAGCCTCTTTGTCCCTCTTAAGATTTTGTGCAGCAGGCCGGGATTTGTAGGAGTTCTGGGGCTTTATCGTGTTGCAGCAGTCAAATTGTTCTCATTCCTCATACCCAATCTATCTCTTTCCTATATAAGCAAGGGTATCAAAATAATTATTGACAGGGATAGTATGAGGGATGGATGCATAACGAGGTCATGGCCCCTTGCCAGAGGTGTGGATCTGCAAGAACACTAGAAAAGTTTGGGAGGACTTTTTGAAAGTCTTGGGGTATGAAGTGGGGTCAGGGCAAAGGGTAAAAAAAGCTTTTGGCATGATCCTTATAATGGCAGAGAGTCAAAGAAAGATAAATTTCCAGATCTGTTCAGTGATGCTCTTAATAAAGAGGCATATGTGACATATCACACTACAGCGATAAGCTAAGGTATAATAATTCCCGTTCAAGTAAAATTGAAGCTTATCACAACAAGCATATGGGATATAATAGTAATAGAGAAAAGGTGTTTGAAAGTAAACCTTGTGACCAGTCAAGAAACTTGGATACGATGTCAACCCTCATGTTATCTGGCGTGAAGAAACCCAAAACATATTTTATCATCTCCTCGTCCCATACCTCGTAGGCATAATCCCCATAAATAATGTGCTCCGGCGGATAAACAAGCAGATTCTCTGGAACAATGAAATTTCACAAGTTTTATAACAAGAAAGAAAGAACATGCTCAAAAACACTTCACAATACCAATAGGTTGCTCAATATAGCCCTAACTAGAATTCTCAAACAAGAATCCTTGATCAATAAAAACAATGATCAAAGCTTAATACACAGAAAGAAGCAATGAGAAAATACAATCAATCCTCAATTCGGTGTTTACTAAGCAAACTTACAACAGAATACTAGAATTTAAGCAAGTCGTTACTCCTCAAACTAAGAGGCGGTTGCCTGTCAGTTTCATAATATCCAGGAAACTAAAGTGAATAATAAAAACAACAAAAAGAAATAAACCTGCAAGTTCTGCAGCATAATCATCCTGCGGTTGCTCCTCTGCAAATCTGAATTCCATATTCCCAATATCCTGGAGTTCCTTAAATATCCATTTTTGGGGAGAAACTTGACGCAATAACTTGAGGTATTGATACACAAAGCCAATGATATCAAAGATCTGCCATAACAGCACCACATATAAATAAAAGAAAAAGAAATGTCAATAAATCAATGTGAGTCAACAATAACGGCGCCAATTTCCAATATGCATTCTATGCAGTAGAGGCTAGCTAGGCCGTTGCCTCCTCTAACATGTGTTATGCTCTTTGTTCGATAAGAAACACCAATTTTATTAATAATTGAAATAAAATAGTGGTACATGGACCAATCAAAAGTGAGCAAGTCGTCCAACCAAATGATTAGTAAAACAAAAGGCTAGAACAATGGAGCCACATTACATCCACATGATGCAGTCCAACTTGCCGTGATACTAAAAATAGGAATATTATCAAAATCCTTTGTCACATTACATAAAGCCACATTACAACATGCATTATGCTCTAGGTTTATACCATTAGCAATAACAAGGCCACACAAACAACCAAGCAAGCAGCTCATGGAAGAAGATAAGGAATAGCATACCACAAAGCGGAATAATAAAACAAAGCTTTATCAAACCAGCCAAGAGCAATTAATAATTATTCAAAGCATCAAAAATGGGAAATAGCAGCTGCCACATTAATGAGCTTGTAAATGCAGTTCTTAGCCATAACCTGGATTCATGTCTCCTCCAGGGCTTCATATTGCCCTTGCATGCCGTTTAACCCAAAAAACGAAGTATTAGGTCAACAAAGACTTAATCAAACCCTCACACAGCCCAATCTAGGATAGCATTCAATAAGTTCTTGGCAATCATGTATCCTCCCATTGTCTTGACCCTTATTCTATTATCCTTTTTCTGGATCGTGCTGTCAACAGGACTATTCCTCCATATTCGTGCATTCATCCATTTTTAATTGCATATGATCCTTGATTGGATACTAATAACTAATTAACTTCTCAATAAGTTTATGAAATGAGTATGTCATAGGATGCAAGAATGAGCTGTTTTTTATTCTGGCCAACCATCCATCATAATATCTTCAAATATTCTCGTTCTTTCAAACAGGTTTTCTTCCCCTGGGGATACTGAACAGCTCAAATTGTGCATAAAAGCTCGGTTGGCCACATATATTAGCTGTTCTACAAAATTCTACCTCAAGCATGATAAATATTTTTAGCCAAATGGCATGCCTGAGGCACTTCTCCAGTTCATCCTGCCTATTCTAAACTATGAGCAACATCCATTGCACTCGTGTATGCACACTTAACCATATCATTCATGATGCCATCCACTCCCATGACTCCCCTATTTCAGACTTCACAATGATTATGTCACACATATGAACTTATCATTGAAATCAAAATTTTGGAGACCCTACATTTCCCATGACAAAATATGTAATGCATATGCAGCCTTCGAAGAATAAGAAATTCCCACAAAGCTTTCAAGTCGAAGGCATATGGAATTCTTCTAACCAAATAACAGGTAAACAGCAATATCGGAATAACCTTTTCCAAGCCAGAGTCGGTGAGGTGAATAGACATGCCAAAAATATAAGCCATTGAAGATCGGTGCATTCCTTCATCCCCAACACCAGCAGATACAGAAGTTGCCCACCCTTTAGCTTTCAGAAAATAAAGCAAGCTTCCTTTGCCCTCTGAAAATATATTATTTTGCACTCAGATGTTAAAGCCTTCAGTTTAAACATGCAATCAACCAAATTAGTTTAAAAAACAAAAAGGTGTGTGTATATGGAGCTGAACTTAATTAACCACCAGGATGGAAGAAAATGAGAACATTGAAGACAAAAAAGGGGGTCAAGGAACATATTTAATTCCCAATTATTTAGCCAGCAAAGCATGAAATAAGGAATGAAGACAAAGTAGGAAAACATGAGAAGTGCTAGAAATTATCTGTTCCCAAACGTGAATGCAAAAAAAACTCTTTACTAGGATTTAGGACAGTCTTCCTACAAATGGTTGCAAAATCAATACATGAATGAGCCCGCTCTAATATAACCACCGTACGACAAAGAGAAAAGTGCTAAACAATTGCAAATTTTTTGGAAATTGGATAAAGTTACCAATTCATGATCTAGCATGTATGGAATGAAAACTTCATTCCGGCTTCTCGGGGAATCGATGGAAGGCTTTCATTAGCCTCTCTTCGATGGAAGTTTTATTTTCCCAACATTTCTCATCAAATTTGGCCTGCTACTTCTAGCGATCCTCAACTTTTTTGTGAAAAATAAATATCTTGGTTGTTGTAATTTCATCTCTTTAACAAGTTTAGTAATAAGCAACAACCCAATTGTTCTGATGGAGAGAAAAACCCATAATTAAATTTTCGGGAAATTTCCAAACCAACAATTTGAACGAAACCTTTCAATTGCTTATCTTATCAGATTTCTTATGCAGCTGGGTCCCCCAAACCACCAACTAGAGCATAAGAAGCACAATCTTGGTCCCATACAAAGAAGCATAGGCAGACTGTAAATGAAGGAGAAAGAGATACACAATGATGAAAACAAAAACAATGGAACATTTGGAAAACAGAACCACAGTAAATTCCATGCAAACATTAATGGGCATTAACATAATAAATACTCCAATATTCTCCAAAATAACTATGCCTCCGTCATGTAATAAAAATAAAAGAGATACATCAACCAAATGAAAACATAAAACAGTCAAAGACAATCCTACCATGACCAATGAGATGAGCCAGGTAATCCTCTGATTTCTTCAAATAATCTTTTCGAAGAGATGGCAATGTCCAGGACAAATCTAGGATATGAACATCTTTAACTGCCCCCAGCCGATAAAGTTTACCAGCTTTCCAGATAGGGGCTTCCAACCTAGCCTCTGGCATTACTGCAGAGCCTTTCTTGACATCACTAAATAGTTCGAGTACCCAACTTTCAAGCACCTCCAGGGTCTCTGCAGCATTTGAATTACAGTAATCAGTATAACATTGATAAAGATTTTCAATGGATGGAATAGTCATAACAGAACTGGTCATAGAAGCTCATTCGATCATTCAATATAACTTTTGAGATCATGTCACGAACACATTACTGCATGCTAAAGTAGTAAAACCAGGCAATATAAGAGTGTACCAAAAGCATTCGGCAATCAGTCAAGAATGGTCATAGCATTTCGGTCATTACACAAATTGAAGCAATTAATTTCTCTTCTATAACCTAAGAATTAGACATAAAAAAGAACTTCCATCCTGAACAAAATTTACATATGAAATCAAAAGAAGTGTAAGCTGAAGTTAACACGAAAAAGATATGTTGGCAAGAAATATAGGATAAAATTGTTTCTTTTAATCAACTCAATAATACATATGAGGAACGAACTAATCATTTAAACCACTAAACCAAAGGAAAATTTGCCCAGTTTGCCATCACCATTCTCCAAGGAACATACAATTATATTATCTTCCCCTTTTAAATTTAACAGAATCTGTAAAACTATTCATTGTCTTCTCCACTAAGTACCACCGCAAATACCACAAGTCTCCACCACCAGCTTCATCATCAACTTTGCTAAAAGCTCCATGAACTCCTACCGATCACAACCTCCACTGATCTGAGTGTGACCTGTTGCATATATCACCGCCATCACCCCATTCGTATCACATTTTGAACACCAAAATTAACCCTTCCCTTCTCGCTGTAGTGTCATTTTAATATATTAATTGTGAAAGATTAACACAATATTAGAGAGAAACAGAGAGAGGTTAAAACTTAACCTACCTCTCATACATTACTTGTATTTATAGTTAACCTACAGTAATACGAATTACACATACACCCTCTTACTATTAACAATTTACACATACTACCTTATCATTTGTAACACTCCCCCTCAAGCTGGACTATATATATCATATAATTCAAGTTTGAAACAAATAGCTGTAAGACATGTACGAGTCAATACTTTGGTAAACATATCTGCAAGCTAATCTTCAGATTTCACAAATGGAGTTGTAATCTCCCCAGCTACTATCTTTGTCCCGAATAAAGTGACAATCAACCTCAATATGTTTGGTTCTCTCATGAAACACAGGATTTTTCAGCGATATGGATAGCTGTTTGGTTGTCACAAAACAACTGTAAAGGAAGTTGAACTAGAAACTCAATTTCTTGGAGAAAGTGTAGTAGTCAAGTCAACTCACTCATCGTATGTGCCATTGCCCTATACTCAACCTCAGCACTGAATCTTGCTACCACTAGTTATTTCTTACTTTTCCATGAGACAACATTACCTCCTAAGAAAGTACAATAACCAGTGGTTGATCTCCGATCAAAAGGAAAGTCAACCCAATCAGCATCTGAGAAACCTTCCACTCTAAGATATCCATTAGCTCGATATAGCAGTCCAAGTCCAGGAGCTCGTTTGAGATATCGCAGAATATGAGTAACTGCCTCCCAATGTGGTACTCTAGGATATCCCATGAACTGACTTACTATACTAACTGCATATGAAATATCTGGTCGAATAATAGTGAGATAATTAAGCTTCCCAACTAATCTGCGATACCGACCCGAATTCTCAAAGACTCTCAAACAATACACTATCATCCATCAATAATTTCTGATTCAGATCCATAGGCACATCAATCGGTCTACCACCCAGCAAACCTGCTTCCTCAACCATATCAAGTACATATTTCCTCTGAAATAACAAATTCTCTGTTTAGATCGAGCCACCTCAATACCCAAGAAACACCTGAGTTTTTTCAAATCCTTAATATGAAATCGATCCTATAAGAATATTTTTAACTTGACAATTCCCTCAAAATTATTTTCAGTAATCGCAATATCATCTACATAGACTACCAATAGAATATACCCAACATCTGTCTGCCTATGAAACACAAAATAATCTGTCTGACACCGAAGAAAACTAAACTCTAAAATTGCATCTAAAAACTTACCAAACCATGCCCTCAGTGACTGTTTCAAACCATACAAAAAAATTTTTAACCGACATACACTTTTACCATACTCTCCCTGAGCAGTAAACCCAGGTGACTATTCCATATAGACCTCTTCAACCAAATCACCATATAAGAAGGCATTCTTGATATCTAACTGAAACAAGGGCCAATCAAGATTAGCAGCAAGAGAAATCAAGATACGAACAGAGAAAATTTTGACAACAGGAGAAAAATTCTCCTCATAATCAACACCATAAGTCTGAATAAAACCCTTTGCAACAAGTCGGGCTTTGAGACGCTCCACAGAACCATCAGGGTAAAATTTAACAGTATACACCCAACAACAGTCAACAGTTCGTTTACCAGAGGGTAAAGGATCAAGATCCCAAGTCCTATCATGATGTAAAGCAGTCATCTCCTCCTCCATAGCTTTCTCCAACCCGGATCAAATAATACATCCTGTAAATGCTTAGGAATAAATATAGCAAATAATTGGTAAGTTAAAAAGAGAAGACAGGAGACAAGGCATCATATGAAACAAAATGAGAAATGAGATGATTAGTAACACACAAAAGAGTACCTTTGCGAAGAGCAATAGGTATAGAATCTAAATTACCTAAAGTTCCAGGATCCAAAGATGGCAAAGAAGACGGTACGGGCACTTCAGTCGATGAGCGAGGACGACGAGAGTAGACACGAAAAGGTAAAATAGATGGTAACACAACGAACAGCAGAATATCTAAAGATAAGGAAAGGGATGGTGATACAGGAGAGGATCCAAATTCCAAATTCAGAGGCTGAGAAGGTGCTGAAAAGTATGGAGCAGATTCTTTATATGTGACATCCGCACTAGTAAAGTATCGGTGCAGAGAAGGATTGTAACAACGATACCCCTTCTGCGTGCGGGAGTAACCAAGAAATACATATTTGGTAGCTCGAGGGTCAAGTTTGTCAAATTCAGGACCTAAATTGTGAACATAACAGACACAACCAAAAACCTTAGGAGTCAGAGAAAATAAGAACTTACCAGGAAAAAAAACAGAATAAGGACTTTGCCCATTTAACACAGAGGAGGGCATACGATTAATCAGATGACAAGCAGTAAAAACATCACTCCAATAATATTGGAAAATATTCATCTAGAATAACAGGACACGGGTGACTTCTAACAAATGGCGATTCTTGCGTTCAGCAACACCATTTTGTGGAGAGGTATAAGCACAAGAAGTCTGAAGAATAATGTCAGTTTTACTAAGATAAGTTGAAAAAGGATCAGATTCATATTCCCGAGCATTATTAAAACGTAAAGTACGTATACAACAACCAAACTGAGTTTTTATTTTCTTAAGAAAAGTCTCAAATATAGAGAATAATTCAGACCAAGCTTTCATCAAAAATAACCAAGTCATACGAGAATAGTCATCCACGAATATCACAAAATATGAATATTTATTAGATGAAATATTCTTTATTGGACCCCATACATCATAATGGACTAATGCAAAGAGACAAGACACACGATTATTGACTCTAGACTGAAATGACACACGATGATGCTTACTAAGTTGACAAGCTTCACAAGACAAAGACGACACATAACTTAGACTAGGAAGTTGGCGTTTCAAATTCCGGAGATAAGGATATCCAAGACGACAATGTCATTGAAAAGGAGACAACAAGGTCTGTAGAGCTCGGGTAGGTGAATCAAAGTCAGAGTAATATAGGCCACCAGCTTCATGCCCCGTACCAATCTTCCTCTTCGTCTTGAGATCCTGAAAGACACAATAAGAAGGGTAAAAGATTACAGAACAATTGACAAAACGAATAATCTTGCTAATAGAAAGTAAACTAAAAAGAAACTGAGGAACAAAAAATACGGACAATAGGAACATATCAGGACTCAAGTGAGTAGTTCCCAGACCTAAAACTCTAGAACAAGTACCATTAGCAAGAGTAACACTACGTGTGGAAGTAGCAGACTGATAAGTAGAGAAAACGTCAGACGCACCAGTCACGTGGTCAAAGTCACTAGAGTTGATGATCCAAGGACTACGAGTAGAAGACAATAAACAGGTGAAAGCAGTACCTGACTGGGCAAAAATAGCAGTAGAGAAAGATGGAACAGCCTGTTGCTGGGACAAGAACAGAGCATACTCTTCTGGACCCAGTGTAATAGTAGCCGACCCAGTGTCTGGTGGAGCTGATCGAGGTATGGAAGCAACAACAGAAGTATCATCCTGACAAGAAGACTGATTAGCAGTACAAGAAGGTTTTTCATATAAATCTCAACAGAAATCAACAGTGTGTCCTCCACGGCCATTACATGATCCACTACGACCCCCACGACCACCCGTACGACCTCCACGACCAATACGTCCACCACGATGACCATCACTATGGCTATTAGGAACCACAAGAGCTGAGCAATTAGTGGAGACACCATGATCAATGACTGAAGGAGTAGACAGTGTAGCACGTTGTAAACGAGAAAAAACCTCTAACAGTGATGGAAGACTAGATCCATCCAAAATCTGTGAACGAATAGCTTCATATTCAGGTTTCAATCCGACCAAAAATCTAACAACATTCAGGTCCTTATGTTACTTTTGTCAAACTGCTGCATCAGTAGTAAACGGATAATAAGTCTTCATCTCCTCATAGACTCCTCGAACATGAGAGTAATAATCCGCAAAACTCAGGGTACCCTGCTCCAACTGGAAGTACTCCTTACACACCTCATATGCACGAGCAAAATTACCTGTACCAGAATACATCGTGGCCAAGTGATCCCATATCTCTTTGGTAGTATCAAGATAGAGTAGAGAATAGATAATACTGGGCTCTGTGCTATTCAACAATAAAGAAATAATATGAGCATCCTCTTGTTCCCACTGATTATAACCAGGAGTATCTTCCTTGGGTTTAGAACCTACCAGATATTTCTTAAATCCTTTGCCTCGAAGAAAAACTTGAACCGATCAAGACCACAAAGTGTAATTAGTCTCATTAAGTTTTGACAGAAGTCATAGGACCATTAATAAGGGTTGGAGAAGACAAAGATGGAGTAAGGGACCTGGTATCTTGCTTGGGTTCCATAATAATGCAGAAAATAATAAACAAGAAGAGTTACAATGTTGAAGTAGAAAAAAAGAAATCGCTAGAAGACTGAACCGGGCTAGAAAAGATAGCTGGACTACTGAACCGAGCTGGAAAAGGTTGTTGGAACACTGAACCGGTTCGGTTTAGCCCTCTAGACCATTGAATCGAGCCGGTTTGGCTTGCTGGAGCATTGAACCGGGCCGATTTAGCTTGCTGGAGCACTGAACCGAGCCGGTTTTGCTTGATAGAGCATTGAACCGGGCCGGTTTTGCTTGATGGAGCATTGAACCGGGCCGGTTTTGCTTGATGGAGCACTGAACCAGGCCGATTTTGTTTGATGGAGCACTGAACCGGTCTGGAATTAGTCTGAACTGATGGGTTGGGTCAAATTTGGGTTGACCTGAAATGAATTCGGGTCGGGCTGTTTCTTCTTCGCTAGTTAGGGTTTCAGAAAACCCACCTGCGCACGACCACTGTGCCTCACCACTACACCTCACCACCGACAATACAAACCACCACAATCACAAACCGACCACAACAGCAACCTCAGATCACGTCGACGAAAAACCACCATACAGCCACCACAGACCACTCGAACCACGAACCGACCACAGTAGCCACCACAACAGCGATCACAACAACCACCACAGACCACAGACGCCAAACAACAGCAAACAACACAGTACCACCACCACCGCAATGGTTTCGACAAACAAACAACATTTAAAACTTAACCTACCTCTCATACATCACTTGTATTTATAGTTAACCTACAGTAATACAAATTACACATACACGCTCTTACTATTAACAATTTACACATCCTACTCTATTATTCTTAACATAATATAACAAAACTACATCATCGCCACCTCCACCAAATACCGATTCAAGTTCGTGACAACTATCATCAGCACTACCATGCCAGCGAATATTGCCATCACCAGTCCCTCCCCACTACCAGATCATCACCATGACCATTTCCGCCTCCATAACATCACTATCACCAATGACTTCGTCTTCAATATAAAAACCACCACCAACATATCATCTTCATCTCCTCTCCACCACTATAGTTTGGCAGTGGATTTTTCCTTTTCTGTTTTCAATTCTGAATCCAACACACCTATGTTCAAATTAGAACTTCAACTCTCTGGATCCCCCTTTGCCTTTTCTTTTTTTGGGGCCGGGGTGGAGGCTGCAGTCCATGTCATTTTAAACTCAATAACATCATTGAAACAACAAATCATCACTTCGACATAATCAATTCAGCAGAGTTAATTTTGTAGCAATTCCATTTTCTTTCACAACAGAACAGGAAACTTACCTCCCCCAATGACAACTAGCTTCATCAATCCACCATAGTAATTACCATTGTACAATTTCAGAATCTGCTCCCGCAGATCAATTCCTTTCTCCATAGCATCAACCAGGCTCTTCTTATTCCCTGCCATGTAATTAATCAAAAAATGAAGAAAGGAACTTGCTTAGGAGGCCAGATAAATACATCGAGCAGAAATTATGATAGAAAAAGGCATAGGAGTGTATCGTTTATGCAAATTTACCCCAAAAGAAGCGGTTAAAAGGATGACCAGGTGCTGATGTATGACATTGTAGTTGTTGAAGGCGACAGGAATCATTTTGCAAAACCTGATTAAACTCTATGATCCGGTTTGTTTCCCAGAATGATATAACAGTTAGCCTCAAAAAGGGTAGTCACTAAAGATAACAGCGGATAGGGATAAAAAATGACTGAGGTTTTCATCAAAAGAATTTTGGAATAGCAAAATAGGATAAGATTGACACAGACCTGACTCCACAGCTAGCACCTCTCTTTCCATGGCTTCAACTTTCACTAAAGGTGAGATAAAGAATTGAGAAAATCTGAGAAACAAAAAAAAACAAAACTGAATATCTTCCACAATATCTAATCCAATATACACTGCCTGATGAAAAAGAGAGAGCGGAGATTTTATTACTACGACTCCGTACTGCGTCAAGCCAAGAAAGTATGCTAGTGGCAATTAAACTCCCAATGCACTCCATATCCCACAATATAAAATACAAAATGTTCCAATGCATAAATGACCAATAAACATCATTCATCTTCTTCCCGCTTACAACATTCTTTGAATTTACAAGCAGCCCTAAACTCATCCTTTTTGATTTTCAACTTCCTACTGCAGGTTTTTAGGTTCTGCACAGTCTAACAAACTTGAGTTTAATTACATTCTCTTGAACACCTTGCGAAACTCTACATATTTCTGAAACTGGTAACCCAACGTTACTGGTTTGGCAAAAATATCCCTTGCTAAAGAAATAAGACATTTTTCATCTTTCCCTTTCCAGCTCCTAAAAATTTAGCTGCCTAGAGTTCTCCGCATTATGACAATATTTTATTACAATATTCCATTGTTAAATTTTATCAAAATGTATAAAAGAGTTTACCCTACATATTTTCAATACCAAATTGCATCACCAACACCATGTTATGGCTAGACCAACCACAACCATGGTCAAACTATTCTCAATCTCAACCCTATCTTTCATCCATTTGTTTTTTTTTTTTTTTTTAAAGTTGAGAAAGCTTTTCCTCTTGATTTATGCAAAACTTGGTTTCCAATCACACAAAATTAAGGTGCATCACAAGTAATTTGAAAAGATAACTAAGTTCTCTATTTTAATTTAATAACATTTCACAAATAATTTAATGTAGAGAAGTTTATCTAAACCATCAGATGAAGAAATACCGTGAGTTGATTGTAAGCCGATCATTGTCCCTTATTTTCATATACTGTCTTCCATTAAAACAACAAGTGCTAAAAATGAAGCAAAGACATCATATTAATCACCATTCCCACCCAAAGTTTCCTATAGATCTCGTGGAAAAAAGGGAAAAAAACCCAAACATAATAAGCAAGAAAATATGAAAAAACATGATAATTAATTTTCATGGCACCAACATACAGTTCATTTGATAGACATCTCCATTCTAACTTTGTAGAACATTTTCAGTATCCCTACAACAAGCATGATTTGTGGAACAGGAACAAGACTAAGTCCAATGTAAACAGAAGCAATAAGAAACTCAACCTTGAATCAACAACCTAATTAAGATAATTCCGTAGTCACTAAAGTGCTCCATATATCAATGTCAGAAACCTGCAAGTTCTGTAAGTTTACCTTCTCAAGGCACCCATGAGAAACTCCCGTTTAACTTCAAAATGGTAGCAGGTATGCTCAGTTTCGGTGTATGCATTGGATGAACCTCCATGCTTGGACAAATAACTATCATACTAGCAAAGAAAAATGTCAAATTGGGAGGTCAAATACACATTAGCTTGATACCTATAAAAACTCACTACATCCTTTTTTATGGGAAGATATCAATAACAACTCAGTCCACTTGACCAAGTGATCTTATAATATCTTCCACTTTTTTAATGAGGAATAATTATTCTAAAAGGTGCCACAAATTATAAGTATCTCCAACCAAATTATTCATAGAAAGAAAGCAGACCAACAGACCTCATTTTCATCTGGAAAAAGGGTACTCCCCATGAAAAGCATGTGTTCTGCAAGAAGATATTGATTGTAAGTCCGGTTTACGTATATGCATATAAAAGATACTGAGGCCCTCACACTCTCTCGCACCCTCCCCTACCCCTTTGGGAAGAACAAAGGGCATCAAATAATGTTCACTCTGCCAATTCATAATCTCATGATTAGAAGCCAAGCATTTACCACAGCACCAAGAGTTCACAATAGCTCTTTGTAATTGACACCTTAAAAATATATCGTGAATAACGCATCGTCTTAAAATTCACCATTAAGTATAGCCTATGTTGCTTTATAACCGCTATGGCCAGACAAGCTTTACAAAAAGAATAATGCTATTTGGACCTAAAAATTTGACAAATTTACTGACATAATGATTTGGTTTCAGCATAATCATTGGATCAATACCAAGTTCTAATATTTGATGAGCCCCACAGTCAATCCAATGGTCATAGTGAATTAGGTCTGCAAATTAGGTCCCAATAGCATTGCTCTTTACAAAAACTACTTCATTTCAGAATTTATGCACCCATTCAACTATTAGTCCACTCAAAATATAGCCACAAGTTTGTAAGCTTCACAATCTTTATCATTGGGTTGGATAAAAAAATTTTTTAGCTCTACTTCGTATCTTTCATGTCTCAGATTGTTCCAAAATCATTTTTGTCAGAACTCCAATAGCCTTCTAATAAATCCAACTTGAAAAACAATCATCTGTCTAAATGGTGTCATCTGGTTTAATATAAACAAGTTTATACATGCTTGTGCTTGAATACATTAAATATGCATCAAATTTATGGTTGTATACGGATACAGCTGAAGGAGCAAACCTAGGAAATGTGCGAGACCCTGTGCCTCAAAAGGGTCAGAAAAGCTTCCCATTCCAACACACATTGCAGCTGCGGCCTGTCAAAACCAAAAGAACACAAAAGCACTCTGATTGTATCCTAATTTCAATCACTAAATCATAACCCACATAAATCCAAAAGATCAAAAGCATCATCCCCAACACAGATCGATACAACACAAAAACTTATCCGAATTCAAATTCCAATTACAACTCTCAATTAATTTCAGAATCCTACATCCCGGATCAATGTACAATTACATGGCATCATATAGGCTTATGTACTACTACTCAAAAAGAATTATTTACCGCTTATTTTTCTTTTATAAAAACACTACACTTACCTTCTTCTCAGAAGCACGAGTCTTTATCTTTTCTTTTGATTCATTCCCCTCATCTTGATCATCTTCCTCTTCCTGATCGTCGTCTTCTTCACTATCTTCGTCTTCTTCATCTTCATACTCTTCTTCTTCGTCTTCTTCTTCCTCGCCTTTTTCAGCAATTTTTGAGGGCTCAAGGGGTCCATCAGAGTAAATCTCAGGATCGTGGACGAGCAAAGCACAGAGGCCATTCCGAAGTTGTATATACCTGTACAATCGACAGTCGGTCGGCGACTTTATCACTATATTGTCCGACGAAAGAGTGCAACCGCCGAGCGCCATTCTTTAGAGAGAAAGAAAGACGAAATCTTTATGGTCTCTATCTTAGTCTTTCTCAGGTCTTCTCAGAGTAATTCTCATTAGGGCAGGGTGTACTGTTCATCTCTCTCTCTTTTATAAAGACCAAAGATCGGACGCTGTATTGGCCCTGTGAGTCGGTGCACCTGGTATAGAAGGCCAATGACTGTACGCCACGTGCTGACATTATAATTCACGCGATACCCACGTGACTTTTAATTTTCATAGTTTTTTTATGACATCACTATCTAAAACATTATAAGTTGTAACCCACCTATTATGTATGCAAATTTAATTAATATATTTATTCAACTAAATTCTTGAAGAAACATTTTTCCAGCTAAACCATGGAATTCCTTTCAAGGAAGTAAGTAATAATAATACTAGCGGCTGTCAACTGTCTTGGGTAATACACGAAATTTATATTTTCATCTTATCTTTTTCTATCTCCATTTATTATGTTTCAAACATAAAGAATGAACATATACATATGCAATTTTTAAAAAAAAATTGAAGGTATTATGGAATTTGCAAAAATTAAAAGATGATAAATAATGAGAAGTTTTAAAATTAGTAGTAAATTAGATGAGTGCTTGTTCTCCATCTCTTATGAATATACCAAGTGACATATAGGGGTGGTTTGATCGATGTATTATAAAGTGTATTAAAGAGTCATATTAAATTAAAACTCTTTAATACGGATTTATATTGCATTTGGATATAAGAAACCACTTCGTATTACATATGAAAATTAGCTAAATAAATATTTCATACAGATAATTCTAATATGATATATCTATACTATTAAGTTATTTTAATATCACCAAGAGAGATGATATTATAATACACTCTAAGTGTATTATATCGTTATTTTACAATATTACCCTAAATATAAGATAAATTCATATGATCATTCCTTCTCATTTATTTTAATAAAAATTGTTTTTAACTTTTTTACAATGATCAGACATCCCCCTCATATGGACAACATGTAAAAATTTCACATCATTCGTCATTCACATGGATAATGGTAAATAACGACATTAATAATAAACAAATGCATATATTCAAAATATACAATTACATAATTAAAGCATGTTTGTTTAATTTTAATATTATTTAAAAATATTCATATATATTTACATAGCTTTATAGTCTTACGAAATATTTGATCACTATAAGAGATCAATTTGGGGATGATTGAGGGCATTTTAGTCCACTCATTTAATACCATTGAATAAATTACATAACCAAATATTATTTTGGACTTAATACTTATTATTCAACTCTTAATATCGTACTTAACAAGCACTTGACTAGAATTGATATTATCTTTATCCCCTATTTAATCTTAAATTTTATCCATCTATCCAAGATTATCCTAAATCCTCTAGTATAGTCCCTTTTTTTTAATACGACATTTAAACGATTCTATAATGTTATCTCATACCAAAAACTAATATAAATGAATAAAAATATTGTTATGTAATGTAATAACTAAGTTGTGACTTGCCTATACCACAAGAGGATTAAATTTGGCAATCACGTTGGGTGAATTGAATTCGTGACAGGTCTTAATAGGTCTGAATAAAAAAAAAATCCATTGGTGCAAGTTTTGTTTATTTAAATAAGTCAAAATATCAAATCCTAACACAACTCGTTTATTAAACAGGTTGCATGAATTATAAATAAATTATTCTATGGTCTTTTCACATTTACACTTTACACTTATTAACTCGCCACCATTTTCAATACCAATAGCTTGATTGAATAGTAAGCATAATTTGGAGAAAAAAAATAATAGTGCAACAAATTCCTATTCCATCACATATTCACAAAAATAAAATTCATAAATCAAAACATGAACCAAATTCTACCATCCAACATTTTAAAAAAATGTAGGCCAATTTTCTTATAGATTTTATATATCGATTATTAAATGGGTTGGAAGGTGGTAAACAGATTAAAACACTTCTCTCGAATACTTAAGTTAGAGACAAAGGAACGCTATAGTTACGGTAACTGTCGATAGCAAAGAGAGAAAAAAGGGACACATTGGCATTGTGTATGGATCAGAAATTATAAAGTAAACAAACAATATTCGAAGATGAACATCTTTCCATCAGCAACTTATTATTCCCGCGCTTTATTGCACACATGTACCTCGACTGAAATAAATTCCAAAATGTACAGGAGAGATTTGAAAACATTACTGTACCACGAGGAAACACCACTTTTATAGAAACCCAAAGAATTAAATAATGCAGTATATACATCAAGAAAAAATGTAATTGGGACAAAGAACCATTCGAATTATTAGTATCTTATCCGATCACGATGGCACCTTAGGATTTTCATCAAAAGGCCAGAAAGTCATCGGCTAGTTGGTGTTAATACGTGGTGCTACTACTTTCACTGGTAGATGCACATACAGTTGATGGAGAGATTGCTAGACATTGAGCCTTTTCAATATATCCTCTGTTATAGATATCAAGCCCTTGAAAGCGACCAAAATGGTTGTGCAAAAGTTTAGAATGAGTCCGGGGACTTCCAGGATGCAAATGGCAGGGTGACATGCTCGGTTGTGGGCCTTGGGATGGTGGCAACAGCCTGTTCTGATGGCTAGTAGATACTGGTGACGGAGGAAGTTGAAGATAGGCTGATTGTGAGCTTGATGGGCTGTAGAGAATGTGGCGTAATTCAGCATTCAGTGACTCTGAATGGGTCATTTTTTCCCCAGTGGCAAATTTGAGCCTTCCAACTTCTTCCTTCAATTGCTCATTCAAAGCTATGAGAAATCACCAAGGCATGTGTGTTGTTAGGAATTAAAAATCCACATATCCTGGCACTAAACATAGGACACAGAAAAAGACTCAATCTGAAGATGATTGATTTTGTGCATGTGTATCAAGGTAGTTCTGATTGGTCAAAAGACCTTAGAACTTAAAAGCAATTGCACTCCAAGGATCAATTATTAGGCTATATATCAATCCCAGGCACTATAATTTACCATGCCAGAAAATATGATATTATGAACTTAATGGAATCAAGCTATCTACATTGTTGGAGAAGTGGCCTTGCTACCAGGCTCTAATTCCAATATATGGATGGAGTTTTGAGTCACAATTAAACAGATGTATGAGAAGTAGAAGCTTTTCATATCTATGATAGCATGCAAATCTCAAGCATGCGAGGATCTTAACAAACTGCATTTTCAATGAACAAATGTCAGTCGTTCAAGCTAATATGACTAGATGGAAAACATGAATGTCCCAATGTATTTTTCCATCTAAATAACTGTAGCAGTTTTCACTAACAGGTTCCAATCATGATTAAAATTTAAAATCCAGTTGCACCCACTTGACTAATTGGAATAAAAGACTCAATAACTACTTTACAAGCATAGATATTTTGGATAGATGCATGAGAAGAGGAAACATTTTTCTGCTAAGTAGTAACAATAGTAGCAATTTACATGGAACCTACCATAGCGCAACTGAGCTTGATGTTCCATGGACTGTAGTCGAAGCTTGAGCTCTGTGTTTTCAGCAGTCAGACTTGTTGTGTCTCTCTAAATGACAAAACAAAGCAGATGAGACCATACATCAATATTTTATCAAGTACCAGAATGTGCAGTATGTAGCACCCACTTGTGCATGTAGGCAAATTATGAAAGAAAGGATTACAAATCAACATATAGATGTAATTTATCATAAACTTGCAGAAGCAGCCTAAGAACATCTAATTAGAACAACATAGTGGGAAAAGACAAAGAAATGCAAAAAAGGAGAGGTCATCAAATTTTTGATTTACCATGAAAGCAAACTTTTTGACACACCAAATCAAAATAATTTTCAAGTGGAGTGACACTAGAGGAAAATATTACTAGGTTGCAAATAATGCCTAACTGGATGTTAGCAATAGATGCGTCTGGAATAAAGTGGAAATAACACTGTTTGGATATTAAGACACAGAAATAAATGGCTAGCATGGTTTGCCCAAATACAATGAAAGACAGAGAGATGTGCAGAAATGAGTGGTGATATGGTCCACATGGAGGGAACTGATAGAAGTCGAGACACGACCAAAAGTAGCAGGTTAAAATGGTAAAGAAAGACATTCTTGTGTACAGTCCAACAAAAACTCAACAGTACATCATTGAAAAGAATTGGGAAGCGGAGCAATTGACTGTCTCAAACCGATACAATAAGATGTCTATAGATATGTTTCAGCAGTTCTTCTGCTTCCCAAATAAATTCTCCCGTTTGTGCCTCATAAAAAGAACTAGCAGGTTTATGGATCATACCCTAATGATATAACATTATAAAAGGTTCCTTTATCTCGAATGATCAGATTTGACAACCAGTAATGGTGGTAAAAAGCATTATGAGTGAGGGAAAAAACCTTAGCTAGGTTTAAGCATTCAGGAAAATGGTTATATGCGGATTTCCTATGTTTGGCACAGGGTACCATGTTAGCGTGAGGTTTTGATAATGTCAATAAAGTTCCCTCAAGACAAACCTGATATAATGTTAGTTGTGTAGCAAGAGAGATCGCTTCTCTTTGAAGGGACTGAACTTTTTGCTCAAGTCTTAGAATGTAGCGAGCCCTCCTCTCTTTAGAGCGTGCCGCGGACTGACGATTTGCCACAATCCTGAATTTAACAGCCAACATACGACATAAACCTCAAAATTCATTCGACATGCGACAATGAGTATTACAGAAATGCAAATGCGAGTACGGAGTAATTCTTTGTCTCCACGTCTGACAAATGATTCAGAACAATGTATCATACATTAACAATCACAGAATTTGATTAACTATACAATAATCGATATGACAACTTTGAAGGTTACCGTCATGTGAACGATAATTTTATCAATCAATGAAGCAATACCTCTTAGCGCGCTTAGGATCAATAACCCAAAGCTCAGCCAACCTATCTGGAGGCATAGCCTTCTTAGACTCCCCCATCTCACAATCCATCGAAACCCTATGCCGACGACGAGGCTGTCTCGCATTCTTTTCCTCCTCATCCTTCTCTGCCTCCCCGCCACCACCACTGCCACCGTTGTTGCCATTTCCATTTCCACCACCACTGTCGTTCTCTTCTCCCTCACCACCTCCATCAACTGACCCACCTTCACTAAGCTTTTTGACATCAATGTAGGTCGAAAAATAATCCTCCTCGAACCCAATATCCTCATTGCTCATAGGGGGAAAATCAATGAATGGGTCAACCACATCTTCATGAATTCTGAAAGTGACCTCAGAGAGGGCTCGCCGGTGGAAGGATCCTTTGAAGGGGGGAGGAGACACGGCGGCGGTGGATGAGATGGTGGTATTAGGGCTCCCAAACAATGGGAATGGGGCGGTGGGTGTGGTGGGTGATGGATGGTTCGAAGCATGTTGGGACGATGTTGGCCTTGGGCTAGGCCTCGGACTAGGGATGTTTGGGTAAAGGTTAGAGGTCGATGGATTTAAATCTTGCAAATCCAAATGCAAATCCATCGACATTGTTGTTGTGCTTGCTTTTATTTTCTCTCTAACCCATACCCATGCCCTGCATGCTCGTTGGTTTTCTTTGGGGAAGAAAGAGTTTCCGTGGATGAAAATATGAGAGAGAAATGGAGAAGAATTTCCCACCAACTTATTCTCCTTTGACCAACCTAATATATCTATAAGTAATCGATGGTTAAAAAAAGAAAGATAATATTAGTCAAGAAAAAAAAAAAAGTTTTTAACCAAAAATAGAAGGGCTTCTAATTTTTTTCCCTAAAAAAGAAAAAGTTTTAATTAAATTAGGTTGAATTTAAGCAAATATATACATAGTTAAAATTTTAATTGTCAATCATCGACTCCAATATTGACATCTAGATCTATATCTGTTAAGAAGATCAAAACTCAATTTATATTATCGTTTAAAATAATAATAAATATCAAAATAATAAAATACACATTCAAATGAGATTCAAGTCAAATTGAGATCAATTGACATGCTCACTTAGAGATCTAGGGTCATCTTGGTCAACACGCTCAAAACATTTGCCCTTTGCAGGCTTGATGTCCTTAAAAAAGAATCTCACCCAAAATGTATAAGTACACTTGTGCTCGCTGGCACTACCTCCAACACCAAAAAATGAAGGAAGTCGCAAAATAGTCAGACAAGTAAGAAACTGTGGTTGCCTCAGTATGAGTGGAATCTCCGAAGGGATAAATGAAATCTCCAAAAATGGGCAGTTGCATCAGTACCAAGACATCCTCCAAAGTGGGGGTAAATTCACCCCAAACGGTGACGAAGGTATGAGTCTCATGGCACCATTGAGAAATCAAAGCAAATAGACTGGCATTACGTCAATTAACACTAATCTGACGGCACAACTTTATAGTAGAAAAAATACCGGCAAACTCCAGAGTTTTGCGAAATGTCCCATCTGCAAGAATGTAGTCAGACCACCTGCGCCAACCGACAAAAGGAGTAGATAAGATCTCAAAGTCAATAAAAGAATAGGGATAGTCTACCCTCTCCAGTGGTATCCTAAACACAAACTCGGGATCGATACAAGTGACCTTATAAAAATGCGTAGGGGATCTAAAAATAATGGATAAACCGACTCCTCTCCCTCAGGCACATAGCTACGAAGATACTCGAAAAATTGATCAACACAGCACCGAGAAAAGGGGCAAAATATCATTCCTCAAACGGAGGTACTGGACCCGCGCGAATATGACGATGATCGGTCATGAGAAACTAAAAAAAATATGAGTGATGTGGGAAATGAAATGCTTGAAAAAAAAAAAAAAGAGTTTTGGAAGAAAAAAAATGTAAGGATATGATATTTAAAAAAAAAACCAAGGTGTCAACACTTACAAGAAAGTCAGACAATGTGCCAAGGTTCGGTGAGAAAAATGAGAAGGACGAATAAAAGATGAGAAGTGAATGCAATCTTTAATTTATAGGCCAAAAAAAAATGTGGAGGCTTATGCATAGAAATTAAATAGGTTGCAGTATTCAAGGTGGGCTGGATGGTTATGAAGTCGATAAGAAGCTAGGGAGACGAAATAGTCACGATGACTGGTCACATTAATCAAAAGAAATGACAGCTGTCAGCATCCCTACGCATTAACTGTTGCTGTCAATGACCAGTGGGTTGTCCAAGTTAGACATCCAGTCAATTTTAATAAATGGAGTACATAAAAACAGATTATAATTAAGAAGATGCAATGTCAATGTCAATGTCATTCCCATGTCAGACGCCGGTCACTAGCAGTAGTACTGAGTGGTGAACAAATCGTGTTGTCCAAGCAAGAAGACAAGGGCAACACAATATGGAAAGACTCAATTTGTCAAGAGAAAAGTCAAAGCCAAGTTTTATTTAAATAGATCGTGGGGCTCACCGTTTGGAACAAGCTTTGATGCATTCTTTTTTAAAGAGTTACGGAAATGTGGAGAATGAAGCATTAAATGGAAAATGGGCCCACATGTTTCACTTGAAAATCACAAATATATATATATCTATACATATATATATATACATATCAAAAGAGTGGTGGCCCACCATTTTATGGAAGTATTATAATATTTCGACAAGCAATTGGAAAAAATAGTTGCGATAACTAATGGTTGGGGTTCTATTTAAGGTACGCATTCACTATGATTTTTTGAGACGGTTGAAGGTCAAGAATTTCGAAAGAAATAATGAGTTATTTTATTGGTGGTTTTCGAGGCTTAATAATAGTCAATGTTTCTTATCCGCAGTGGTACAAGGATACAAAAAAAAATAAAAATAAATAAATAAATAAATAATAAATAATAAAAAAAATTTATCGACACAATGGTCAGATAGTTAGAGTCAAACGACAAGTGCGGACGGATAATGGTGTGCGCGCGTAGGACGCTTCCCGCAACCTGGCGCGTGCAAGGGGCAAATGTAGTATCCGAAAAACTTAAAAAACACGTGTCTCCACTATAACAGAACAAGTGACAACGATTATCAGTTGACATAGAAATGAGGCCTGACAGAATTCAACTGGACTGGTATAGACAACAATAACAAGTGCAGCATTCTTGGGCGCAACGCCCCTGGTTGCGACGCCCCCTTGTGGAAATGGTATCGCAAAAGTATGGGGCAACCACGACGAAACTTGTCTCCCCACTGCAGGAGTGGTATCCTCAACCTGTTGGACACCATTGCTCGATCGAGCCACTGAACTAAGAGGAGATATCCCCACCTAGGGATATGAAAGTACAACCCTCCTCAAGGAAAAATTGAGCAATGGGGATGGATGAGCATGATTGTCAACCTCGGCTTGGGGTAGAGTCTCGAAGGTTTAGTCTGCTCAATCAGGCCTCCTAGTGTATGGTTCACTACTTGTTGGGATGCACTTTGACTGGAATTCAGAGAGACTCCTAAGGTAACTGGGGTTATTGGTCCGGATTAGCATATGGGATGATAAGACACGTGGATTGGTGGCTGAAGGATCAAAACTATATAAGTTTCTTCTATCGGTCACCTCGACAAAGGTCTAGAGGAAGGGTTTAGAGAGGGAAATAATGACCTCAGGTAGGAGCGCACTGGGGCCATCGCGGACATTACCCTCTCGAGGTCATGGTCCCATGATGACCAGTCGCGGTAGTGGACCTTGGGAACCCGCCCTCGCCTTAACTGTTACACATTCTTTAGGGCCATATTTAGGTTGTGTTTGAGGAAACGTCACATCTGCCTAGTTAATGTTGGAACGTATAACTCGCCGTTAATAGTTATTGGTATCATCGCGGTCGAGACAGTTGTGGGTTAGCGCGAGTAATAGGGGGTTGCGGCGGGGCAGCTCTTTAGACAGCTCAACCTACCCGAATACTGTGCTATAAATATCCACATTACTTGCTCACTGCAGAGGATTATTTTCCTGGCTGGTGAGAGTATTTTTCACTTACCCTCTGCCCAACTGGTTTGTCCCTCCATTAACAGGCTGCTCGAGTTCCTTCCATCCCATTCACTTATCTTACTTACTCCCTTCGATTACACTTGACATAGACACGTGTGTCAACCTCTTTTAACTCCCCACCTACACTCTCTAACCCATACCCATGCCTTGCATGCTCGTTGGTTTTCTTTGGGGAAGAAAGAGTTTCCATGGAAAAAAATATGAGAGAGAAATGGAGAAGAATTTCCCTCCAACTTATTCTCCTTTGGCCAACCTAATATATCTATAAGTAATCGATGGTTAAAAAAAGAAAGATAATATTAGTCAAGGAAAAGAAAAAAGGTTTTTAACCAAAAATAGAAGGGCCTCTAATTTTTTTCCCTAAAAAAGAAAGGGTTTTAGTTAAATTAGGTTGAATTTAAGCAAATATATACATAGTTAAAATTTTAATTGTCAATCATCGACTCCAATATTGACATCTAAATCTATATCTCTTAAGAAGATCAAAACTCAATTTATATTATCGTTTAAAATAATAATAAATATCAAAGTAATCAAATACACATTCAAATGAGATTCAAGTCAAAGTGAGATCTATTGATTAGCATACTTGAGCATGAATTTTTGGACCAGAGCTAAGTAATAATGGACTTTTTCAGTCAAAATAGTGGAGGGTGTGCTTGATAATACTTCATTCCCTAAAAGCCTGCGAATACGAGAGTAAGTAAAATGGTAACTATTAAAACGTAAACTGCTTTAGTACAAAATGAATAGGGGTGAAAATTGGCTAAGGGACCAACTCCAGAAAAAAAAAGGGACAAAGGTTTAACATATAATGAGGGTAAATTTTTATTGACTTAGAGCATCTTCAACCCATCTCTTTAAAATAACTAATCAAAATATATTTAAATATTACATTCACTATTTAACTAATCACTTTTATAAATTTATTTTAATCACACTCTCTATTTTAACTAACTAATACACCAATCTTTTACTAACTTCCAATAATTTAAAAGATGTAAAACATATATATAAAGAGAGATAGAAAAAAAGAGGTAGATAGAAAATTTTGAGAGCTCAAATGACTCACCACATTTGGTGAGCCATTTGGGTTAACTAAGAAATAAAGAGTGGAATAGAGAGTGAGTTGGAGAGAATTTTTTATGTTTAGCTAATTAAAATAATAAAAAAAATAAAAAATAAAAAATGAGTTGGAGATGTTATATATGTTGGTTTATATGGAAGGCCCATGATGAATAGTTATATCAAGATAGACTACCCAAAGTTAAAGGGTTTCTCAGCTAAGCAATTATGGTAGTCGAAGCCTCGAAGGGTCTCCGCACAAGAATGGTACTAAAGAGCTAAAAAGCTGCAAAAATCCTGAAGAGTAGGAATGGAAACCTCCACCACAACAGTGGATAAAACTCAATTGTGACGGGACATATGCTGAGAGAATTGAGGAAGGGACTTACGTAGTTATAACAAGGAATCATGAAGTGTTAATGATCAATGGGGAGACAAAATCTTTACTTGTATTATCACTCTTAATTACTGAAGTTGAAACTATTAAAAGAGCATGTAAACTAACTCTCAAAGAGACATACCAGACGATGATTGTTGAATCTGACTCTAGGATATTAGTGGACTCAATCAACAAGGGCCTTGAAGGATCTGCCAAAGAGATTGAGCCAATTTTGGGATATTTGGGAGAATATAAGAAACACATCCCACATGCCCAATTCAAAGCAACTATAAGAGAGGCAAATATGGCAGCACACAGTGTAGTCACACAGGCAAGAGTTGGGTGTTTAGCTAACAACTGGGTGGAAAACTTACCACTTCAGCTACTGAGAGTCTTACATAGGGAGGCTAAATTAGGGATAGGATGACTAATTGATTAATACGTCTTAGTGACGACCTATTAAGTGCTACAATTTTTATTTCTGACCAAAAATTAAAAAGCGTAAACTGCTCATTTTTTCTTTTCCAGCATGATGAGCCCAAGTTTCAGCAACTGCGGATGAAAGGAGAATAAAAAGGTATTAAGAAAAGGAATGACAGTATGGTTGGCAATTTTAAGTCCTTTGTCAATTTCAGCAGCCCGATTTTAGGCATAGCTTTCAGACTGACCCACTTGGGCCAGATATGCCCACCAGCAGACCATAATTTGTTAGAGGTCTTTTGGGTTAGACATTAGTGGGCCTACGTTCCCAAGGCGATGGGACAACGTCTGTTACATGGGTCTTCACATGTCTAAGGGCCATGACCACATTTAATACACGTGTCAATTTTTTGTACATCAAATAATGCGACAAATAAAGTCACCGAATGTTTAGCGACGGCCAATAGAACCTAATAACCTCTACATTTGTGTAATTTAATATAAAAAGTTCGAATAATTGGTTGTGGTTACTTTTTTGAAAATTTATTTGGTTTTAAGTCATATTTTTTATTAAATAATTGTTAATAAGTACACATTTTAAAATATTTTAAAATTTTTCCTATCATCTGTCATTTGTTTGCTAATTTTCATATCAATATAAATTCTCAAACCTTCTTTTTGAAGGGTATTGATAAGTTCACCAGGTTAGTTGGTCATATTCAATGATTCTTTTAGGTTTGTTTAATTCTTCCTTAATCTTATGAGCAAAGAGGTTAGGTAAGCCATTAATAAATTTCTCTTTCCAGAAAGATTTATCACAATTTGGTCTAATCATTATATTGGTGATAAATACATCTTTGTACCATCTGAAATCACTTAATGTTGGACATCTTAAGTTACTTAACTGATCATGGATTCTTGATGCTTTGTTACTAGGTGTTCTAAAAAAATGTTTAATTATTGTGTAGATAAGAGTGGTAATCTCATATGGTTTTGCTCTTCTAATTGTTTCATAAAAAATTGGAATATTTTCATCTTTACTTCAACAGCATATCTTATACTGTCTTGTAGTTCTTGACTAAGATAGTTATCCCACTAGTTTTTTAACATTTTTGTAAATCCAGAAGTGATTAGATCAACTATTGTTGATTCAGTATTGTCAAAATTGTTAATATAACTATTGATTACCATAGACATATGATTAATTTTGTTAAAATTTTTTTGTTCACTTAATTAATCTATGTTCCATTCATAGAGTTTATTGAATTGAACTGAGAATTGGTTGCTAATATTTTTTTCTTTAAATTGAAGATCAGGTAGTATTGGTCTAGAATACTAATTTTTTGTGGTACTGGTTGGATTAACTTTTGTGAATGTTAACTTATTGAGATTTTTGATTATCAAATTGTTCTTCTAATTCTTTGATCTCAGAATCAATAGAACTTTCTGACGCACTTGCTTCTGGAGATTGGTCTTCTTCAGAAGTTTGTTCATCATTTTGATTGAAAGTGTTTACTTAAGATGGTTATGATTTAGCTTTTATCTTTTAGATAACTTCTTCAATTTTTTGAAGTTTTTTTTCTATCTTTTACTGAAATTTCATGTTTACTTCTATTTTCAGGTAATTGAATTTGAGGTTTCTCTAGTTTTTTACTTATTGATGATCTAATTTCATCAATCTTTGTTTCAATTTTATCTAACTGTTTACCAATTGTTGTTAGACATTGATTAGTAAAAGTTGTTTCGCTCAATTATTCTTTTTTCAGATTCATTAGTAGGTATCTTAAACGGTGAAGCTTTGACTTCATGATCCTTATGATTAATTAATATAGTTTCTGTTGGAGGATGACTTGAAGATACTATGGAGACATCTTTTTTTTTTTTTCCATTTATGTTTTGTTACTACTTTAACTGATTTGTAATGGTTTTCTAAGTAATCAAAGAAATAGATTTCATATCTTATTTCATTCATAAACTTAGTCTATTTTTCAAATATTCTTTGATATTTGCTATCACTATATTTTTTGTTAAATTCTCATCTTTTAGGTATATATTTCCTTAGACTTAAATTCATCATACAATCTGTCTATATCAATATTAAACAAATCATTTGATTTATTAATTGTAAGTAGTTAATTTACTGGGGGGTTACTCTACGGGTCAGTAGTCGAAGGAGATGGTGTAAAATCCACTAGTTCCATTTTGGTGACGGCCTGAATAATTAACCATTGAATTATATTTGTTTCGTCTTACTTGTTGATAAATGTTTGATGCTTCAATTAGTAAATTTCCTATAAGTTTTATCTTCTTTGTGACCTTAGCTTTGCCACCTAGAGAGTCTAGATCCTGGTGTAAGTCCTAGTGAAAGACAGAATAAGGGAAGAAGACAACAAATCTAGGGAGTATGTGCATAAGAAGAGTATATACAACGAAGTAAAAACTTACAAGTAATTTACAAAATTGAAAAATCCTAAATTTAAAAATGAGTAGATTATTCAGATGTAATTCTATGGCTAACTCATCTAGATCTTCATTAAACACTATACCAGCAATAGTTAATGAAGAACATCATGAATATCAAGAGTCACAAATAGACTGTATGGAATGGAATATTCCCAAAGTCTCCACAAGAGAAATTTATAAAACAAGCTGGATTCCAACAACATTCAAATCAGAATTACAAGTAAAAACAATTGAACAAGTTTATGCTCTCACAAAAGAGCAAGAAATTTGTCAATTACTTAGCAAAGAAGCCATAAAAATACATAGAGCAAAAGGATATAAATTTATCCACCTTGGTCTAATACAAGTAGTAGAAAAACCATTAAGACAAGAAGGAATTAATTCTGCATTTTTATTATGCTTAAGAGATGCTAGATTCATAAACTTTGAACCTAGTATCTTAGGCATAATGGAAGCAGGTCTTCATAACGGACCAATATATTTTAATTGTTTCCCAAACTTTACTCTAAGTCTTGAGGATCCTACCCTGGTATGAGCATTAACCTTAAGTATAAAAATTACAGGATAATTTACTCATATGGCAGAAGGAGCATGATCAATAGTACTTATCTATAGGATTTACTATAAATGCATAACAACAAATCTGGATGTTCATGCATTAAAGAAAAGTTTTAAAGATAGAACCCTGTTAATTCCAGGTAGTACTACTGAAGCAAACATACAAGTCTCTAAAAGACTTTTATGGAAAGATGTTTAACTTCCAAAATGCTAGATGCTTGAAAATGAAAGTTATAACAAAGATAGTCAAAACACCACAACAAACTTAGAAGGTATCCAACAATTTCCTAATGGATTAGTAAGAATCTCACTCGAGAATACAAGCTCTCATCGATCTAGTGGATCATTTAGCAAACCACTTCAGATTCATGAAGGAAGAAAATCTCAATTTACTAAAATTAACTCATAAATAGTTTACTGGGTTTGCTGGAAGAACATTTGTTGTATCATATGAAGGCTAAGATACATTGAGTGAAGGGAGAGAGAGTGTTATGTTGGTTAGAGAGAACCTTGCTTGTTCAAAGCTTGGTTTGCTAAGAAGGACTGAAACTAGGGGTGGCAATTGTGTCATGTCGTGTCGTGTCAAATCGGGTTCGGGTTCAAGACACGTCAACCCAAACACGACCTGCGAGTTAAACGTGTTGGGTATTTTGGACATAAACACGACCTGATTCAAAACACGACTAACTTGACACGACCAGTGACCCAAAATTTACACAGGTCGTGTCCGAGTAAACACGACCCACTCACCTAACACAACTCAATTCGACACCACCCAATCCGTAAAATTCTACACAAAAAGACTCGTTAGAAACCAAACCTGTTGTGTCCCTAGGACAAATACTAAAAATTTGATTTTTGTGCAAGCAATACGTACAATTGGATTCATCAAGTAGGAACGAAAGGCATTCAAAACTTATAATCATATAGATTATCATTTGAACTATGCTTTTGATCATCATATGGTCCCCTCATGTCAACTTTTAGCACATACATAGATATATATACATATAATTAAACATATATAACATTTTGGCAGCACCCATAACCTCATATCAGAGAAGGAACAACATCTTCATGTATAAAGATATGAATGTTGTGACGAATGAGACCAATCACACATAATCATCACAGCCCTTCCCACATCATTTCTTCATTTGGTTAACTAATAAGTACAATCAAACCAAATCTAGCTCCAAACACACACACACACACATACACATATACATATATATATATAGAGAGAGAGAGAAAGAGAGAGAAGAACCAATTTGAAGATTGGTTCCAAATCTGTGTAGATCTGTATATGTGTTTGTGTGAAAGAGAGAGATGAAACACGTGCAGATCTCTATGTGTGTGAAAGAAAGAGAGATGCAGTCGTACAGATGAATAGATCTTTGTGTGTGTGAAAGAGGGAGAGGGAGAGAGAAAGAGAGACCCCGGTCTGGTTGGTGGTCTAGTGATGGTTAGTGAGGGCCTACAAAAGGGAGACAAAGGCGGTGGTGACTGACAGTGAGGAGGATGGAGAGGCGCAAGAGAAGCAAAGTAAATGTGAGGCCTGAGATGTGAAATGAATTTAGGGTTAGGGATCCAACAACTAAGTGCATTTATATAGTGCCGGGTTATTCGAGTTGAAAAATGGGTTAAGTGCGTTCGTGTCAACCCGATTAAATATATGGGTTAATTGGGTCAATTTTGGGTAGAACGGGTTAAACCCGAACATGACCCATTAACACTTTGTATTGGTGGGTCGTGTCATACACGGGTTCATGCCAAAATTAAGTCAACTCAAACTCATTTATTTGTATCGTGTTCGTGTCGGGTTGATCGTGTCGTGTTAAAAATTATCACTCCTAACTGAAACCCTCACATCTATATAATAAAGTAGAACGGAGTTTAAATTTTAGAGACAAAGAGAGGTTCAGATCGTTTTGAGTCGAAACATAAACAAATTCAACGGACAACGTAATCCAACATAAAATACGGATTAGATCTTCTCAAAAATTTTGATCTAATGGTGTACAGTGATTGTCGAATTCTATTTTCCCGCTCAACAACATTTCTTTTTTTAATTTTGTTTACGTAATCTTAATTGATGTTTGAATTTTTTTTTTCTGTTCAAAAATTTGAGTAAGTCTTTTATCCCATATACAACTTTAGACTCCTATTGCTTATGTACCCCTCTTTCTCTCTCCCACCCTCAGTTTCCTCTCTCATAACATCTCTTCTTTTCTCTCTCTCTCTCTATGCAGAAAACACACAGAAAATAAAACTACTCACAAATGCACTTAGAAAAGGTATCCCTTCTCTCTCTCTCAAAAAAAAAAATAACCCCTCACCCGAAAGCCCCTCCCCATCCTAGAACTGTCGAGTGGTAAAAACCTAAACATGAGAGGCAGACTAGAAACTGGAGCACTTTCGGTATTTTTCACAAGCGAAGTCAATGCATTAACAAAAGCAAAGGACACACAGTCAAGAATCCCTTGGTTCCATTTGTTGTCCAAGAGAATTGTCTCCCTGGACGAAGCTAGAAGAAAATCCGCTTGAATTATGAAGGGAAAAGTCGTCACCATCTCTGTTTTTGTTGTCTCTTTTGATGTAGAAGTGAGGGAAAACGACAGATCTCGCGTTCATCCTTACTATTTTCTGTTTTGCTTTTCTCTCTTTCTGCATGTGTTTAGTTCTTTTGTGGCTATTAATTTTCTTTTCGCTTTATTGCTTACACCTACAAGGTGGCACCGTTGTCCTGCACGCTATGCTTATCAATATTGTCATCACAACTGAAATTATTTTATACTGAGCTTTGGATTTAAATTGCCAGACCTGAACTCAATTATTTCTTCTAACAAAATTCATTTTATTTTTCAGGATATGAGAGTGAAGATAGCTCGGTGAATGAAGTCAATCTTGACTCATCAGGTTTGGTTTAGTTGTACTGTTAGGTATATAAGTAATGGTTAGTTTTATTTCGTTTCCCTGAATTTGCGCATATACTATCTGCTTGGCATGGAGGCAAATTCATGTCACAATTTGCATTTCATTATGGTGCTAATGTAGATTTTTTGTGCTTTGTCTATACTTGATGCACTTCTCTGTTGAGCGGAATGAACAAAATTGATGCGCTATCCCATATCATAATTTTTAAGCCCATGTGCTAGTTGTTATCCTACGTTTACCATATGCTGCAACTTGAAGATGTGATAGCAACGAAAAAATCGTTTTGTTTGCCCAAAACTTGCTATGTTATTTTGCTGCCACCAATTTACCTTGGTGAGTGGTGAGGATAATTTGTATGACCATTTGAGGAAATTCACTCATATATTTCAGATAATTTTTTTAGTTTTTTGATTTACTGTCAATGTATTTAATTCCTTGCTTGGTTTCCTTATGTTTTTTATCTTCTTCTATCCACAGACACTCACCAGAGATGCGCAGAAGCCTACACCTAGATTCTAGCGACTAGCCCACATCAAAGGTCTTTCTCTCTTTCTCAGAAAATAACCCCTCACTCGAAAGCCCCTCCCCATCCCATCCCAAAACTGTCGAGTGGTAAAAACCCAAACATGCGAGGCAGACTAGAAACTGGAGCACCTTCGATATTTTTCACAAGCGAAGTCAATGCATTAACAAAAGCAAAGGGCACATTGTCTATGTGCATGTTTACATTGGGATAGAAATTGAGATAATGGAGAGAAAAGTTTGAAAATTCATAAATCCTTCCCATTTGAGGTAATCTAAGTTCAATTGCTCTTTTTTTTTTCTAACCTTTCAATCTCAATAGTTCAAGAATTCATATTGTTTTGGCTAATTTGATATCTTTGAATTGGGTTGAATGTGAAGGTTGACATTTTCTAGAGTTTTCAATTGTATTATGGTGTTGTTGATATGATTCTTCTGACTCTTTATTTAATTTTTTTCTTCAAATCCTGCTTAAAAAAAGAGAATGTAATGGCTTATGAATTTTGTAGGGTATTTTGCAAATCTTACTATAAACTAGAACTTGCTTGGCCTATTTTATTCTATTCTGCTAGTTTTTTTTTTTTTTTGGGATAATGACATTGGTGTGGAGCTTGCTATCCTGTCCATAATATTTTGTTAGAGGTTTTCTGATTTTTTTGGCAATTCATGTCCCCTTTATTTTGTGGGATCAACATATGGACTAGCAAAGAAAACAAAATTAGCTACTATATCTCTTTCATCAGGTTATTTGAGTGGGTTGTCTTATGTTTTCTTAATCATGAGCCTTATAGTCAAATTAAATGAGTTGATTATCAAATAATTCTCAAAATATAAATCGCGTGCTTTGGTCACTATGTAATGTTATAGGAAAATAAATATTTGTAACATGTGATCTTTGTAATCAGTAACTAACATCAGTTTAAAATTTATAAAGTTTTTTTTGTCCATGAAGTAGCTTTAAGCATATTTATGAAGTAAAAGCAGTTGTATTTATCCTTTTAGCATGTTCATATATTTAAGGGCTATTGTTGGATTTTTCTTTTCATGTTTTTTATGTGATTAGATTAGAATTGTTTTATCTTTATATTAAAATAAAAAGAGGAAAGCAAGCCTCTTGCTAATGCATAATTTATAATTTCCATTTTTTTGTCATTTAGTGCATTCAGACACGGGTAATTATTAATATATATATATATATATATATATATATATATATATATATATATTTATGATAGAAACATAATTTTAATAGTAGCACAATTTCTAAGTTAAGAGTTGTTAATATTAATACAATTCTCAATTTAGGAGTTGTTAGTTTTTTCAAACAAGTTTTGATTAAATATAACTATTGAGGGTGTTTTGGACAATGGAGATCAAAATAGATTTATCCTCAAACAAGTTTATTGAGTGTATTTAAGTCTAAATAAGTCTATAAAAAAAAGACCGACTTCCAAAGGACCCAAGAAAGTTTAGTGCATGTAAAACTAACGTTACTAGTATTGAGCGTCTAACAATAAGCCATCAAGGGAAGAATTGCCTGGGGCAATGGGCCATGGTCCATAAATAATGTTACATCGATCAAGATATCAATGCCTTACCTTTTTTTTTTTTAGTTCAGGGGTGTTCGATTCGATTTATGCAAACTTTGGTTAATTTCTTCTCTGGTCTGATTAAAGACAGATTATCTATGCTGGGACTAGGGTATTCATGAGGGATAAATCCCTCATGCTTTCCCCAAAAAATTACCAAAATTCAAATTTAGAACATCTAAATTTATAACTCGTCTGTACTTTGTTCACTATCTTAGGGTGCGTTTGATAACAAGATGTTTTTGTTTTTTTTATGTTTTTGTTTTTATTTTTTGGAAAAATAAAAAATAAAAACATGTTCGATTAATGTTTCCTTTTTTTTTTACTGCTATGTTTTGAAAACAAAGCTAAAAATTGCAAACATCTAAAATAATGTTTTTGAAAACATCATAAATACAAAACATGCGAAACTCCCTGATCCTCATTTAATGAGGTCTCCAATTCGAACCTTTCTAACAGCAAAAAATTACTCCTTTTCCTTACCATATAAAAGCCCATGTGCACAACAAGTTTAATGCCTCTCCACAACATATCAATGTCTTGATCGCCTCTCGCCTCTGCCATATCCAGTGAAGATCTCTATCTCCGATGAAGCTCTTCGACGATGTTCTCCATCTATGACGATTTTCAAATCTATGATTTTTGTTTCAGATCTATGGTTTATTTTTGTAGATCTACAGTCTATTGTTTCAGATCTAGGGTATATTGTTATTGATTTTAACATTTCTGTGTGTGTGTATGAATTTGTGATTGTGTGTGTGCATTTGGGCATCTATGTGTGTGTGTGTTTTGGCGCCTTTGTGTGTGTGCATTTGGACGTTTGTGTGTGTGTGTGATTTACGCATCTGGTTGTGTATGTGTGTGTGTGTGCATCTGAGTGGGTGGATGCATCTGGGGGGGTAGGCAATGAGTTTCACAGAGGGGTTGGGTTTGGGTGGTGATGATGGTTAAAAACAAAAACGTTACCAAACGCACCCTTAGTGTCAGACCATTTAGTTTTAAATTTTTGTTTCGTTTTTTCGATCAAATTAGCAGTTCCCATGGACCAATGGTAGTCGTTTTAGGTAATGGACAGAGCAGTGAGAGAAATGTTCTTGATGTACCCTCACAGTGGGCCACCCATATTCATCAAAATGCAGCAGTCTCCAGCAGGATGTCTTCTCCAGAATTCTACTGTTCTCTGCCCGGTCAAGACACTTAAGAAGAGCAAATATCTTCAGCAGTTAGTTTTTTTTTATCCAACTTCAACAGTTCACCTACAAATTTTGTAGGTCTAATGCAAATAAAATTAAAAATGTGTAAAGTTCACATTTACCTTTTAATTTATAAAACATACATATAGCAACCTAATTCAACAACTATATATATAAATTTAATGAAGAACTCTTTTTCCTTTTAATTTTGTTTTTGGGGTTGAAACATAGTATATTCTTCTTCTTCTTTTCATTTCTCAAAGGATGATTTGTTCGAACGCAAGATATTATTGTCACAAATTAAGAAGTAGGCACTATGACTTGGGTAGACCTTAGGCGGGCGCTCCTCAGAGTGCAATTAAGGTTGCCAACCTAGACCATGGTTCTTCTTGATCGCCCATTGACCCTGTCCAAGTAAGTAGAGGACTTTTTTCCTTGAATCTTGATTTAGATGACAAAAAATGAGAACTATCTGTTGTTTTGCCCGGGGGGAAAATATATGAGGACAAAATGTTAGAAAATTGTCTCTGTCCACATATTGAATGTTGAGGTTGCTTGTGAAAACACAGTTGCAAAAATATCTGCAACCATTTGATAGAGACTGCTATGTTGATTGCAAGGACTCAAAACATTAGGATTACTTAGCTCAAATTAACCACAGTGATATAACTCCTGACCTAACAAGAGCACATAAAAAGTGTAGAAATAAATATATATTTGTCTAATAATCTTTCAAGAATTTTAAGTTTTTAGAGAAATTGACTGTCTAACTTTAACATGATATCAGAATAAAAGATTTTACATTAAGATTTCTCTGTATCCCCAATAATTAATTATACAAGGCTTGTCCTTGCATGTACTTGGTCTGAAAATCTGATCCGCTCATGAGAAAACAAGTTAAAATATACAGATACTCATAGTACACATTCTCTAAAAATCTAAGTTTGGCCTTGATTACTCAAAAGGGCAGATCATACATATTTCATTAGCAAAAAATGTTGCACCTATTGCAGCTACTATCAGGTTATGTTCTGGCCATGTGCCCAAATAATTGAGAAAATTGAAATCTCACCAAACAATCAAATCTTCCTCTAAATGTCTCCCCCAAAAAATATCTAGTCTGTCACTTTGTATATCTTGTCATGTGCATGAGGGTGTCAAATAGCTAGAAGTTATTAAACCTTCTCTTAACCACCCAAGTCACTCTTGGCATTTTGTATAGATAATAACAAAAAGAATTTTCAAACTTTTGGAGCCAGAGGCTAAAATTTCAGCAATAATGGAGCTCAGGTAAGGGAAACTCTCTCTCTCTCTCTCACACACACAAACGCACACACATCACCAGAATTCAATTTGGGTATGGAGGACCAGTTTTGATCAAGAGTTTCAGATTCTAGAGTTCATGGTCCCAAATTACAATACCAGCCCATCCCAAGTAGTCTGAATTTATTTTTTCTTCCTTATCCTCATGACCAACTAGATGCCTTTTACAATGTTTCTATCTTGTTGGAATCCTTCCAACACTTCCTTTATGGCCTAAAGGCAATTCTCTCTCTCTCTTAGCCCACAGTTCAATAAGATATTGAAAAGAATAACATAAAAATCCCTCATCACCTGTATCTTGGTCTCAAGTCTCATCACCCCTTTTGGAAAATATCAAACCCTGTACAGACAGATTCAATTTTCTTTTCTCAAGTTGGTTTGGTATTGAGTAGATTGGTCTCGAGGGCGAGTCGTCCGAGTCATCATCATCGAATCAGGCGTGGCGAAAGATATATCCCGATCATAATGAGACACCAATACCACCTGCATCGTCTCCTACTCGACACAAATCTACCAACCAATGGAAGCCGGATGACTTCCTCAGACGCAGGAGACGCCAACTTTGACAGCAACATGGTGATAATTTTAGCAGCCTTACTATGTGCACTAATATGTGCCCTGAGCCTAAACTCAATAGCACGCTGTGCTTTAAGGTGTGGTCGTAGACTCGCATTTGAGACACCGGAACAGGCTGCGTCGCGTTTAGCCTCAACGGGCCTGAAAAGGGACACATTGAGTGAGATTCCGGTGGTTGTTTACAAGACATCCGGACTGGACTCTCTGGCAACAGATTGCCCGATATGCCTCGGCGAATTTTCGGAAGGAGAGACGGTACGGATCTTGCCAAAATGCAACCATGGTTTCCATGTCAAGTGTATTGATACTTGGTTGGTGTTACATTCATCATGTCCAACATGTAGGCAGCTACTACCTGAACATCCCGGAAGTTCTAATTCTAATGCAGGGGTGGTGGGTGTTTAGAAATTTAGTCTCAGGCAATGGGTTCAGAAAGATAGCCCCCAAGATTAATTTCAACTCAACTCGACTAAGCGTTGTCATTAGACCACTCGTGCGAATTTTATGGTCATACTCGAGGTTCTAGTTTTGAATTACTTTACAGTTTAGATTATCAATGGAACTTGTTGGAGATGGTATGATAGTGAATGAATGTCTATATAAGTAGGTAAAGCTTTAGTTGAGGCAGTTGAAATAGATTGAGTTTCCTCTGTTTGGGTGTTTTGTGTTTTTCCTTTTAATCCAGTGTTGATTTTATGATATATATATATATATATATATATATATATATATATATATATATATATATATATTATTCAACGGTCAAGAATATTTGAACTAATTTACACGCATTTTAACTACTTTCGTCTCCGGTTTGATTAATTTTATGATGTCTGGCCTTATTGATTCATTCAACAACTAGCTCTTAGGGTTGGCACTAGCTTTTGAAATTCTGTGATGCCTTGACTGATTGTCCCAAGAATTTGGCTGTAGTAACCATCTGATATTCCGTGGGATGTTATAAATTCGTAGAATACATCTGAATATGTTAAAGTACAAAATTCAATTTAAAAAAAAATCGATCCTAATAATTCAATTAAGCTTAATTTTAGAAAATTATACACGAATATTCGTTCAATGCTGTCTTATACTTATGTAGAGATATAAATAATTCAGATGAAGTCATAATCGATCGGATGATGGTATGTTCAAATTCAAATCATCGACATATGATGAGAAGGATTTGGAAGCCAAGAATATCAATCCATATTCAACTAAACGGATTCAAATTCATAAAATTCGATTCATTAACAAATTTGATAATACTCAAAATATGCTTAAGGTTGAGCTCAAATATTCAATTCGAACCTTTTAAGCTTAGACTGCTCAGCCCATCATAAATGACTAGGGAATTTGAGGTTGGCACCTCCTCCCCAGCAACTGCACCTCTACAGGAATAGCACATAAGACAACTGACTTCCACTCAAGCACCACACATAATGTAATAAATCTTATATTTGGGTAAGGAAGTCGTAATCATCTTAACAATGTCCATGACAATCGCATAAAATGCTCAACCGTTACAAGAAGAAGGCAAGGATCATGTCAAGAATCAAGTAAGGCTTCACCAGACTATAAATAAGAGGTATATTCCTCATAATACAATACAAGCATCTAGTCTAAGCAAATACCCTGTGTAATTTTACCCCTTTTGTCAATAATATTATTCTCAGGAGTAAGAGATTTCCTTCAAAGTAGATTAACCGAGTTCTCGAGTTACTAAACCATTATAAAATCTGTGTACAAATCCCAACTTCTCTTGTTCAATTCTTACGAGCCTAGGAGCTCCTGGCTGAGCTATTCATTAACCACTAATCCCTAAATATCATACACTCTGCTCAATTGTGTGACATACAACCATCAAAATCTAAGAACAACTTTTTTCTCGAGGGAAATGAGAACTTTCCCAAAAACTAAAAAAATCAATCAAAATATAGAAAGAATTTTTCCCAAATACAAGAACGAAGAATACCAAATAAAAAAAACAAAAGAATCTGACTCTTTCACCCACCAAAACCATAGGAAATAACTTAGCACCATTAACGAATACTGTTGAACAATCTAAAGAAATACAGGAGATAAGAAAAGAAGAGGCTATAGTTTTATTGATACTACATAATTTAATTGAATACTGGGAAAAATATTTAACCTAAATACAAAGGGACTATATATAAGCTAAACAAGGCAGAGAAAGTAAAGGATTATTTTATCCTTAATAAATAAAATAATCCTATATTTCTTAATGTCTCCCCTTAAACTTACGATGCAGCAGCGATAAGTATCGAGAGTTTGCCAACTAAAAAACGAAAACGGGAAATAGAATGCGACTTAGTAAAGAAATCTGCAATCTGCAAAGAAGAAGAAACAAAGGGCAAAGTAATGGTGCCATGCTTGAGATGATGACGAGTAAGGTGACAATCGATCTCAATGTGTTTAGTACGTTCATGAAAAATCGAGTTGTGAGCAATCTGAATAGAACTCCGGTTATCACAATACATAGGAGTGAGATGAGAAAGAGAAACTCTCATATCTACAAGTAACCAACGTAACCAAACAATCTCTTTGGTAGTAGATGTCATAGCACGATATTCTGCTTCGGTTAAAGATTGAGAAACAATAGATTGAGAAACAATAGATTGTTTCTTGCTCTTCCAAGAAATAAGAGAATTACCCAAAAAGATACAGAAACTAGTAACAGATTTGCGATTTGTAGAATCACTGTCATGATCAGCATTAGAGTATGCACACAGCTCCAAGGAAGAGGTGGATGGAAGTAAAAGACTTTGAAAGACTGTACCCCAAAGATACCTCAAAATACGAAGAACCGCTGTCCAATGAACTGTAGTAGGAGAAACAACAAATTGACTAACAACATGAACAACATATACAATATCTGAACGAGTAATAGTGAGATATACCAAGCTCCCAACAATAGTACAATATAAAGTAGGATTTGACAAAGGTAAACTATCAGAAGAATAATACTTTGCGTTAACCTCAATAGGAGTATCTACAGTCTTATTATCAGTAAGTCTAATTCGCTCAAGAATATCTGTAACATATTTCGACTGAAAAAAAATATAACCTCTGGGTGAGCAGGTTACCTCAATACCCAAGAAATATCATAGAGAACCCAAATTCTTCATTTAAACTGCTAGCTAACTCTATCTTCCAAACTGAAATACCATTAATATCATCACTAGTAATAATTATGTCATCAACATATAAAGACAGAATGATACGACCTGCATTAGTGCACTTAACAAAAAGAGCAAAATCATGACTACTAGAAGTAAACCCAAGGGAAGAGATCACAATAGAAAATTTCTCAAACCAAGCACGAGGTGCTTGTTTGAGACTATATAACGCTTTCTTGAGCTTGCAAACATACCCAGAATCATGTGAAACACCAGGAGGGGGAGCCATATAAATTTCTTCTTGAAGATCCCCATTCAAGAAGGCATTTTTAACATCAAGTTGAGAGATATGCCACTGACGAACCGAAGCAACTGCAATAAGAGTACGAATAGTAGTCATTTTTGCAACAGGAGTAAATGTCTCCTCATAATCCATACCATACTGTTGAGAGTACTCTTTTGCAACCAACCTATCTTTGTATCGCTCAATAGATCCATCAAAAATTGGTCTTAATCTTATACAACCAACAACACTCTTACCAGGAGGTAGAGGAACCAAATCCCCTCAAACGGAGCTTGAGGGACCATAGGAGAAGAGGTAATTTCAGGTATGCTAGAGAGTAAAGTGTCAGTACCTGTAGAATGATCAGTGCTGGTATTTAAAGTACTAGAAACCTGAGATGACAAACTATTAGAATTCTCAAAAAAATGATCTATACGAATAAGATTAGATCTAATCAAACTATAAATAGTGGATGAAATAGAAAAGAAAAGTATATGCTCAAGAAAAATAACATGACGAGACACATAAAATTTTTGAGTTATTGGATCAAAACAACGATATCCTTTTTTACCTTTATCATAACCAAGAAAGACACAAATAGCAGATCGAGAGGACAATTTGTTGCGTTCAACATAAGCACGAAGAACAAAACAAGTACAACCAAAAACTCTAAATGAAGAATAATCAGGGGCATACCCATACAACTTTTCGAAAGGAGAAACACCTAAAATATGAGAAGATGAAATTGTATTAATTAAACCTACATCAGTAAGAACAGCTTCACCCCAAAACTCACTAGGAATAGAAGAAGACAACAAGATAGAACGAGCAATTTCAACAATGTGCCTATGTTTTCTTTCAGCAACACCATTTTGCTCAGGAGTATATGTACATGAAGTTTGGTGAATAGTTCCATCTAAGACAAACAACTTATCAAATTTATTGGAAGTGTATTCCCCACCCAAATTATACCTAAAACATTTGATAACAGCAGAATGTTGAGTTTTGACAAGAGCTCGAAAGACTGTATATATCTCAAAGAATTCAGAACGATGTTTCATTAAATAAATCCAACAATAACGAATATAATCATCAATAAAAGAAACATAATATCGAGACCATCCTTTTGTAGCAACAGGAAAAGGTCCCCATACATCAGAATGAATCAAATCAAATGGAGAAGAAGAAATAGAAATACTTCAATTAAAAGGTAAAGCTGAAAATTTTGCCAATTTACATCCACTACAATCAGAAATATCACAAGTTTGTAAATTTTCTAAAGCCCCTGTGCATGCCAAAAATCTCAAACGAGAAGACGAACACATGACCTAAACGAGAATGTCATAAATAAAAACTAGAAGAAGAAGGACTCAAACGAAAAGAAGATAAATCAACACTAGTAGCAATAGCAGCAGTAACTGACACTTTTAACTCATCCAAAATATATAGTCCCCCTTTCTACAGCCTGTCCCAATCAGCTTTTGAGACAGTAGATCCTGCACATAACAAGAAGAAGAGGAAAATGTGACTAAATTTTCAGAATCACATAACTGACCAACAGAAGCAAGATTTAATGTGAGTTTTGGAATATGATAAACATTAGGCAGAGACAAGTGATATGTGACAACATAACCAACACCTGCTAAAGGCATAGGAGTACCATCAACAGTCATAACAGGAATAGAAGATGAAGGAGATACAAAAACAAAAGATGAAGAATCTAGAGACATATGACGTGAAGCACCAGAATTCAAGACCCATATAGAATGTGACATACTTGGAGAACTATGAGGCAACTGACCTCCTGAAGAAAAAGCAGACATAGCTTGTGGCTGTAAGGAGAGAAACTTCTGAAATTGCTCAGCCAAGGTACTAGAATCGGTGAAAGGACCTGATGAAACTACTGCTGCATTATTAGACTGTGGTGGTTTGTAACCCTGAGGTGGTCTAGGAGCATTAGATTGTGACTGGTTGTCAGACTTCGAAGCTTGAGATTGCTGCTGCGATTGATTCTACTATCTTAACTTAGGACATTGAATGACTTTTTTGCTTACAAAAATTGCACTTGTCGAAGGCAGGCCTTGTGTAAGGCTTATTCTGATTATGAGAGAATGATTTAGAAGGTACTGCTAGCACAGAAGGATCAGAAATAGAAAAAATTCCCTTGTCAGAATAAGACTTAAGACGTATCTCTTCAGCCAATAACTCATTGACAACTGAGTCAACAGAAGGAAGTGGAGAACGATACAAAATTGAACCTCTAAGTCCTTCAAAATCACTACAAAGTGCCATTAAAAATTATACCAATCGTTGCTGCTCTCTACGAGCAATAGAGGCACCACATGCCTTTAATTCAGTCGATTCTGTAAGAGCCAATTGATCCCAAAGATCTGTCATAGCAGAATAAAATTCCTGAATACTCATATTCTTCTGCTGAAGAGCTCGTATGTCATGCTCCAATTGATACTGCTTTGTAAAATTTGATTGAGTGAATAACCTTTGCAGATGATCCCAAACCTCATTTGTTGTCTCATACTTTGCCAACTGCGTACCTATAGAATGCTTCACAGAATTGTTGATCCAAGTAATAATTTTTGCATTGTTTGCTTTCCAGACATCTATCAAATAAGCATAACTCGCATCAGTATTCTTAGGTTTTACAGAAGTTCTACTAACATATCCCCATAGCTTTTTACCCTTAAGAAAATTTCTCATCGCATAACTCCAATACAAATAATTCTTTCCATCCAACCTCACACTCACAGACGGAAACGAATCGTCTCTTGCAATAGCCATAATCAACAAACAAAGAAAATCAAATTGCAACAACGGAACAAATACCAGATTGCTTAAACGGAACAAATACCTTCTAAACTGTGTTTGAGATTAAACCTTGTCCCATGAAACTTTACTTTGATACCATGTTGAACAAACTAAAGAAATACAAGAGATAAGAAAAGAGGAGGCTAGAGTTTTATTGATACTGCATAATTTAATTGAATACTGGGAAAACATTTAACTTAAATACAAAGAGACTACATATAAGTTAACCAATGCAGAAAAAGTAAAAGACTATTCTACCCTTAATAAACAAAATAACCTTATATTTCTTAACAAATACAACAAAATATGATTATTTTATGAAAAATAAATAAAAATTATTTTTTTAGAGAGGGAGGGGATAGTTCGTAGGAGAAAAAGGTAATATGACGAGTTCATGACAAAGGAAGGGGAGTTGCTGGTACCATGGGCCCAGCTAACTGTTTGAAGATTTTTCTTAGATTTGTGTTTGACTGTCTTCTTAGAAAAATGTTACCACACTTAATTCAAATGAAACAGTTGGAACAAAGAAAATTGTGAAAATGAACAAAAATTTGACTGGTATTAAGAAATAGGGTGTAGAAATAAAACCTTAGAAATCATTATTGGAGAGGGAGACACTATTCATCAGAGGTCTGAGGTGGGGTGGTTGTTTGGAATGCTGTGAAATTTGTTTTTTGTTTTTGTTATTGGTAATATCTTCAACTTAATTTTGTTCTCTATTTTTTTATTTCACCTTGGTCTTAATGTTGCAATTTCACATTTACATTGAGCATCTGTGAGGGCTGGGTTGGGGGTGGTTGTTTGTAATGTGCAGTGCATCGGAGATTTGGAGGTTAGTGAAAAATTTGGTGAAATATGGTTTTTGTTCATACCCACTCAACCAATCATGTGTTTAACATCCACTTGGACCACCTATGGGACTGTGCGAGGTTTTTTTTTTTTCCCCTAATCTGAACTACTCAAGTTTGGCTTGAGTTCGACTCATTCAAACTCTATTCGTTTTCTAAACGAGTCCGAACTTGAACAAGTTTTTAACCTCGTTTAAAAAGTAAGCCCTACAAGTTCGGCTTAAACTCGACAAGCTCGATTCGTTTATGTGCAAATATTCGGACTCGACTCAGACTGAACTTGAGTTCGACTCGTTTCCTAAACAAACCGAACTTGAATAATTTTTAAAATTCGATTAAAAAATAAATTTTTCAAACTCGGACTCGTTCGACTAAGAGCCCTGCCTGCACTAGATGCTAATTTCATTCAATTACTTTGAGAAACATTACAATCAAATATTATTATAGCCTGTAATGCGGTAGGAGGACAGCTGGTCCAACTCGACCAGGAAAAGAGAATTGGAAGTAACTACAATCCAATGAGCTGTCCTATTCGAGGGTCTAGGTTTTTGAGGAAAAACTAAAGGTTTAGCAATTTGGCGTAGAATCTAATATCTTCAATGAAGGTGGTAATCTCCTATAGCGGAACCCCTCCTTTGAGCATAGTTTTTTTTTAATTTCTTTTTTTGTAAGATCGAACTTTTTTAGTAAGTGCTTTATACATTAATATATTTCCTCACGAGATTGAGTCAGGAATTGGTCTTTCCAATACAGAAGTTGCTTGCCACTTATATTCTTAGATTGCAAAACAGGTTTGACTGTAGTGCATTGGATACAATAGAAACCGTTAAATTTGTTTTCATTGGTATTTAAATCCACGTGGACCACTTACTCAGAGAAAATATTCAATATAATGGTGACATCATGTCATCACTGTTACGTGATATCACTATCTAATTAAAAAATGGCAAGTAGATAAAGTGAATCTTACTAATCTTATGTGTTGATGAATGAATGTGGTAGTTTTCGATAATTATACAAATAGTAGAGTTCACTTTACCCACTTAAAATTTTGTAATTGAATTGTGACACCACGTGACATTGAAGACGTGGTGTCACCGTTGTCAACAAAATCACCGAGACATAAAAGATTTAGAATACCAGATTTAATAATAGTACAAGATATAAAGATTGAACTGTCCATGCAACACCCCCAAATATAAGGAATGAGTTTAGTTTGAAGAGCTAATACTGTGAATAACAACAAAGTTAACGTCATCTCTAATTTTCAAATTGAATTGGATTTATTGATATGAACAAATCTTCATCTCGAGGATATTCTAATTATTTGAATCGGGAATGAATTGAATAAATTTTAACACGACACCATTAAGACAAATATAAATTTAACTTAATACAATCTATTATTGGTCCTACCACCAATACTAGCAGTAGTAATGTGTTTATTCCAAGTGTCATCGATGAAAATAATGTGTTGCACTATCTTCGGCTGACCCATTTAATTATTTCTCTAATTGTTTTGCTTTCCTTAAAAAGAATTACTAATTAGGTTGAATGAATATTCAATAGCATCATTTTTAGATTTAAACTCAACGGAGGGATATATTAGACTCTATGTTATTTATGAGTTCATGATCAGACTAAGAAATAATAGGCAAAATTGCCTGAATATTAGAATTATCAATATTTAGAGTTATTAGCAGCCCAAAATGAGTTAATGACATATTAACCCTCAACTGAGCAGTACTAAATTGTTATGCGCTAATAATTTTTTTTTAACAGAAAAAAAATTCTGCCTTACCTGATTGTCGGCGGCTTTGTTTGGAAAATAAGATAGATATTATTAAAATAATTTGATTGTCTTGTCCGTTGGCCGGCAGACTTAACGTGGGGGAGCTTTTTCTCCTTGACATTTTTCCCTAGGCAATTCACTTTTGCAGTCCACTTAGTTTTAAGGAGAACGGAAATGGGTTTTTTGGGGTTTTTTTTTTTTTTTTTTTTTTTTTTTTTGGGGTGGGGGGGGGGGGGGATGGGTAGAGTAATTGTAATTTTAATTAGTCAAATATGAATTAATTTTTTTAATTAAATATGAAATTTTGAATATGTTATATTATACTTCATGGATTAAGTGTAGAATTATATATATAATATCTGACTTTTATCTTACATGAATTTTATTTAAATATATAATTATATATATGGATATATTACATAATTTAGTGTTTATTTGATATAGTAGTTAAAATTTAGTTGCAATTTGCTAGTAGAACTCTAAGTTAATCAAATAAATTTGGAAATGATATGCAATCAAATATCTAATTTTTGACAAATTTGAATAGAGATCATATCAGTAAAATCACTCATATAATCTAACTAAATCTAGATTAAAATTTTCAAAATTGAATTTGAATTTGAATCAATTCAAAGCTACCAAGAAGACACACTCAGAGGGCAAAAAAGTAACTATAATTTTAATATTTTGTTTGGTATGATAAAAAAATCGAACGATAAAAAGTTTGAACGATATATAAAAACTTTGTTAAACGAGAAGTGGATGAAAAATTAATTATGTGTGTTGAAATATTTGTTATTTACAATTATATCTATTAATATACACATATATTCTATTTATCTATTATATATCTTTTCATCATTTAATTTTTCTATATTATGAAATACAAAAGAATTAACCATTCTTATTTTTATCACTCTTATTATACACAAAGAAAGAAAAAAATGATTCCTCCTTCAAAAAAAAAATAAGTTTATTGGTCTCAGTTTTCATCCTTTTATTTTTTTGAATTTTTTGTTTTTTTTTTGTTTTGGGCAAAAATTGTTCAATCATCTCAGTTTTTGGGTTTTGGTCTAAAATGTGATTTGTGATTTGTGATTTTGATTTGTGATTTGGACCACAAGGGTATCAGGATGGGCACTTGTCTTCTTGTCGGGCCACTTTTTACGAGAACTTATAAAGTTATTTAATTACACTATATTTGTTCCCTAAATTTTTAAAAATTTTATAATGGTTATACAGTTGTATTTTTCTTTTTAACAAATTAGTGGTTCATTAACCTTTTAAAATAAATATTTTATATTTATTTTTGGATGGAATAAATCAGATGTAACTATCCTAATTTATTTATATATTGATCAAAAGACAATATGAATAATTTTGGTAAAAATATTAATAGTGATTAAATGAATTTATTGAAATCTTGTTTTTCATATTGTAAGTACCATATATGCTGATGATAATAATTAGTGTTTTGTTCTGAAAAGATACTGTGATTGATGTGTGGTTCTCAGGGCTTGTGGCTGGGAATGGGGAGGCTATTAATGGTATATTTTGTAAAATATTTTCAAAATATATATGTATTTATTCTTTCCTACAAGTTATTTAAGTTTGTATTGATTATTCTTTTGAATTCAATGATTGACTACTATAGTTTGAGCAAATCTAAAACATGTTTTCAAAGAGACAAGAGTGACTAGCTTTTGAGGGGTGTGAAATGAGACTTCTGGCCCACTAATAGGCTAAAGGTTAAAAGTTTTGTATGTATCTTTTTTCACGTGTGCACATAGTTTTTTTTTTAGAAAAATTGCGTGGAATTAACACACCACGTCTTAATGTCGGGTGGTGTACATCACCAATAATATATTTTACATTCCTGATGAATGAATATCTTCTATCACTTTGTCAATTTTTTTTAAAAAAAGTTAACTTGTGTGTCCCATAACTTAATTTTATGATAAATTCTCATTATATATGTACATTACGTGATACTAGGGCTATCCATGGGCCAGGCCGAGCTTGGTCCGCAAATTTTTTTTCGAATCAGGCTTGAGTAGTGTAGACCCAAACTTGTACTTAGGCGAGTGGCGGGCCGGGCTTCAGGTAGGGGTAAACTACCCGTAGCTTAGCCTGTCATCTTTTGGGCGGACTTTGCGGGTGGGTTTTTTGGGCTGGTTTTGTTGGGCTTGTTGGGCCCTATTGAAAAAATATATAATTTTATTTATTTTTTTTTGTAAATTATAATTTTGAATTAAAAGTATAGTCAAAATCAAAATAGACAAAAATTAAATAGTGAATAATTTTATTTATGAATAGAAGATAAATTGCATCACTACCATTCATTCAAGTCTCCAACTCTTTTTTTTTGAACAAAAGTCTCTACCTCTTAACATAAACATATATGGGCGGGTATGGACTTCGAGTGGGTTTCAAATATGTGGGCGGGTTATTGGGCCGGACTTCAATTTCGGGCTGGGCTTCGAGCCGGGTAATGGGTTTAGGGGTAAACCTAGGCTTTTTTTTAAAGGATATTGGGCTCGGTCTCGGACAGGCCAACTATCGGGCATTTCGAATTTCGGGTTGGGTAACGGGACCCGTGGGTAATCTGGCCCATGAACACCCCTCCGTGATACTGTCACCCACGAACCTATTCAAAATTTTCTCTCAAACTCTTACCCTTTAGAGTGTCTTCAATCCTTACCCTCTTTGAAGCTCAAATTTAAATATGGACAAAAAAATTTTTAGAAACCTTTTCCACATATCTATAACAAATTAAGAGATTTTTTTTTTTTTTAACTCAAATCAAGAAAAATTCAAATGTATACCCAAATATTTAATGGTGGAATTTTACCATTCTTTAAAGATCAAATTGTCATATTTTACCTTTTTTTAAAGTTGAATTTTTTCTCATTTAAATTTAAATTTCTTTTCCTTTAAATTTGAATTGCTCAATAGAAAATGTCTATACTAAATTAAGTTTTTTGCCTATTTTTTTACTCGGTAAGGGTATATGCTTCCATTAAAGACTAATAAGTTTTTAGTCCAATCGTATTATTTGTCTCGTAAACACTTTGTCTTTTTATTCATACATTTTTTGCTCAAATAAGTCTAAAAAATTGTACCCACACCCAAAAAAAAAAGGTTTCCACTTAAAATTAGGGCCGGCCCAACAGTATGGAAAAAAAACATAGGCTTTAGACCCCAAATTTTTAGAAGGCCCCATAATTTTAGGTAAATCATTAGCCCACAAAAAAAATTAAATCCATTAAATTTTAAGCCCTACAAAAAAGCCCAAAAAAATTAAATTGAATCAAAATTTTTATTGTAATAATTGGGTATAAAATCCAATCCATAATATTAAAAACTTATAAATTAAAAAAATTAAAAAAATACTCAAAAGTCAACTCATATTTACTCCCACTCACTTTTTTTTTCTCTCTCTCCCGTAAAAAAAATAAAAAAAAAAATAAAAGTTGAAATTAAACATTATCTCTCCCTCTCTTTGGTAAAAAATAAAAATAAAAGTTGAAATTTCTTTCTCGATAATATTAACACATTTTTTTTTGCCTCTCTCTCACAAAAAAATTAAAAAAAAATTATTATTTTTTTAAAAATAATACTAAAAATAAAAAAATTTTATTTAATATTTTTACTTTAGACCTCAAATTAACTTCAGCCGCCTTTTTTGAAAATAGTCTTAGCGTGGAAGTTTGGCATAAAACTTGTCGTTTACTACGGTTCCTACCACCACATACCTAGGAAAAACGTTTAACATGAATGGGAAATTAAAGAAAATAGACATGCAAGTACCCCTTTTTTTTGTTCGGACATTCCATGTGATTTGAACCACATGAAAACTATGGTTCAATTCACATTATTAAATTATCTGCCTTGTGTGGTAGGAAGAAAATCAAAATTATTAAATTATCTGCCTCGTGTGGTAGGAAAAAATTCAAAATTATTTAGGATATTCAATGTACTGGTTATATATCATGTTACTATCGTCATGTACTGTAACCATTTAATAATAAATAAATAAATAAGACAAGTGAACCTCACTAATTCTTGCATGATACTTTTGAATGTGAAAATTATTAGTGATTAAGCCCACTCACTAGTCTTATATAATTGTTCATAATTAATCGGTTACAAACCTTATAGTGATGACCATCTTCATTATTTTTCATTGAAAAGTACAGCTTTATTTCCTCCACTAGATGTTCTGAAATATCTGAGATTTAGGATTAAGGTTTGGTAGAGAGTTTCATTGAGTCTAGGAAGACGTATGAGTCGTGAGGCATCAGAAAAGGGCAACACCATATGGAAAAATGAATCCTAGGTAGAGATCTTAGGTTATTTTACTTGTAATCATTGATATTGAAAATAATAAAGTAAAATAAAATAATAAAATATGCAACACTTTACACTAGTCATGCTTTGATTAGTTGAAAATGGGAGATATTTAAGGCCAACAATATTCGGATTTTAAACCCCATTTTCAAAGACGACCCTACAAATTTTAGGCCCCGCTCCCCAAAAAAAAAATCTTATGAAAATGTAAACCTCATCAAAAATAATTTGGGTAGTCTGCGCCAATGAATTTATCCCATAATATTAAAAACTCAGGAAAATAAATTTTTTGGGAAAAAGAGAGCAAAATCTCAACCAAATATGCACCACTCATTCTCTCTTTCTTGTAAAAACACAAAACTTAAAACATCTCTCTCTCTCTCTCTCCAATAACACAAATCCTTCTTTTTATGGTTTGTGTTTATCTTATTCTTGAATGTTTTGTAAAACGTGACAGTTTTTTTTATAGTGATTGGTTTAGATTTATTTTTTAAATTTTAACTTTTTAAAGAAAAGTTTACAAACAGAAGAAAGCAATTCAATTGATATAAAAGGCAAGATTTCTTTTTCAGATATGCATCGTTTTCAAAATTATTGACAACTCCTCCAACAATTGCTTCTGCCAAGAAAAAGTATTTCAATATTAAAATTAATAAAATCTTAGTTAAAATCAACTATCACAAAAAATATTAAGGAAATTAACGATACTATCAATTTAAAAAGATATAATACTAAAACTTAAACCTAAAAATTTTATTAGTATTTTACTTAAAAAAATAAGAAGAATAAATCTTAAATAAAAAATATCAATATTAAAAATAAAAGCCTCTTTTAGTTGTCTTTTAGGCCACAAATCATATTGGGTCTTGAAAAATATCATTTTTTCAGTATCGTAATTAGACCCGATTAAATATAGTAACTTTTTAAAACCCTTGAGAATGGAGAAAATATTCAATATAACGGTGACACTATATCATTATCATCACGTGATATCACTATTCAATTAAAAAATGACAAAATAGATAAAGTAAACCTTAAAAATGACCCCGTAATTGATTTTTATGAAAATAGCAAAATTAACCCATTTATAATTTTGTAATTAAAAAAATAATATTACGTGATAATAGTAATAACATGATATTTGCAATGGAAATTTAGTCCGAATGGGGCAGTCTTTGTTTGAATTCTATTCAACTGAATACGACTCCAAATAATTTCATCCCCCATGTTCTGACCCACGACATGCGTCAAATCTGTGTAATTATAAATAATACTTTTATATAATTTAAAATTTTAATCTAATTAATTAACATAATGATGTGTCAAGTAATATAGTGTTTATAAAAAATACTAATAATTGCAAGTAGAATAATGCTATTGAATGGTGTTAGCTCCTTTATCAATAATATATAATGTTATTATTTACCCCCAAAAAATAATATAATGTTACTTAAATTTAATTTATTAATCTAATTTATTGACTTAATCAATCATATATTAAATTGATAGTAAATCCAAATATTAGGTGAGACTTAGTACTATTGAAATAATTTTGTTGAATTAAGTCAACAAAATTATTCAGCAAAATAGGTCTAAATAATATTAATGTTATTTTACAAATGAATCATATCAACTAGCATATCATCATTAAATTAGTATTTTTGGTAAGATTTTTAAGTTTATTTAGTATTTTTCTTTTAAAAATATTATTTTTTGGATTTAAATATCTTATCTAGTATTGTTTCAAGTAATATACGTACTTAGAATGAAGAACACCAACAATTATAATTACAATAACTGACGTAGAGGAATAGGGAGCACAAAGAATATTATTGTTCTTTATGTATTGAGCCAATAGGAAAACTATGAATCCACATAGATAATAAATAAAACTCTAAAATATGATTTTTATTGAATTAATAATCCGTAGTACAAATGAGTAGTATAAATAAGAATGATCAAAACTCTAATAGTTCCCATAACTAAAGCAAAATCTCTAATATTATGAAAATTATTAAAAATTATAAATATGTGATTTTTTGAATTAACATAAAACCACGTGTCGTCTAGAGCTTAACAAAATTAATGACGCTGAAATTTTGATAATTAATTAACAAAATTAATTTATGAAATTATTTTCAAAACAACAAAAATAAAGTTTTGAGAGGTTAAAGGATGAAATTCATCACAAAGTTCAAGGAGTTCATGGCTAAACATTTGGCCACGTCATCGATGGCTCCCGTGTTTCACATGTGACTTGAGGATCTCATGTTTCACAATTGAGTCACGCAGTTCTTTTCATGCACAACCAGTATAAAAAGGCTATAGCAAATACTACGAACCAGCAAGCACACAAGCAACCATTACAACACCCCTCTCTGAGCCAGCAGGCAATCACACAAAGCACAAAAGATCATGAAGATCAACAATAACACCTTAGTCACTTCCTTCAACTCCTCAACCCTATTTCAGGGCTCTCAAGACATGGTCTCAATTGAATTACCATTAATTCTTTTGAGCTTTTCCTTCTCTACTGTTCTTCTCACGGCTTTGTTGTTCTTTCTTTTTGTCAAGAACAAATCCAAACCCATTGGTAACAAGAGCAAATTACCACTTCCTCCTGGCCCAAAACCATGGCCGATAGTTGGAAATCTCCCCGAAATGCTTAGAAACAAACCCGTCTTCCAATGGATACACAACCTTATGGATGAAATGAACACTGAAATAGCTTGTATTCGTCTAGGAAACGTTCATGTTATCACAGTTACTAGTCCTGAATTGGGACGAGAGTTCCTGAAGAATCAAGATGCCATTTTCTCATCTAGACCCATTTGCATGGCTGCTGAACTTGCTACCAACGGTTACTTGGCAGCAATTCTTGTTCCCTTTGGAGAACAATGGAAAAAAATGAGGAGAATCCTCGCTTCTGAGGTGCTTTCTCCGGCGAAACACCGGTGGCTTCAAGGCAAAAGAGACGAAGAAGCTGATCACCTTGTTCGTTACGTGTATAACCAGTGCAAAACCACCATGGAAGGCGGAGTAGTGAATGTGAGAATTGCCACTCAGCATTACTGTGGTAATGTGATAAGGAAAATGATCTTTGGAAAGAGGTTTTTCGGAAAAGGAATGGAAGATGGAGGACCAGGGGTTGAAGAGGAAGAGCATGTCGCCGGGCTTTTCACCATTCTTGGGTACCTTTATTCTTTTTGTATCTCTGATTATTTACCATGTTTAAGAGTGTTTGACATAGATGGGCATGAGAAGATTATGAAGAAAGCTCTTGGGACTGTAAGAAAATATCATGATCCTGAAATTGACCAAAGAATTGGGAAATGGAAGGAAAGTTGTAAGAAAGAAAAAGAAGACTTGCTTGATGTTCTGATTACTCTCAAAGATATAGATGGTAGACCAGTGTTGTCAGCTGAAGAGATCAAAGGCCAGATAGTTGTAAGTCTCTCTCTCTCTCTCTCTCGCATACAAACACACACTCTCTCACATGAGAGTAGTGATGTTAAACATGGCATTGGAAATTAACCAGGAGCTCTTAATATTGCATATTCTTTTTAAGTAAATATTAGGTGTAACGGTTACACTATATCAATAATGTTAATGTGGTATAATGATTCAATAAAAAAATTACAAAAGTGGATAAAATAAAACTCATTTTCTATTCAGTAATACTAGACTGATCAAATTTTTAAACCAAATTTGGAGCTCAAATGACATGACAGTTGATTTGAATTTTTTTGATTGATGTTATATCATTTGGGTTCCAATAAAAATTTCAAATAATCAACTGTCATGTCATTTAGGCTCTAAATTTTGTCCCAAAATTTGGTCAGTGTAGCAATATTCTTTTCTATAACACTAATACTATTGGGACATAATTGAAGGACATAATTTGGGAACAACTCAGTGTGTCCCCAATGAAATGATAGTAAAATATATGAGTAATGCTATACTGACCAAAATTTGGGACCAAATTTAGAAACCAAATGACATGACAGTTGATTATTTGAAGTTTTTATTGGGACCCAAATGACATGACATCAATCAAAGAAATCCAAGTCAACTGTCATGTCATGTGGGCTCCAAATTTGGTCCCAAATTTTGGTCAGTCTAGCATTATTGAAAATATATTTAATGATGAGTCTCATTGTAGTATTAATGAATTCATTATCATATCATTGGTGATACCTCATTATGTCCTCAAATTATGTTCATAAATTATATCCCAATAGTATTGCTCTATCTATTATGGATGTAGTTATGCACTACAAGTTGTTACTAATTTTTGTGAAACTCATTTGCTGACTTGTTTACTTAGTAGTGAACGAAAACACCACGTGATAGTAATTAGTGGATAAATATGCCACGTGACACTACTGTAGTGTCGATTACACCCAATATTTATCATTGATCTCATACCTTATTGTCAAAAAAAAAAGAGTAATGTCGTGCTGCTTTTGCACTGGTGCAATATCGTTAAAGAATAATGGTTTCACAAAATAGCGTTAATTAATTGGTGTACTTCACAGGAACTAATGATAGCAACAGTGGACAATCCATCAAATGCTGTCGAATGGGCACTTGCAGAGATGATAAATCAGCCCCAGACCATTGAAAAAGCCATAGAAGAACTAGACAGAGTGGTTGGAAAAGAGAGATTAGTCCAAGAGTCCGATTTGCCACACCTCAATTACGTGAAAGCATGCGCCAGAGAAGCCTTTCGGCTTCACCCCCTTGCACCCTTCAATGTTCCACACGTGTCCCTCGCAGACACCACCGTCGCCGGTTACTTCATCCCTAAGGGTAGTCACGTGTTGCTGAGCCGACCGGGACTCGGCCGAAACCCGAGAGTTTGGGAGGAGCCACTCAAGTTCAAGCCGGAGCGCCACCTGAAGGACGCTGGCTCGGAGGTGGGGCTTTCTGACCCGGAGCTGAAGATGTTTTCGTTTAGCACAGGAAGGCGTGGGTGTGCGGGGGTGACATTGGGTTCTACCATGACTGCCATTCTTTTGGCTAGGCTTCTTCAAGGGTTCACTTGGAAGTTTCCACCCTGTGTGTCTAGTGTTGACCTCAGAGAGGCACAGACTGATCACTCTCTAGCTCACCCACTGCTAGCTCTAGCACAGCCACGCTTGGGTGAAAATTTGTATATTGCAGCTTGAATCTTCTTATATACAAATAAGTATGTAATAGTAAGTAGAGTTATCTGCGTAAATGAAAAAAGCTATGATATACACTAAAAATTATTTCAGTACCATACTGAATCTGATTTGCAGTTATAACTTTCAATCCGATGTATTTGTACTCGTTGGTTATAAAAATAATTAAGTAAAATTTATTTTTAGTAAGATAGTTTGATCTATGCATGTTATAAATATGAGTTTTTTTAGTGATATTATTTAGTGACTTTACTATTAGTTAGAACTCACTGTTAATTTAACGACTATGATCCATTGCAGTAACACGAGGAAGAATGGTTTGCTCATTTTTCCAATGCAGGCAACTAACGATAATCAAAGAGAAACAAGGCGTTTGGAGTCCACTTTTAAAATGTCTATGATACCTTTTATCTCTTTTTAAGTAATTACACGTAACTCTTTTTTTAATTTTATTTATATATTTCATTTATAAGCGGTGTAATTTCAATCCAATTTGTAAACGACCATAACTGTTGAAAGTCAACAGTCGAGTCATTTGTCCGGTACAATCAAAGAAAATGATACATGACAATCACCACACACTTTATTGACAATTTTTGGACATTGCAAAGTCGAATTATAAGGTACTAATAATCTTTTATTAGCATGTGCTATTTATTTTAACTTATTAATGATCTTTTATTAACATATGTTATTTATTATCTTTAGATTTTTATATGTGCCTTATCCACATACCAAGGAAGTGCTTGTGAAGTTTTTGATGGATTATTTTTTCGATTAGAACCTTGATAGAAAGTTGATAACTTTGACCGTGGATAATTGTACCACCAATGATACAATTATGACTATTTTGTTGGATAAACTCCCATTTGTTTCACTAATATTGAATGGTCGATTGTTTGATATGCATTGTTGTGCACATATTCTCAACTTAATTGTCCAAGATGGTTTGAATGTGATTGAAGATGGTATTGAAAGAATTTGTGATAGTGTTGCTTATTGGACAACATCTCCCAAGGGAGTACAAAATTTTGAAGAGGCAACTCATCAGATACATATTCCAAGTAGTAAGAAGTTTGCTCTTGGTGTTAAGACTCGATGAAATTCTACTTTTCTAATGCTTCAAACTACTTTGATTTATAAAAATGTGTTTGCTCGCTTGAAATATCGAGATTCTCATTACAAGATTTGTCCGAGTGAAGATGATTGGGAGGTAACAAGAGAGATTTGTGAAAAATTGGAATTGTTTCATACTGCAACAAAATTATTTTCAGGTACAAAATATCTTATTGTCAATGTATACTTTCCAACTATTTGTGGGATAAGAGTAAAAATATCTAAGTGGCTTCAAAGTCTCAAAGACGTGATAAAAGATATGGCCTTGAATATGTTGAAAAAATTTAACAAATATTGGAGTGTGATTCATGGTATTATGGGAATAGCCACTGTTTTAGATTCACGGTATAAGTTGAAAATTTTGGAGTATTACTATGAGAAAATGTATGGAGGTGCGGAAGTTTTAAATGAAAGTTAAGAGAATTAAGGAGCTTTGCTTGAAATTAGTAGGTGAATATGAAGCAAGCCAAGGAAGTAATTATGAACCGCAACCTTCTTCTCCCCCTCTTCAATCAAATATTGATTCCAAATGCCCATTAATCGATGATCTCTCTGATTTTGATAAGTTTATACAAACAAAAGACTTAACAAAAGCACGTGGGAGGTCTGAGTTGGATCGTTACTTAGAAGATAGTATAATGTCAAAAACTTCAAATTTTGATATACTATCTTTTTGAAAGACAAGTGATCCCAAGTATCCCCTTCTTTAAATGATTACTAAAGATCTTTTTGTTATTCCTATTTCTACTGTTGTCTCGGAATCTACTTTTAGCACAAGTGGGAGGGTGATCAGTCCACATTGCAATAGACTTCTTCCAACTACAGTAGAGGCTTTAATGTACTCTCAATGTTGGTTATGTGCTGAAGAACGAGATAATAAAATATCATTTGTATATGCATCATAACTTTTTTGGAGGGTAAAATATGATTAATGCATTATTATTTTTTTTGTTAGGTTCATCTATTTCGAAGGGCCTAAAGAGCTACACATTATTGGAGGATCTTAATATTGATGATGAGGTATATCGTTTAAGTTGAAAATTTCTCTTTAGAAGAATCTAATTTTTTTTTCTTTTAATGATGTAGGAAAATGATGTTGAAGAAGTATATTCTACCACCACCGATGGTGTTAAAAGATGATTAAGTTGGTAATTTTTCAATTTCAACCAATCAATTTTATTAGTAAATACAAAATATTTTTTATGCAATTATTATAGTTTTTTATGTTTTACTTTCTTTATTAAATTACAGGTGTGACCGTGTGACCATGTGAAGCTAAATGTCATTAAAGTAGTGACATTTGTTGTTTGTTATTTTGGATATTTGTTAAGACGTGCTATGTTATGTTGGACAATTATATCAAAAGTTTCCCTATTCCCCATTATGCACTATTTTGGACATTTGATGAGGTATATTGTGTTATGTTGTTTATATTTTCAATATTTCTTTATTTGTTGTTTGAATTATATCAAATTCAAGTAATTATTGGAGAATGTTCTTGGATTTTTAAATGTTGAATGTATTTAGAATTTTTAATTACGTTGGCTCGGGCTTGGGTGGGTATGAGGGAAACGGGGACGGGGACGGGGGGGGGAGGGGATTAAAAAATTTCCCGTGGACAGGGATGGGGATGAAAAATATACCCGTTAACGGGGGTGGACCAGGGATGAACGAAGATTTTTTAAGCGGGTACGGGGATAAAGACTATAACCCCCACCCCCGGTTCGGTCCACTGACATTCCTAATCTAGAGGGTAGGCATCTTGAACTTCGAGGGTAAGGGATAATCGACTAAGTCTGCAATAAAAGGTGTATCAATACGTCTTACCAAGTAGTCTACCGTCTTGGGGCCAGTGCCTTGATGGCGTTGAGGGCATCACCCAATTTGTTTTGCACCTCTTTGATCTTCTCGTCTCATTGGTTGGGGACATCCTCCGTTGGGTGATTGTACTGGCTTCCATGATCGCTATATTGGCTCTCTCCGTCGTCCTCTTACATAGGCACGTGAAAAGGGAGTACACGTGAGCTTCCTACGCGCTGAAGGGGCACTGCAGTGCGAGGGACCCCATGGACGAGGGCTACTTGGCACCAAGAGGGGTTAAGTTGCTACTCCTCTCCCGTTGAAGGGAGTGGGGCTCCTCACATAGGGTGAGAGGCGACGCCTTTCTGGGCGAGCATCAACTGAATGATCTTTTGGTTTTGGTTTACCAGTAGCTGCATGGTCTGTAAGAGCTGTTGTCCGACAACAAGGGTCGCCATAGCAGATGGTTCCGACGGTGCGAGGGGAGGCGGAGCCTCCTTCTGGTGAGCGGGGTTGTTGTCTCTCAGTTGCTGACTAATCGATTGGGTCGTGATTACGATAGATTAAAAAGAATAGAAAACCTAGTCATTTTCCATAGAATGAGCCAAACTGATGATACACAAAATTGTATTGCACAAGATCAACGGTCAAGTATATGTAAATATACAATTAATAAGCAATAAATAGGCAATTAATGACAAAATGGTAAATAAAAGTCAACACAAAGATTTATAGTAGTTCGATTCGGGTGACCTACTGCACTCTCGGGAACTGCAGCGGTGACCGGTGTTTTTTATTGATGAATAAAAGTCATCAGGATAGTATTATCCGGGGGAATTACAATGCTTTGGAATAAAGGAGCAATGTGTGTAGAAAGGTGTATAGAGATTTCAAGGTGATGCCCCTTATGTGAAGAGGGCTTACATTATATAGGTTTGGTATGGCAGTGAGGCAGTTACAACTTTTTAGTAAGTACAGTTATGGTAGAACTGAATCTTCATAATGCGTATCTCGATATTCTTTCTCTCGTGCTCTTATTCCTTTGGAGGAGGATCTTGAGCTGGATTGGGTTGGTAAGGCAAGGAAGATACCACTGAGGCGGTGTTTGAGGAAGAAAGAGTGTGGAGTAGAGAAGATGCAGGGGTCCCCTTGGGGGTGGCCCCCTTGGGTGGCGCTCCTTGGGGTGGCCTCATTGGGCGCTGGCATCTTGGTCTCCCTTTGGACTTGGCCTGGTTGATTTGGACTCTCTTGTTTTATTGGGTTTGACCAAGTTAATTTCACGCTTATCATATTCTATCACATTTTATATAATAAATATATAATTTTACTCTTATCATTCATTCCATTCCTCTATTCCAGATGTATGGAAAAAAAAATTTGTAAAAAAAAAATTGGTGACACAGTACACTTAAATATAATATAAGAAAAAATTCAAAATAATTTTTTAAAAAAATCGTTGACACTGTACGCTTAAACATAATATAAGAAAAAAAATTCAAAATCAGAAATTCTTTTTAAAAAAATTAATAAAAAAAAAATCAGATACACCGTACACTTAAACATAATACAAATAAAAAATTCAAACTCATAATTTTTAAAAAAAAATTAAAAAACAAAAAAATTTTGATTGCCAAAATCTCATTCTAATATTAAAGGCCGAAGGGAAATTCAGTAATTAATCTCCCTAATACCATTGGTGGCCAACACCCAATAAATAATACCACCTCCTAGGTGGTATTATATAAGCCCATGTACATGGGTTTTGCTAAACTGTAGTTAGCACACGAAAAAAATAAACAAACAAAATATTACTGGGCCTCGCATACTATTTTTCCTAATCCTACCTTCTTATACCACCATTATCCTTCAAAAAAATGTGACCTTAGGGTATTAAATTGGATCTCTAGATTATGTCAATAAGGCATTTTCCTTTAAGATATGTATAGCCAGTTTATATAATTAATGTATAGTGTTTAAATTTAGAAATATTTACTAAAAAAAAATTGCAATAATAGCTAATTTTAGTTGCTCTTAAATATGACTGTGTAGCTTTGCATGGAACGTATCAAAATAACTAACTTAGAACATTAAGTTTTTGTAATCTCAATTAAGGGTAAATGTTGGTCACCCCTTGTGGGGACATCCCATAAAACTATGAGGCTCCCTAGGAATGTTTTTTTTTTTTTGTGTACTGGTTAGGAATGTTGGTTCATTAATCTAAACTTGTAACAATAATATTACACTGATCAAATTTTAGAACTAAATTAAAAGTTTAAATGATATGGCAGCTGACTTAAATTTTTTTATTTGGTGTCATGTAATTTGAGCTCCAATAAATATTCCAAATAATATACTGTTATGTTATTTGAGTTCTTAATTTAGTTCTAAAATTTAGTCAGTATAACATTACTCAACTTTTAATTAAGAAAGAAAGAAACACAAAACCCAAGTATACCGGGATTAGCCAGCTAAGCTTATCGAACCGATTAGTTCAACAATTATATATACTTTTACATAAACCGACAACTTTCTAGCCGGACTGATCATTATAAATATGATTTTTATGGTCAATTCATTTGTCTTGCTTGGTGGGATGAATCGATGGACAAATATAGTATGTTAAGACAAACAGGTCACTCATGGGTAATCTATACAAAAATGTCCCGCCTGCAATGTTACTGTCGAATAGGCAGCTTCCATCCACTCAACCTATCATGTGATTAACATCCAACTGGACCACCCATGGGACTGTGGGAGGTTTTTTTTTTACCACCTGCACTAGATGCAAATTTCATTCAATTACTTTGAGAAACATTACAATCAGATCTTATTATAGCTTGTAATGCTGTAGGAGGACAGCAAAAAAGAATTGGAAGTAACTACAATCCAATGAGTTGCCCTATTCGAGGGTCTAGGTTTTTGAGAAAAAACTAAAGTTTTAACAATTTGACTTAGAATCTAATATCTTCAATGAAGGTGGTAATCTCCCATGGCGGAACCCCTCCTTTGAGCATAGTTTTTTTTTTTAATTTTTTTTTTCTGTAAGATCGAACTTCTTTAGTAAGTGATTTATACATTAAAATGTTACCTCACGAGATTGAGTAAGAAATTAGTCTTTCCAATACAAAAGTTGCTTGCCACTTACTATTCTTAGATTGCAAAACAGGTATGATTGTTGTGCATTGGATACAATACAAACCGTTAAATTTGTTTCCATTGGTATTTAAATCCACATGGACCACTTACTCGAGAAAATATTCAATGCAACGGCAACATCATGTAATCACTATTACATGATATCACTATTTAATTAAAAAATAACAAGTAGATAAAATAAACCCCACTAATCTTATGTGTTGATGATAAAATGTGATGGTTACCCACTCATAAATATAGGAAAATTGTTATAAATATAGTGGAGTTCACTTTACTCACTTAAAATTTTGTAATTGAATTGTGACACCATTTGACATTGAAGACGTTGTGTCACCGTTGTCAACAAAATCACCAAGACATAAAAGATTTAGAAAATCAGATTTAATAATGGTACATGACATAAAGATTGAACCGCCCATGCAACACCCCCAAATATAGGTCATGAATTTAGTTTGAAGAGCTAAGACTATGAATAACAACAGGGTTAGCGTCATCTCCAATTTTCAAATTGAATTGAATTTATTGATATGATCAAATCTTCATCTTGAGGATATTTCAATTATTGGAATTGGATATGAATTGAATAAATTTTAATACGACACCAATAAGACAAATATAAATCTAACATAATACAATCCATTATTGGTTTTACCACCAATACTAGCAGCAGTAATGTGTTTCTTCCAATTGTAATCGATGAAAATAATATGTCGCACTGTCTTCGGTTGACCCATATAATTATTTCTCTAATTGTTTTCCTTTCCTTTAAAATAATTACTAATTAGGTTAAATGAATATCAATTATTCTTTTGAAACGATAGCATCATCCTTAGATTTAAGCTCAAAGAAGGGATATATTAGACTATTTTATTTATGAGTTCATGATCAAACCGAGAAATAATAGGCAAAATAGCCTGAATATTAGAATTATAAACCTTTGGAGTTATGAAAAGAAATAACAGAAGCATGAAAAGCAAAACCGAATGGTTATGTGCTAATAAATTTTTTTTAACAGAAAAAAAAATTCTGTTTTATCTGATTGTCGGCAGGACTGTTAAACAAATCAAACTTAAACATTTTTTTAGGCTGATTTATGTGTAAAAAGTTAACTGAACCAACTCGTTTATGTATAAATAATCAAATTATTAAACTCAAATTGAGTTCCATTAACACCCCTATCGCAGCTTTGTTTGAAAAATAAGATAGATGTTATTAAAAAATATTTTGATGGTGTTGTCCGTAGGCCGGCAGACTTGACGTGGGGGAACTTTTTCTCCTTGACATTTTTCCCCAGGCAATTCACTTTTGCAGTCCACTTAGTTTTAAGGACAACTGAAATGGGCTTCTGGGGTTTTTTGTTTTTCTGGTGTGTGTGTGTGTGTTTGGTTGTCTTTTTTATGGTGTGCAGCTTTTTCAGATCATATTCTATTTCGAGCACTTCGAAGATTCGTTGGAATGGTAATTGTAATCTAAATTTGTATTTAATTAGTCAAATATGAATTAATTTTTTTAATCAAATATGAAAATTTGAATATGTTGTATTATACTTCATGGATTAAGTGTAGAATTATCAATATAATATCTAAATTTTATCTTACGTGAATTTTATCTAAATATATAATTATATATATGGATATATTACGTAATTTAGTTGCAATTTGCTAATATAACTCTTTAAGTTAATCAAATCAAATTGGATCTGATATGCAATCAAATATCTAATTTTTGACAGATTCAAATATAGATCATATCAGTAAAATCACCCATATAATTAAACTGAATCCAGATTAAATTTTTTAAAATTGAATTTGAATTTGAATCTATTCAAAACTACTAAGTAGACACACCCAAAGGGCAAAAAAGTAACTATAATTTTAATATTTTGTTTGGTATGATAAAAAGATGAAAAGTTTGAACGATAGATAAAAACTTTGCTAGCGAGAAGTGTACAAAAAATTAATTATATGTGTTGAAATATGTGTTATTTACAATTATTTCTTTTAATATACACATTTATTTTGTTTATCTATTACATATCTTTTTATTCTTCAATTTTTTTATATTATGAAATACAAAATAATTAATTATTCTTATTTTTCATCCCTCATATTAAAACAAAGAAAGAAAAAATGATTCCTCCAAAAAAAAAAGTTTATTGCTCTCAGTTTTCATCCTTTTAATTCTTTGAATTTTTTGTTTTTTTTTTGGTCAAAAATTGTTCAATCATTTGGGTTTTGGTTTAAAACGTGATTTGTGATTTGTGCCACATGGGTACCAGGGTGGCCACTTGTCCTATTGCCGGCCCACTTTTTACGAGGACTCTAAATTATTTAATTACATTATATTTGTCCTCTAAATTTTTAAAAATTTTATAATGGTTCTAATATTTTTCTTTTCAACAAATTAGTGGTTCACTAAACTTCTAAAGTAATTATTTTATTTTTAATTCAGTAAATTAGATGTAACTATCATGATCTATTTGTATATTAATTAAAAGACAATATGAATAATTTTGAGAGATATATTAATAATTGTTAGATAATTTTATTTGAATTAGATAAGTTTATTAAAATTTGTCTTACAAATATGAAATAATAATTGGTGGTTTGTTATGAAAAGGTATTGTGATTGTGTGTGGTTCTAAGTTTTTGATGGCTACTCTACGCGCGAATGTGTGTGGTTCTAAGTTTTTGATGGCTACTCTCTGTCGTGCGAATGTGTGTGGCGGAGAATGGGCGTTGGTGGTGAGGTGATCTGCTGTGGGGGCTTGTGACTGGGAGTGGGGAGGCTACCTGAAGCAACGGACAATGACTATTTAAATAATGGCATATTTTTGTAAAATATGTTCAAAATATATACGTATTTTTTTTTATTATAAAGGTTTTAAGTTTGTGTCAATTATTCTTTTAAATTTAATTTGTAGTTTGAATTGTCTAGAGCATATCCCCAAAAAGACAAAATTGGCTAATTTTTGGAAGGCCTAAAAAGAGATTAAAACTAAAATCTCTGGGTTCTAAAAAAAAAAGGCTCAATCACCACTCTTAAGGATTTTATATGTATCTTTTTATGTGTGTTCATAATTTTTTTTTTTTTTGAGAAATTGTGTGGAATTAACACACCATGTGTTAATGTCTAGTGGTGTACATCACCAATAAAATATTTTACATTCCTAATCAATGAATATCTTTTATCACTTTGTCAAATTTTTTAAAAGAAGTTAACTTGTGTGTTCCACAACTTAATTTATGATAAATTCTCAGTAAATATGTACACCACGCAATATTGTCAACCACAAAACCTATTCAAAAATTTCTCTCAAACTCTTACTCGTCAGAGCGTCTTTAATTCTTACCCTCTTTTAAGCTCAAATTTAAATTTGAACAAAAATTTTTTAAAAACCTTCTCCACATATCTATATCAAATTAAGAAAGATTTTTTTTTAACTCAAATCAAGAAAATTCAAATCTATACCCAAATTTTTAATTGTGTGATTTCACAATATTTAAAACATCAAATTGTCATATTTTATCCTCATTTAAATTTAAATTTCTCTTCTTTTAAATTTGAGTTTCTTAAAAGAAAATGTCTATACTAAAGATTAATAAGCTTTTGGTCTAATGATATTATTTGTCTTGTAAATATTTTATCTTTTGAAATCAAGGGTTCAAGTCCCCTTCCCTTTCTTCCTCCCCTAAAAAAAAAAAGAAAGGTTTCCATTGAAAATCAGGGCCGGCGCAACAGTATGGAAAAAAAAATGAAAATTGGAAGTGAGTCTTCCTAGTTGTACTTGTTTGGAGATAAATCCTGCAAAGAAACTATAAGAAACTAAGTCCATATTTAAAATTATATGTAATGACTTAAATCCACTTTTTTTTTTATCTCAAAATATAATTTTTTGAAAGGAAGTTACATTAATTTCTTATTTTGGATATAGTTATCCCTTAATTCAATGTCATTTAAAATTCAAATTCAAAGTTCACTCTCTCTCTCTCTCTCTCTCCAACCAGCTAGTGGCGTTGTTTCATCAATGTTCATCTTTTAATTTCTATGAATTATGTCAATTTTGTGGGTAACGGATAAGAATATCTAGTCCTTGTTAATTTTTTATTTTTGTAATTTGTGGTATTTTTTGTAGGGGTTAATTTGTTAAATTGAATGTTTCATATTACTATTTTTTTTATTATGTTACTATTATTTTGAGCATGTTACTTTTTTTGTTAAGTATGTTACTAATATTATTATCCTAAATATTAATATTCAATGTTATTTTTTTTTTTTAGAATATTACTATTTTTTTTGTGTTTTGAATGGTACTATTTTTTGCGTTTGAATTTGAGAGAAATAATTATTATTAAATATATTACAATTTTTGTTAAGCATGTTAGTATTTTTTGTTGAACATGTTGCTAATGTTATTTTTAAAAATATTAATACTGAATGTTTCAATTTTTTTATGTTTGAATGTTACTATTTTTTTTGTATTTAAATGTATTATTTTTTTATGTTCAAATGATAACTTTTTTTTGTATTTGAATGTTAATATTTTTTATTTTTAATGTTATTATATATATATAAACTCTTAACCTATATATAGATATAGATAGATATAAAAGAGAAAAGATTTTAATGTCAGTCAAACTCCTAAAATTTAAAAGTTTTTAATTTTTAGTTTTATTTTACTTCTAAAGAGAAGGGATAGTATGGTAAAATTAACAAAAAACGGATTTCATAACAAATAAGTTTTCTTGACGGATTTAAGTCCAGACAATTCCATATAGGGGAACCGGCCTCCAAATTTCCTAAAAACAAAATATGGGTTTTACGCCCCAAATTTTTAAAAAAATCTCATAATTTTAGGTATATCATTAACCCACAAAAAAAAAATTAAATCTATTAAATTTTAAGCCCTACAAAAAATCCCCCAAAAAATTAAATCAATCAAAATTTTATTACAATAATTTGGGTTTATAATCCAATCCATAACATCAAAAATTTAGAAATTAAAAAATAAAAATAAAATACTTAAAAGTCAACTCATATTTACTCACACCACTCTCTTTCTCTCGTATAAAAAATAAAAAAAAAAACAAAAGTTGAAATCAAATATTCTCTCTCCCTCTCTGTGATAAAAAATAAAAAAAAAGTTGAAATTTCTTTCTCGACAATATTAAAACATCATTTTTTTTGTCTCCCTCTCACATAAAAAATTAAACTAAATTAATTTTTTTTTTTAAAATAATACTAAAAATAAAAAAACATTTATTTAATATTTCCGTTTTAGATCTCAAATTGACTTAAGCCGCCCCGTTGAAAATGGTCTTAGCGTGAAAGTTTGGCATAAAATTTATCGTTTAATATGGTTACACCACCACCACATACTTCAAAAAAAACGTTTACACATGAATGGGAAATTAAAGAAAATAGACATGCAAGTAAACCTTTTTTTGTTCGGACATTCCATTTGATTTGAACCATATGAAAACTATGGTTCAATTCACATTATCTGCCTTGTGTGGTAGGAAGAAATTCGAAATTATTTAGAATCCCATGGAAGAGATTTTAAGTTGGCCCATATAAAATCTATTTTCATATATATAATGAAACAGAACCAATAATCAATTTTCAAGGACAAAACCCCAGTGTTGGTAACGTATACGAAAATAATCATCAATTACATTTCTATCTTTTACAAGTAAATATTCAATGTACTGGTTATATCATGTCACTCTCATCACATAATATAACCGACTAATAATAATAAATAGGATAAGTGAACCCAACTAATTCGTGCATGGTACTTTTGAATGTAAAAATTATTAGTGATTAAGTCGACGCACTGGTCATACACCTCATTCATAAGTGATGACCATCTTCATTATTTTTCCTTGAAAAGTACAACTTTATTTTCTCCACTAGATGTTCTGAAACATCTGAGATTTAGGATTAAGGTTTGGTAGAGAGTTTCTCTCTCTCTCTCTCTCTCTCTCATAACGCAAATCCTCCTTTCATGGTTTGTGTTCGTCTTATTCTTAAATATTTTGTAAAACGTGACAATTTATTTTAGTGATTGGTTTAGATTTATTTTTTGAAATCATAACTTTTTAAGAAAATTTTACAAATAGAATAAAACAATTCAATTGATATAAAAGACTAGGTATGCATCGCTTTTAAATTTTGACATTAAAAAAAAAAAGAAGAAGAAGAATAAATCTTAATAAAAAAATATCATATTAAAAAATAAAGCTCTTTTTGTTTTCTTTTTAGCCACAATCATATTGGGTCTTGAAATACACCACCGAAAAAATATCATATTTTCAGTATCATAATTAGACCCATTAAATATAATAATTTTTAAAACCCCTGAAAATGGATAAAATATTCAATATAACAGTGACACCATATTATTATATCATCACGTAATATAACTATTCATAAAAAAATGGACAAAATAGATAAAGTAAACCTTACCAACCTTGGATGTTGAATGTGGTTTTGTTATTGATATTTATAAAATAGCAAAAAATTAAATTTACCATTTATTTTTGTAATTAAAAATACAATTACGTGATAATAGTAATAACATGATATTTGCATTGGATATTTAGTGAGAATGGGTCAGTCTTTGTTTGAATTCTTTTCAACAGAACGCCTCCAAATAATTTCAGCCCACATCTTCTAACCGACAACATGCCTCAAATCTACTTTTCAAAAAAAAAAAAAAAAACAGACCTACGACATGCGTCAAATCCGTTTACAATAATCCCCGAGGCTGTCGGAAGTTGGAACGACCAATTTTATGTAAAACTTATTTCATTTGATAAATAATATTAGCCTAAAAATCTGATCAATAGGTTAAATTTAACAACGTATCGAGTGATATAATTCTCTTAAACAAAATTTAATAATTCTAATTATAAATAATACTTTTATATAATTTAAAATTTTAATCTAATTAATTAAATAACATATGATGTGTCGAGTGGTATAGTCTCTCTAAAAAAATACTAATAATTGCAAGTAGAAAAATCCTATTGAATGGTGTCAACTCCCTTACAATAATATATAATGTTATTATTTACCCAAAAAAAATAATATGATGTTACTTAAATTTAATTTATTAATCCAATTTATTGACTTAATCAATCACATATTAAATTGATAGTAAATCCAAATATTATGTGAGACTTAGTACTATTGAAATAATTGTGTTGAGTTTGGTCAACAAAATAGATCTAAATAATATTATTGTTATTTTGCAAATGAATCATATCAACTAGCATATCATCATTAAATTAGTATTTTTGGTAAGATTTTTTTAAGTCTATTTAGTATTTTTTTTTTAAGAATATTTTTTTTTTGATTTAAATATCTAATCTAGTAATGTGTCAAGTAATATACTTAGAATGAAGAATGCCGACAATTATAATTACAACACTGACACAGAGAAATAGGGAGCACAAAAGAATATTACAATTTCTTATGTATCCGGTCAAAAGGAAAACTATGAATCCACATAGATAATAGATAAAACTCTAAAATATGATTTTATTGAATGAATAATTTGCAGTACAAATGAGTAGTATAAATAGGAATGGTCAAAAACTATAATAATTCTCGTAAAACAAAATCGCTAACATTATGAAAATTATAAAAAATAAAAATATGTGATTTTTTGTATTAACATAAAAGTACGTGTCGTCTAAGAGCTTAACAAAACTAATTGCGTTGAATTCAAAATCTAATATGATTTATTATTAATTTATGAAATCTTTCTTGAAACGATTAAAATGCAGTTTTGAGAACTTAAACGGTGGAATTCAGCCTAAAGTTGAAGGGGTACATGGCAAAATAATGAGTCCTGACCGTTGGTTTGGTTTGAATCAAACACCATTAGTCTTACGGATTTCTGAGTCTAACTCATTTTGTCTTTAATTATTATTATTATTTATTTTGATTGTGCTTTGAAAGCACGACAATTAACCTATTCCTACATCAAATTATTGGACTATATCAAATAGCACATTATTAAATCATGTTAAACTTATAGGTCGCATTATCATTACTTCGTATGTAAAGGTCCAATGGCATTTAACTTCTATAAAATGGTGTATGGGGTGTAATTTTCAATCCAATTTTTAAACGACCATAACTGTTGAAAGTCAACAGTCGAGTCATTTGGCCACGTCTTCGATGGATCATGTGTTTCACAAGTGACTTGAGGATCTCAGGTTTTTCACTATTGATTCACGCTGTCCTTTTCATGCACAAACTAGTATAAAAAGGCTATAGCCAATACTACGAACCAGCAAGCACACAAGCAACCATTACAACACCCCTCTCTGAGCCAGCAGGCAATCACACAAAGCACAAAAGATCATGAAGATCAACAATAACACCTTAGTCACTTCCTTCAACTCCTCAACCCTATTTCAGGGCTCTCAAGACATGGTCTCAATTGAATTACCATTAATTCTTTTGAGCTTTTCCTTCTCTACTGTTCTTCTCACGGCTTTGTTGTTCTTTCTTTTTGTCAAGAACAAATCCAAACCCATTGGTAACAAGAGCAAATTACCACTTCCTCCTGGCCCAAAACCATGGCCGATAGTTGGAAATCTCCCCGAAATGCTCTCAAACAAACCATATCCCCCATGGATACACAACCTTATGGATGAAATGAACACTGAAATAGCTTGTATTCGTCTAGGAAACGTTCATGTTATTACAGTTACTAGTCCTGAATTGGGACGAGAGTTCTTGAAGAATCAAGATGCTATTTTTCTCATCTAGACCCATTTGCATGGCCGCTGATCTTGCTAGTAACGGATACTTATCGGTACTCTTGTCCCCTCCGGCGAACAATGGAAAAAAATGAGGAGAATCCTCGCTTCTGAGGTGCTTCTCCGGCGAAACACCGGTGGCTTCAAGGCAAAAGAGACGAAGAAGCTGATAACCTTGTTCGTTACGTGTATAACCAGTGCAAAAACCACCATGGAAGGCGGAGTAGTGAATGTGAGAATTGGCTACTCAGCATTACTGTGGTAATGTGATAAGAAAATGATCTTTGGAAAGAGGTTTTTCGGAAAAGGAATGGAAGATGGAGGACCAGGGTTGAAGAGGAAGAGCATGTCGCCGGGCTTTTTCACCATTCTTAGGTACCTTTATTTTTGGTATCTCTGATTATTTACCATGTTTAAAGAGGGTTTGACATAGATGGGCATGTGAAGA
>CAUOFW020001281.1:965691-1058338 GCA_963454935.2 Ilex paraguariensis | reverse complement strand
TTTCAGATTGTTTCCTCCACTTCCATTGATACTCCCGCATGAATCATCCGAGGATTGTAAACTAGGGGGGTACGACGTGCCACGCGGCACCATTATACTGGCCAACGCATGGGCCGTTCACAGAGACCCTGAGGTGTGGGATGAACCCAACTGCTTCAGGCCTGAGAGATTTGAAGGTAGAGAAATTGAAGCGCATAAATTATTGCCATTCGGGATGGGAAGGAGGGTTTGCCCTGGGGCTGGGCTGGGACAACGTGTGGTGGGATCGACTTTGGGTTCTTTGATTCAGAGCTTTGAATGGGATAGAGTTAATGCAGAGAAGGATGATTTGGCTGAAGGCACAGGACTCGCAATGCCCAGAGCCAACCCTTTGGTGGTCATGTGCAAACCGCGGGAAGTAATGGGCAAGGTCTTCAAGAATCTGATATAATGAGTGCTTAATTAGTCTACTCTTCTTACCACTTATTGGAAGAAGAGACTTGCTGAAAGCGCAATCAAAAGTTGAAGCACTATGTCAATGAATTGTTTAGCTTTTCAGTATGATGACAGTGTAATGGTATCAAAATTAATTTTAATTTTGTTGGCCTGGACTTCTTGCTTTACTCCATCTCAAAGAAAATTATAAGCTAGGTGATGAATCCGTTCAACACCAAGGGGTGAAGTGTTGACTGAATACGTTGATCTTCAAAATAGAACAAGGTAAGAGTGCCAGGTGTTGTCCTGGCAGGAGAACTTCGATGCTCAAGTTAGGGTTCTTTGTAGGAAGATTGGTTTCCCTCTTTAATGCATGGAATGTAAAAGCTCGCAAGAGTAAATGCAAGTTTTTAATGTAGATGAGTTCTGAGTTGAACAAAGGCAAAAATAATACTGTAGCAGACCTCAAAATTGGCCCAAAAAATCTCAAATTTGATCCAACTCTAACAAAACTTCGTGGACAAGCATATCTGACTTAGTCCCATCCCACCTAGGAGAATTGAAGCCAAAAACAGCAAGATCAAAGTCCAAACAGTGGTCGAATCTACACATGGGATGAAAAAACCACTAGTTGAGCCTCAAAAATGTCCAAAAACCATTCCAAATCTGATCTAACTTCAACAAATAGCTGCAGATTCAAGAAGTCAATGATCTTGTCCGAAATCAAAATAAGACTAAAAATCTTCAAAAAAATCACAAAGTATGAAACTATCCTTAGTCTAGAACACAAAACATAACAATATTCATGGGCCTTCCGGTGGAAAAGTTGGGCTGACTCGTTTGATTTCCAATAGAATATTAACCCGTTTGACCCACTTTTGATTTGGTTTTTTTTTCTTCCACAATTTCCTTCACAGACAATTCACGTGATTAGAAAATGGGCATTTCCATTATCAATTTAAATGGTGGTTAGGAATTGGACTAATTAAATACATTGAAAGCATCAAGGATCATATTGGAAAAATTAAAATTCCAGGGACCAAATTGACAGAGAGGACATATTTTAGAGACCAAAAAATATATTTAATCCATTACTTTTTGTCACACACGGCACTCACATTGTGGCAGATTTTGTTGAGATGGCCTGGTGTATTAAGGTGAATTAAAAAACTGTATACTCAAAACAGATAAATAAAGGCGAAAGGACGTCGTGTCAACATTGAGAAATAATTGAAAAAAGATATATGCCCACAAGCTTAACTTGCTAGTTACACAGATTATGAGCTCCTTCCCAGTTTTCTGATTATTGTTGGACTTGTTCAGATGGATGCTCGTGCAGCTGTTGCCGATCTTTTCAGCATGCAGTTGAATGTCCTTTTGCCTTGAGAAATTCTTATAGCCACATCATCAAACTTCTCTACGGAAAAATTTTTGGCCATTCTTGAGCCTTCAAAAGAAAGACATTTCATTTTAGCTGATTCATCTTTGGTGCAGTCCGGTGAAGATTACGTTTTCTTTTAAAGATTTATGCTCTGATTGGTATATGATGGAAAGTTGAAATAACAAATAAAACATCATGATTGGTAAAGAAAAAAAATAGGAAGGATGAAAAAATTAATGAATTAACTTTCCTTCTAATTCACTAAAATTAATCCCTCTAAAATTGGAAGGAAAGTGGATGAAAAATTAATTATTTGTGTTGAGATGTATCTTATTTATCTATATACTAACGATATCCTGTGATTAAAGTTATTGTACACTGAATTATTACACTGTGTATATATTAGAATGTGTGTTGAAGTGTGTGTATAGTGGAGTTGTGTGTGTTGAGTTTTTGAATTGGGAGGGGGTGTATGTTGGATGTGAATTTTTTTTTTGGGCAGGGGGGGCCAAATATACCTTTCATAAGTTCAAACACCTATCTAATTTATTATAGAGATCTTTTTATATGTACATATATTATATATACATTAATTTCATATAAAAATGTAATGATAAAATATGTATTTATATATATTTTAAAATTTTAAAAATTAAAAAAAATTCGATCTTAGTTAGAGGTAAAAATTTTCGACTTAACACAATGACATGACTCGAACTCAATATGAATTTCATGACACTAACTTTATTATAACTCAATACGAACTCGAAAATGACCTGATACATGAATACGAAATATAAACAGCTCATATTCAGTTCAACCCGTTAGACCAAAAATTGACAACATCAACTTGTTTATTTAAGAATAAACATTTTCTCTATTTTCTCGTTTGTATAGTAATACGAAATTAACATTTTAACTAGTATTATAGATATAAAATGTTAATTATTTGTAACTATTTATTAAGCACTGACGTATTATTATATAAAAAAGATATTTTACGAATTCTTATTATTATATTTATTTAAGTTAATTTTTAGTTTGCAGAAAAACTATGAGCATGAATTCTGATGGGCCAAGCCCAAGAGCCCAACTCATGTTACAAGTCCAAGGACCCAACTTCAAGAGGTCCGGCTAACCAAGTCCAAATGAGTCTGCACTCAGTCAAGTTCATCAGGTTCCACAAGTTATATCATTAGTAGCATGCAAGGCCATCTTGCAGGCGCCCAAGCTGCACCTCCAGCTCCTGATGCCCAGCTGTCCTAGGCTGCAGGCGCCCAACTTTCCTCCTCTACCACCTTGGAGTAAAGGTCATCCAAAAATCTTATCCTCTTCCCCATCGAAAGAGTCAACATCCACGTCATCATTTGACCGAATCTCATGGAGAGCACCGCAACTACCTAGCCCATTGAGGAGAAGTCGTGAGCTCCACCGAAATAGTTATGTAGTTACTAATACTTCGCATAAATCTGTTAGGAGGACGACTATAAATTGTAAGCCCCACTAACACTTGGAGGGCAGATCAGAGCAGAGATCACATCACACCTTTACCTGTGCATCACACTTTACCTGAGCACGACTCTCTCCTCTCCCTCAAAGTTTGTACTCTCTGCTCCTTACACTTTGAGTTAATAAAATACCCGGCGACCAGAGCCATTCAAGAGTGGATGTAGGTCGAGTTGACCGAACCACTATAATTTGCTTGTGTCTCTCCACCTTCTTATATTATTTCTTGCATTTATTATTTATACTTGACAGGTGGTGTGCAAAATCATTTTGTGTATCATCAGTTTGGCGCAGTCTGTGGGAACAACAAAATTCTCACTTCTAAACACTTCATTTGCTGAACCAATGACGATCACCACCAGATCCATGAATCAGCCTGAAGATAACACCCCACCACGAGAGGAGAAGGTTGTTCCTCCATCAACCAATCATGCCCAAATGCGCAGCAGATGCTCGAGACTATGCAACTGCTTGTGGCACAAAACCAGCAGATCTTGCAACTGATGCTCGCTAGGCAAGAAGGAGCACACCCTGCACCTTAAGCTCAAGGAGCTCCACGTTTTGGACATTAAGGAGCTCTACGCGCTGGACATCAAGGAGTTCTACGCCCTGGACATCAAGGAGCTCTACGTTCTGGACATCAAGGAGATCCATGTCCTGGATATCAAGGAGCTCGACACTCTGGACATCAAGGAGCTCCACTCCCTGACATCAAGAAGCTCTACGCCCTAGACATCAAGGAGTTCCACGTTCTGGACATCAAGGAGCTCCACGCGCTGGACATCAAGGAGCTCCACTCCCTAGACATCAAGGAATTCTACGCCCTGGACATCAAGGAGCTCCATTCCCTGGACATCAAGGAACTCCATGCCTTGGACATCAAGGAACTCCACGCCTTAGACATCAAGGAACTCCACGCCTTACTGCTCCCCATTTGGGCGTCCATGCAGGTCTAGGCACCCCCTTTGGAGTCCCCTTGGGTGCCCCACACAGGGGAGCCCATCACGAGGGACCTCTAACTCCCTCTCCTCCTGCTTTCCATGGTGAAAACCCTCATCTCCAAGAGAATGAGGGCGAAAACCAAAGCATGAAGTATGAGAATCATTTTCATGATTATTCCAGAGGAGCCCTTAATCATTAGGACGAGAAAATTAAAGAAGTGCAAAATCAGCTGGGTGACGTCCTCAACGCCATGAAGGTGCAGGGACTCAAGATAGTGGACTATTTGTAAAGGCGGACAGACACGCCTTTTAAACTTGACATGGCGAACTACCCCCTTCCCAAAAAGTTCAAAATGTCATCCGTGGAGACCTTTGACGGAACGAAGGATCCACTAGACCACCTCGACACCTACAAAACACTGATGCAGCTGCACAACATCCCAGACGAAATCATGTGTAGGGCATTTTCAACCACCTTGAAGGGATCCGCACGACAATGATTTGCCAAACTCACCCCAGCCTCCATAGGCTCTTTCGCTGAACTGAGTAGATCATTTGTGGCACAGTTTATTGGTGGACGCTACCAACAAAAGCCTGCCACCCATCTACTTAGCATAAAACAGAATTGAGACAAGAACTTAAGGAGCTACCTCACTCGTTTTAATGAGGAGGTCCTTCAGGTCGAGGAGCCCGATGATAAGGTCAGCATGACCATCTTCCTAGGAGGCCTCCAGTCATCAAACTTCCTCTTTCCAGTAATGAAGCGACCACCAAAGAGCATGCCGAAACTATTAACAAAAGCTCAAAAATATATGAATGCTGAGAAAATCAACAGGTCCAGACAAGATGAATTATCTCGTAGATCGCCAAAAGCTTGACCTGCTTCTGCACTGTTCTCAAACAGATAGCTTATCTCTAGCTTAGCGGCTCTCTCAGGGGTCGCTAAAAAGCTTGGCCTCTGCACTGTTCTCAAACAGGCAGCTTATCTCCAGCTTAGCCGCTCTCTCAGGGGTCGCCAAAAAAGCTTGGTCTCTGCACTGTTCTCAAACAGACAGCTTATCTTCAGCTTAACGGCTCTTTCACCCAAAAAAAACTTGGCTTCTGCACTGTTCTCAAACACACAGCTTATCTTCAGTTTAGCGGCTCTCTCACCCAAAAAAGCTTAGTCTCTACACTGTTCTTAAATAGACAACTTATCTCCAACTTAGCGGCTCTCTCACGGATCTCCAAAAAAGCTTGGCCTCTGCACTGTTCTCAAACAAGCAGCCTATCTCCAACTTAGCGGCTCTCTCGTAGGTCGCCAAAAAAGCTTAACCTCTGCACTGTTCTCAAACAGGTTGTCTATACCTCAAACTTAAAGACTCTATCATGGGTCGCCAAAAGTTAGGTCTCAAAATGTGTAGCTCTCTCACGAGCAGTTCTACAACTTTGTCTTTGCTCTCGCTCAAACAGCCTACCTCTCTCTCTAGGTAATTATGTGAGATATTTTAATATTTGAAATAACATTATTTTTGTCTTCACAAGCAGGCTCTCCCAAGCTCGCCCAAGGCACCCAACAACTCCCAGGCGCCCAAAACCTCCCAGGTGCCTAAACGAGATAGCCCAACACCTGGATAGGTGTATGCTCGCCCAAATGGAGCAGCCAGTACTTGGAAAGGTGCTTGACCCCCTCTGCTCATCCAAACAAGGTAACCCAGCACCTGGAGAGGTGTTTGACACCCTATGCTCATTCAAACGAGGCAGCACAGCACCGGGACAGATGTCTGACCATCTTTGCTCGCCCCAACGAGGCAGCCCAGCACCCGGAGAGGTGTCTGACCACCTTTGCTCGCCCCAACGAGGCAGCTCAGCAACTAGAGGTGCTTGACACCTCAAAATTGCAAAAACAAAAAAAGCACCTTTGGCGCCAAAATCAGCGCCTATAGTGCCCGAATCAATGCCTAGAGTGGTGCCCAGATCTATCCCTACACCCAAGCTGCTGCCCAGCTCTCTTGAGCTGCCCAAGACAACAAAATCAGCGCTGCCCAACGCGCCTGAGCTGTCTAAGACAGCAAAATCAACGCTGCCCAACGCGCCTAAGCTGTCCAGGACAGTAGAGTCCGCGCCTAGGCTGTTGCCCAGCACACCTGGACTGCCCAGGACAGTAGTGCCAACGCCTAGGTTGCTGCCTAGTGTGCCTGAGCTGTCCATGACGGCAGAATCAGCGCCCAGGCAGCTGCCTAGCGTGCCAAAACTGCCCAGACCAGCGCCTGTAGACACTTGCGCGGGCTGCTGGGGCACGCGCACAGCAACAGCGGCCAGCGGGAATGCTCTTCCTCCTCTTCCTTCAACCCTTGCAACTCCAAAGGCTCCAAGACGACTCTCCTGAGCCCCAATTTCGCCACTCCTCATGCCACCAATGTAGTTTTTTTATTCCACCTCCTTCAAAGCTCCAAATACCCACTTAAAAAAAAAACTCCACCCAAGAATACCAACAAAATGATCTTGAAAGATTTCAAGCCTTGCCTCCCTTCTCCCAAGTCTCAATGGAATGGAAAAAACTTAGCTCACAAGAATGGGCTCTAAAGGTTTTCAAGAGGTGGTTGCTCAATTTTAAAGTGAATGAAAATGGGTAGGATGAAGAAGATAGTTATATTTATAGCCTAAGGTTTTTAAAGAGGGAAAAATCCAAATTGAAAGTTATGGGCTCTTCTAAAAATCCTAACAAAAGTAGAAAAAACTTGAGGCATGCAAAACAAAAATGCATTGTGGAGGGAAAAAGTCATCCAACAGAGGAAGTCTCCACCATCCAAAACTCAAGATGCAAACGAATGCCCTTCTTCCCAAGCTCCGTTGGACGCAGGGCATTGGGGGGGCAAATAATGGGTCAAGCCCAAGGGCCCAACTCATATTACAAGCCCAAGGACCCAACTTCAAGAGGTCCGGCTAGCCAAGCCCAAATGAGTCTGCACTCGGTCAAGTTCATCAGGTTCCACGAGTTATATCATTGGCAGCATGCAAGGCCATGCTGCAGGCACCCAAGCTGCACCTCCAGCTCCTGATGCCCAGACATCCCAGGCTGCACCTCTAGCTCCTAATGCCCAGCCGTCCCAGGCTGCACCTCCAGCTCCTGTAGGCACCCAACTTTCCTCCTCTACCACCTTGGAGTAAGGGTCATCCAAAAGCCTTATCCTCTTCCCCTTAGAAAGAGTCAACATCCACGTCATCATTTGACCGAATCTCATGGAGAGCACTGCAACTACCTAGCCCATTGAGAAGAAGTCGTGAGCTCCACCGGAATAGTTATGTAGTTACTAATATTTCGCCTAAATCTGTTAGGATGGCGACTATAAATTGTAAGCTCCATCAACACTTGGGGGGCAGATCAAAGCAGAGATCACATTACACCTTTACATGTGCATCACACTTTACCTGAGCACAACTTTCTCCTCTCCCTCAAAGTTTGTACTCTCTGCTCCTCACACCTTTGAGTTAATAAAATATCCGGCGACCAGAGTCATTCAAGAGTGGACGTAGGTCGAGTTGACCGAAATACTATAAATTGTTTGTATCTCCCCACCTTCTTATATTATTTCTTGCATTTATTATTTATACTTGACAGGTGGTGTGCAAAACCATTTTATGCATCATCAAATTCAATTAAATGGAAATAGAATATTAGCGTTAAATTTTTTATTCAAAATTTGTAAGTCAATACGAATACAAACACGAACACGACACAGAAATAAACAAGTCAACTAGATACGACACGATTATGCTCGTGTGCTTATACATGTCGTTACATTTTTCAGTAGGGTACTGTCCATGTGCCCCAATCGTGATGCAGAACATGCAAAGAAAATCATGTTGTTGGAGAGTTGATCGTTGAGGCTATGTTGTGCACTGTTCATTAATTGTTAAAACTATCAATGGGTATGTCGCATTTGATTTTGCAAGAGCATGGGTATTAATTCTGGTATACTCATCTGCAATTAAGCACTCGGTCTAAATGTGTGAGCTAACTTAATGTATGTTTGATGACGTTTTTGTTTTATGTTTTTTTTTAAATAGAATAATTTTTTATTTTTTTTGTGATAAAAATTTAAAATATAAAATATATTTAGTAGTCTTTTATATTTAAAAAATTATAAAATTAAAAATTAAAAATATGTTTGGTATTATAATAGTGTTTCCATAAGTCATTGTGGTTAATTTGATTAATTTTTTAATCACAAATACATCTACACCCAGCCACCATCGTCTCCCCCATTCCAAAATTCACCTCCCAATCCATCTGTTTGGCCACCACCACCACCCAATCCACCACCAACACCACCCAACCCACCTATTTGCCCACCACTAACACCCCTGAAAACTCACCACCAAAATCACAAAAATCCACCATCAAACCCACCTGTTTACCCCACCACTAACACTCCCGAAAACCCTCCACCAACACCACCGAAAACTCACCCCTCAACCCTCGAAAACCCACCACAACCACCTAACCCACCACCCAACCACCAACTAAGCTTGAGAGAGAGATCCAAGGTGAGGAAACCCACCACACAACCACCAATTGAAGTTGAGAGAAAGAGATTTGAGATGAGGAAACCCACCACCCAACCACTGATTGAGCTTGAGAGAAAGAGATCTAAGATGAGAATCTTTGATTTCATCTTCGTGGGAAAGCTTTGATTCTTTCATCTTTGTGGGACACTTCGATTTCAGAGGGAGAGACGAGGAGTTTCGGTTTGACAAAGAAAGAGCTGGTAGATTAGAATTTCTACTGAGTTGGTATAATATCTTTACATTGAGTAAACTAGTCATGTTGTTTCGACGTATATTTGAATCATTTCCAATATGATTTCTCTTGATTTTCTTCAATGAATTTCTATTAATGCTATGTAATTTATGTTACGTACAAGTACAAATTAGTGGAAGTTCTAAAAATAATTTTAGAAGGCTCGCCCCAAAAAATTAAAAACGAAAGATCTAATAACTTGTCAAAAAACAAATATGTACTTGAGACTTGATTGTAATACAATTACTTTATTTTGAGTGTGTATCATTGTCTAGTTGCTAGGACACAATTTGAAAATATGATCATAACTTTTTTTTGTTCATTCCTATTCTTTGACGATGACGAATTGTATATGTACAATTTAACGATGCTAATATCAAAATATTATTTTCACATGATTTTATTTTTGAATTATATCTTTGAAAATGAGAGTTTATTATGTTGTTTTTTTTCATTAGGTATATATATTGATTCATTAAACTAATACAAGTATGTTAAATTTTAAAATATTGAAAAATAAATTCTTTCAAATATTTGATAGGTTTCTTTGTTCATTTTAAAGTATTAAATAGTAATGACAATAAGTTGTCAAAAAAATTATGTTTCAAATTTTAATGATGATTTTAATTGTGGGTAAAATGTATACTTTTAGTTGCAATTAATTGTTGTTACTAAAAGTCAGGTTTTAATCGGACTTTTAGTGGTAATATAATATATTTTAGTGGCAAAATTTAGTTTACTTGTTACAATAATTATGATGACTTTTTCATGGTGCGGCTAACAAATTTAGTTTTAGTGACAACAATTAAATGTCATAGTTAAGTGATTTAGCTATACATATATTGCCGCAATCCATTGACAATTAAAAAGTTGTCACAAAAGTATATAGTGACAATTTTTATACATTTAACCGTAATAATTTCTGTTATTAAAAGACCAATTTCTTATAGTGGAGATGAGGAATTTCCGTTTCACAGAGAGAGAGAGAGAGAGAGAGAGAGAGAGATGAAAACAAGAAGAGTAAATGAGTTTTTTATAGTTAGCACAAAATATGTATATTTTGTTGTTAAGGGGATTCGAATGATGAATCCGATTAAAGGGGGCTTCTTTGTGTGCGCGTGTTTTCATTTTTGGGTGTTTATGAAAACGTTTTTTTCCATATTTGTATTTTTGGACCTGTTTTTAAAATACAGTACAATGAAAAAAAAGGAAAACGCATTTCAAACGTGTTTTTATTTTTTATTTTTGACAAAAATTGAAAAAAATACTTAGTTACCAAACGCTACCTTACCTATTGGGTAATGTAAGGTGAAATAGAGAACAAAGTGGACGCTCTATGCGATCGTTCTGAGCCCTTCGAAGTAATGAATATTGTAAATAGACTGTTGCGTAGCATGCTAGTGTACCGGCCGGGCCTCTCTTGATATGGAAGCTGTGCACCAATCTGCAAGTCTTACTAGTTCGCTGAGGTTCGATGGTGGTTGATACCCATGACAACCCACTTTTAAAGTTGTTATATTTTCGGATCTAATTTAGAAATCTAATGCAAGAACTTAATTTGGGTTACTAGGGGTTCCTTTATTGAATAAGTATACTATCAATTCAATGTCCACAATTAATCACTTACAAGTAGTATTATTGTTCAATTTATATTGAAAATAATTGATACAGTGGAAATAAACCTATGAAATAAGCTTTTTCTTGTTTGGAAACTAGCAACGCACCACCACGTGCAACAAATTTAGATAATAAAATTTTCATGAAATTTTTTTAAAAAAAAAAAGATAAAGTGTATGTATAATTAAGTTAAATGACATCTTATGTTTTTGAAGTTTATATTTTTATTACCAATACCATGATATATAATTAAAATGGTTGTTTACAATAAATTAAATTAAATTATAATAAAAGCTAAAAATAAATACTACATATTTAATTTAGAATGACAATATTATCTTAATGTATATTTTAAGAGTAATGCACAGATTAAAAATTTATCTAACAAGTTGAAATTACAAGATTTTATATCATTTATTATTCTTATTTTGAGTTATTTAATCATAGCGGTAGTGTTAAGTAATATTTATAATAAAAAGTTATATTTACGTCTTTTCAAGTTATCAAATAATATTAATGTCATTTATTATTTTAATAAAGATATATTGGTCAATCAAAAGTTTTTCAATTTAAGTGAACTTTATAGATATAAATATAGATAAAGGGTGAAACATTAATTCATGAATAGTAATTAGTAGGAAAGTGCTTTATTATGACGATTTCGTATCACATAGGCTTAGGATAAGTGGAAACTTTTCTTTCACAAAGCAAAATAAGTAGAAGAGTTTCCCTTCATCTTTGAGGACTACTGTAAAAAGGTTCATTTTGAAAAGGTGCATTGCTTCTGCATGGCTTTCCAATTTAAGAAGACTAGAACAATAAGTAGCCATCGAGTTCACTCTATTCCTTTCTTCTTCTTCTTCTTCTTCTTCTTTCTCTCTCTCTCTCTCTACATATATGTATGTTACATGTATACTAGCAGGCGGTGTAGGAATTTGATTGTAATGGGTTACGGTTTACCCCTTGGAATATAGTTCTTTGCTGCGTCTGGGTGCAACTCCTTCCCTTTCCTCTACAAAAAGGACATTTCTTTGCGGTGCATATATTGAAACCGCTTCGTATAAAGTTGGAGGAAAGGGAGATCCAAGATCCCGAGAATTAAAGCAGCATGGATTATGGGTTGTGCTTGTTTAGGAGGCTCTTCTTGGTGATCATAATTGGTAGAAGTTTAGTGGTGGAGGTGGAAAGCCTTGGATGCAACTGGGGAACGCGTGCAACACATCCACTCCCACCCAACATTGTGGTCAAGCTAATGAAGGAGAATGGATTCGACAAAGTGAAGCTCTTTGAAGCCGAGCCCTGGGTTATGAAGGCTCTTGGGAACTCTGGCATCCAGGTTATGGTTGGGATACCCAACGACTTCCTAGCCTCGCTTGCAACTAGTGTTCGAGTTGCTGAGGATTGGGTGTCACAAAATGTATCCTCCTACATATCCAAAAATGGGGTGGACATAAGGTTGGTCATTTTATTTTTTCTATAGTGCTTTTGATGTGCTTTTGTATGTATCATGTATGTTTTTAAGATGATCTATAGCTAGCTAGTTCATCTTTGACAACACATCCAAATGGTGGAAGGGTCCTTTTTTTTTCATATACATACTGTACTTGTAAATAATCTATATAGGATATAACGATCCGTTGAAGATAATACGGTTCAAATATTAACCCTTTTTTCATATATAATAACAGTAGTCATGCCCTGCCCACAGTTATATTTTTTTTTTGTTATATAATAACAGTAGTTTTATATGTGTGTTCAATTTTAGAGTGAAATTAAGGGATATATGTGAATTATAAGAGATGAATTATCCACAGTGTTATAGATGTGTTCAATTTTAGAGTGAGATTAAGGGAGATAATGAGAATTATAAGAGATAAATTATGAGAATTATTTGTAGTTATAAGTATTTAAAATAAAAGGAGAAGGGGGATATTTTAAGGGTATTTCAAATATGAACATTAAATCCTCTTGGGTTCTCCTTTAATTTTCTACTACTAGTAGTAGTAGTATAGATATAAATGCACGAAGGAAGAATAATTAAAACAAATGTAAGTAAATGTGCTCCCAAACAAGTCACGGGTAAATGCCGAGAATGGATAATAGATCTACTTTACGTGTAATTTCAGGTACGTGGCCGTTGGAAACGAACCTTTTCTAAAGACATACAAAGCCAGTTACCTTGGAACGACATTTCCGGCTCTCCAAAATATACAAGCTGCCCTGATCAAAGCTGGTTTAGGGCGTCAGGTCAAGGTTACCGTCCCTCTAAATGCAGATGTCTACCAGACAGACAGCGACCTACCCTCGGGTGGTAATTTTCGATCCGACATACATGATCTCATGATCTCCATCGTCAAATTCCTTAGCGACAATGCTGCCCCCCTCACCATCAACATCTACCCATTCCTCAGTCTATATGCCGACCCCCATTTCCCCGTTGGCTATGCCTTCTTCTCTGACAATTCTTCTCCTGTTGTCGATGGCCCCATCACTTACACCAATGTCTTTGAAGCCAATTACGACACCCTCATTTGGGCTCTTGAGAAAAATGGCTTTGCATCGATGCCCGTCATCATAGGCGAGGTCGGATGGCCAACGGATGGTGACCCTAATGCAAACATAGGCTATGCTCGTAGGTTCAATCAAGGTCTCCTCAACCGCATCATTCAAGGCCAAGGCACCCCCAAAAGGCGAAACCCACCAGACATTTACCTGTTCGCACTCCTCGATGAGGACGCCAAAAGCATCCAACCTGGGAATTTTGAGCGACACTGGGGCATCTTTAAATACGATGGAACCATCAAGTACCAACTGAACATGGGAAACAATAGAACTCTAGCCCCTGCCAAGGGTGTCCGGTATTTGGCGAGGCAATGGTGTATTATGGCACCTGAAGCAAGCAACTCCGACCCCAATCTGCCACAGAGCATCAACTATGCTTGCACCTACGCCGATTGCACGAGTCTGGGATACAGATCCTCGTGTGGCGGGCTAGATGTTAGGAGCAATGCTTCGTATGCTTTCAACATGTATTATCAGACAATGAACCAACAGAGAGGTGCATGTGAACAATTCCACAACTTATCGACGACGACAACCATTGATCCATCTGGAAGCAGTGTTTGTAGATTCGAGATCATGATCGACCTGGGAAGACATGAGCAAACTCAAAACCCAAACACATCGTCATCTGGAAGAAAGCGAAGACCAGTTACAAGCGTAGCGTTTCTATTGGCATTGATCATTGGTGGTGTTCTCTGAGCTCTAAAATTGTCCACTTTCCATTGACTTTGTGCCCGGAGATGGGAGTCAATGTGTTTTCAAAAAGGTCCGAGGGTCTCTTTACTATTAGAGCAATCCAATCCATAGGGAATGCCATTGATATTTATACCATAGAAAAGACTCCACTGTTGTGTTAGGTCCTTTTCGGTTTGGGGTTTTATATCCTTATGGTGGTAAATCGTTAAGGATTGTGTGATGGAAGGTGATGTGGTAAGCAAGTTTCATTCGCGGAACTTGTCATTTGTACTTACTAACTTATATAATAAGGGACAATGAATTTTGAATTTTTAGAGAAAAAGTAAAACTCAAATCACTGGCTGCTTATTGCTTTCAAAGTTTACATTAAATCTCTCATGGTCAAAATTTTCTGTTTGGTTTCATAAGTCCTTTGCTTTTAGATGAATTTTGCCAATTGAATATCTTGACTAGAATTATAATTCAGAAGACACTATAAGTCTTTGGTTCAATAATATTTTTTGTCTTGTAAAGGTTTTACTTTCTTGAGTTCAATGGTTCAAGTCTCCCTCTCACTCCCCCTTCCCTTACCCTTCTCCCTCCCCCCAAAAAAAATATCGCGCACCTCATGGCAAGTTGCTTGAGCTGCACAGGTCACTCTTCCCCAACAATGATGCCACCAAGGTAACAGTAAGGCTGACAGCTGGAAATCGCCTAGGCGTTACACATAAAGCGTAATTGTCTCACATTCAGGCAAGAAAGTCGCAACTCCCAAGGTTGCATCCACAGCATTATGAATGGGGGACAAGGATCACACCGGAAAATTATACGAAGCCCTTGGAGGCTATAAATAAGAGGCATATTCCTCACAATGAAACACAAAAAACTAACCTAAGCAAATACTATGGGTAATCTTTTCCCTTTATCAATAAAACCATCCCCAGGAGCAGGAGATTTTCTTGAGAATTGATTAGCCGAACTCCCGAGCTAGTGAACTACTATAAACTCTCTGTTTGCAATTCTCATCTCCCTTGTTTAACTCTTAAGAGCCTAAGAGCTTCGACTGTGTCATCTAGTGATTCATTAATCCCTAAAGGTCATAGCTTTGATCAATTGTGCAACACACATCATCAGTTGTTGTCGTTTGTTGGAATAACTTCCTATAAAATTTTATTTACACCTTCAATAATTGATGGTTTCTATGCGCAGCATAAACAAAAGTCAGATAAACTCTCTACGTTTACAGAACCAATAAGAAGTCACAACTGGAAGACAACTAGAGAACCCCCCCCCCCCATGCCTAATCCTGATGCTAATCCCCCAATGGTGAACCCTCCCTTCCCAACGACGAACTCAATGCCCTTCAACGAACTCAATGCCCTTCGACAAGCCTACCAACGTCTCCTCCAAGAAAATGAGGAGTTCAGGGGAGGGATGATGAATCTAGAGTAGGGCGGCAGGCCATGAATGATTCTAGGCTCCTTGTCTACAACTCTGAATCCATCTAACAGTCACCCACTCAAAACCCTCAGCCCTTGTTCTCCTCTACAGAACACCTCAACATACCAAACGCTGACATTCTAAATCCCAAACCCCCAGACCTAGGTGTGTGTAGTAGAGTAAGGAACAATGGAAAGTCCCCTAGAGAAAACTTATCACCTTCAAGACAATCTGATGAATCTACTCTTCCATCCGGATGAGGAGAGCAAATGAATTGTTCTAGTTCATTGGTCAGTGGAATCATCTCTCCTTATGGTGGAACCGTGCAAGCTTAGAGAAACAAAGATCCAAACTACGGCTGTCTCACTGAGACTAACAATTCCAATCGAGAAATTTAGCGAGATTGCAAGACATAAACTGGATATTGACGAATCCACACCTCCTCCCATTATTTAATGATGTCTTCCATGAATTTACTTGTTTGGAATTGTAGGAGTGCAGGCAACAAGAAGTTCAGAAGGGTGTTCAACGATATGTTTAGGGCTCATAAACCAGACGTGGTGGTGCTTCTACAAACAAAAATCCAAAGTAACTAGATGGGGAATTTCTTTGATCAGTATGGTTTTACTGCTTTTGAGTGTATGGAACCTGTAACGCCCCAAAACACACCCTGGATGACATTACATTCTAAAATCATTCATATCATGAGAGCACTAATATAATCTCTTAAAAAACAAGACTTTATTTGTCATCCACGAATATTTATAACATTATCCAAAAGAATAAGCCCAAGTCATGGCTATTACATCTCAAAAATTAATTAAGGAAACGCAGCGGAATAAACAAAAGAAGTTAGACTACACAATGTTTCAAAAGAATGTCCTAGTCTAGTACAAAAAGGAAAGGAGGTCGCTCTATGCGTCCACCTCGGGATCCACATTCCCATCCCGTGGAGTCTCCCAAGTAGCGGGCTCCTCGACCCTTACGTCCTCCTCCTCAAGCGGGTAATCTGAAAAATGTTAGCAATAGGGGGTGAGCACGAAGTTCTGTAGAAACATTCTCCCAAACCCATACAAGGTTTAGAAAAGCATTTAAAACGGTCGATCTCAATTTTAACATAACATAGACACATAATTTGAAATAAAGCAGTGACATTTAAAAAGGATCTCAAGTTTATTTAAAAATATTATTTAAATGAATAAATGAGCACCACATACAAATAATAACAATTAATTGTCATAACCAATTTTCAACAATTCTTTCAATAGGTGGCATACTTTGTGGTAACCTCCACCCCCCTTTTAGGTCACCTTTGATTCTCAAGCATCCTTACCGGGAACCTCTTGAAAATGGATGAATATCCTTACATGGAACCTCTCACCAATCACTACATTATTTTTCAAGCATCCTTACCGGGAACCTCTTGGGAAGAGGTGAGCATCTTTACAAGGAACCTCTCACTCATGTGCATCATAAACAACCCAACCAAGCATAAAATTCCAACATTTATCTCAATTTACAAGCATCTATCCAAAATTTTTAAAATATATCATATAACAATTTCACAACTAACTAAGAAAATACATGAGATCATAATAACATCATTTTTCTACCCAACACAAAGCACTAAGGTTTTGAAATCCATAATAAAGAAAGCATTTAGGAAGGAAATACATCACTCTCCAAAAATTAGGGTTTTAAAACTAGAAAAGAGATTTCATGGGTATTAAACCCTACTTTGTTCAAAACATGTAATACTTGCAAAAAGTCTAAGAGAGGATGATTCCATAGCATATATATATCATTGATAGCCAAAACATACATATATAAATACCCTAGCCTCAATGTAAGTGAATGAGAAAAAATCTCTACCTTGAATCCTTAGCTTTGGAGTGAAGAACAAGAATATTTGATCTTGAATCACCCTTGAATCTCTTGTTTTTCCCTTCTTTTCTTTTTCTCTAATGCCCTCTAGGGTTTCAAGGGGTGTGGGGGTGTGAGGGGAGTGAAGGAAATGAGAGAAAATGAGATGAAAATGAGTTTAAAACATAGCAGCCCCGAAAAATACTGTTCACAGGCTGTTTTGGGTTCTCCAAATTTACGATTTTGCCACTAAAAATCTCCAATTTGATCCATATGACTACCCTAAGGTTTTTCGACGTTCTGGATTCATTTTTAATGTTATTTTAACCTAAAATATTTATTTTTATGATTTATCTCAACACCCAAGTCAACGTACATCCGAAACACTAAAGTTTCTATTTTACCCATCCGAATCGACTATTTATGAAGTTTTGCGATGTTTGCAAATAAAAGGTGATAAAGGGTGTTTCTTAAAGCCTTTTATACTTATTTGAAGCCTAAAAGTACTCATTATTTTTATATTTTGATTTAGGATGCAAATGGAGACATTAAATGCAAAACGAAGCTAATTAGACTATTTCGACATTATTTCGTTATCTGAGCATAACTCTCTCATCCAAGCTCCGATTGAGATGATTCAAGATGCTATGGAATGATACGAAAGAGCTCTAAAACTTTCATGTTTTGAGTTTTGAGAGATATTGACTGCATCAAAGTCTAAATCGAGCTTGAAGTTGCAGCAGTGCACTGTTCATAGCATGTCTTCGTCCCTTTTCCATTTTCAATCCATTCCTAAGCCAACCAAATCTATCCCAAACCTCTTCAACACATATTTCTACACCAAACCTATTTAATACAAGTTTTAGGACCTAAAATTTCATATTTTCACTTATTAAAATCAAATTTCAACTATTATTTTCACTAACATTTTAAATCTCTACTTTTCCAATCTACCAAATTCAAACACACATCACTACATATATCCACATTTTTTTATCACAATTATTTACTATATATCTATATACATATATAAAAGAAAATGTGGGGTGTTACAATCCACCCCCTTAAAGAAAGTTTCGTCCTCGAAACTTACCTCAAGTAGCGAACAAATATGGATACTTCTCCCTCATTTCTTGCTCCGGTTCCCATGTAGCTTCCTCCACTCCATGGTGTTGCCACAAAACCTTCACCAATCTGATAACTTTGTTGCGAAGCACTTTTTCCTGAGCGTCGAGAATTTTTACCGGTTGTTCTTCGTAGGTTGCTCCGTCTTGAATTTCAATCTCCTCCAAGTTCACGACTGGAGTTGCATCCGAGTGACACCTTCTCAACATGGACACGTGGAACACATCATGTACTCCGGATAGCTGGGCTGGTAGTCGAAGTTGATATGCCGCCTTGCCTACCGCTTTGATTACCTCAAACGGTCCGGTATATCTTGGCGCTAACTTCCCCTTCTTGCCGAATCAAAACACGCCTTTCTTGGGTGACACCTTGAGAAATACGTAGTCTCCCACCTTGAATTCTAAGGGTCTTTGTTTGTGGTCCGCATAGCTCTTCTGTCTACTTTGCGCCGTCCGTAGCCTCTCTCGGATAAGTTGAATCTTCTCCGTAGTTTCTCGAACAATGTCCGGTCCAAACAAACTACTCTCGCCGGCTTCTAACCAACACGTCGGTGATCGGCATGGTCTTCCATACAATGCTTCATACGGTGCCATCCTAATACTTTCTTGATAGTTGTTGTTGTAAGCAAACTCCACCAACGGTAAGTGGTCGCTCCAACTCCCCTTGAAGTCCAACGCGCAAGCACGTAACATATCCTCCACAATCTGTATCACCCTCTCGGATTGGCCATCCATTTAGGGATGAAAAGTCGTACTGAAGTGTAACTCCGTCCCCATCGCTTGTTGTAGACTCTGCCAGAATCTCGCCACAAACCTAGAGTCACGATCCGACACAATCGAGAGCGGAACGCCGTGTAACCTCACTATCTCACGGATATACAGCTGGCTCAAAGTCTCGAATGTATCCGTGGTCTTCATACCCAAAAAGTGAGCGGACTTGGTGAGTCTATCCACAATGACCCACACTGCATTATGCCCGCGCGACGTCCGTGGTAAACCCGACATGAAGTCCATGGTGATGTGATCCCACTTCCACTCTGGAATAGGCAAAGACTGTAGGACTCCTCCTGGCCTTTGATGCTCAATCTTCACCTGCTGGCACACTGCACATTTTGCCACATACTTGGCCACATCTCGCTTCATTCCCCTCCACCAGTATTGACGCTTCATATCCCTATACATCTTTGTACTACCAGGGTGGATAGCAAACTTGGAGCGATGACACTCTCCCAGTATCTCCTCCTTTAGGGACGAATCATCGGGAACACATAGCTTCTCCCCATATCTCAACTCTCCATTCTTCCAAGACCATCCTTCAATCGCCTCTCCATTCTCCAATCGGGCTCTAATCCAATCGAGTTCCGAATCCAGGCATTGCAACTCCACTACCCGTCGCCGAAACGTCGGTTGAGCTACAAGGTTGAATAGATATGGTTGATACTCCGGTCCATCCACCCATAGATCGTACTCCTTCAATGCATCAATCATTTTTCACCTATTTATCGCAAGAAAATTGATTTCACCCCGAGACTTCCTGCTAAGAGCGTTGGCAACTACATTGGCCTTCCCCGGATGGTAGTTGAGCGTGAACTCATAATCTTCCAAGTACTCAATCCACCTTCTCTGCCGGAGATTCAAGTCTTTCTGTGTGAAGATATACTTGAGGCTTTTATAGTCCGAGAACACTTGAAATTTTTCCCCGTATAAATAACATCTCCACAACTTCAGAGCAAACACTACCGCAGCCAGCTCCAAGTCGTGTGTGGGATAATTCTGCTCATGCACCTTGAGTTGCCTCGAGCCATACGCCACTACCTTCCCTCCTTGCATTAGAACGTATTCTAAGTCTCGTAGTGAAGCATCAGTGTAGACATCGTAGCCTTCCCCACTACTCAGAATAATGAGGATAGGTGCCATCGTCAACTTCTCCTTCAAGGTGCGAAAAACTAGTTCACACGCTTGAGTCCACAAAAATTTCTCCCCCTTCTTTGTAAGGTGAGTCATCGGCATCGCAAGCTTAGAGAATCCTTCCACAAATCTACGATAATAGCCAGCTAATCCGAAGAAACTCCGTACTTCTGTTACGTTCTTTGGTGGTTCCCATTTCATCACGGCCTCAATCTTTGCGGGATCAACCACTACTCCTTGCTCAGACACAACATGGCCAAGGAACTTCACTTCCTTCATCCAAAACTCACACTTGTTCATCTTCGCATATAACTTATGTTCTCTCAATGTTTGTAGCACAATAGAGAGATGACGATCATGTTCCTCCTGAGTCTGTGAGTAAATCAATATGTCATCAATAAATACAATGACAAATTGATCGAGGTAAGGCCGAAAGACTCTGTGCATCAAATCCATGAAGGCTGCAGAGGCATTAGTCAATCTGAACGGCATCACCGTATACTCGAAATGACCATACCGGGTACGAAAAGCAGTCTTAGGAATATCCTCCTCCTTAATCTGCAGTTGATGATACCCCGTGCAAAGATCAATCTTGGAGTAATACTTCGAACCCTTCAACTGGTCAAATAAGTCATCAATTCTCGGCAACGGATACTTATTCTTCACGGTAACCCGATTCAACCTCCGATAATCCGTGCACAAGCGTAGAGTCTCATCCATTTTTTTCACAAAGAGGACCGGGGCTCCCCAAGGTGAAGTGCTTAGACGGATAAACCCAATCGCCAACAAGTGATCCAACTGCTTCCTTAGCTCCTTCAACTCCAAAGGTGTCATCCGGTAGGGAGCAATGGATATGGGTTTGGTTCTCAGATAGAGATCGATCTTGAACTCAATTTTCCTATGTGGCGGTAATCCGGGTAATTCCTCGAGAAAAACATCCAGAAACTTCAATACAATTAACACTACATCCGTATGAATTTTATCTCTATCATCTCCCATCAAGCTAGCTAAGAAACTCAAATGACTTCCCGATTTCACTTTAAAAAATCTACTACCCGTAGTAGGAAATGGATGGGAAGAATCTCGGTTATTCACAAAATTGAAAATGACTCCTCCCGATAACTGAAATATAATCCGCTTGTGGAACAATCCATTACCGCCTGGAAAGCGGACAACAAGTTCCATTACATTCTAAAACCATTCATATCATGAGAGCACTAATATAATCCCTTAAAAAATAAGACTTCATTTGTCATCCACGAATATTTACAATATTATCCAAAAGAATAAGCTCAAGTCATGGCTATTACATCTCAAAAATTAATAAAGGAAGCGCAGCGGAATAAACAAAAGAAGTTAGACTACACAATGTTCCAAAAAAATATCCTAGTCTAGTACAAAAGGAAAGGAGATCGCTCTATGCGTCCACCTCGGGATCCACACTCCCGTCCCGTGGAGTCTCCCAAGTAGCGGGCTCCTCGACCCTTACGTCCTCCTCCTCAAGCGGGTAATCTGAAAAATGTTAGCGATAGGGGGTGAGCACGAAGTTCTGTAGAAACATTCTCCCAAACCCATACAAGGTTTAGAAAAGCATTTAAAACGGTCGGTCTCAATTTTTACATAACATAGACACATAATTTGAAATAAAGCAGTGACATTTAAAAAGGATCTCAAGTTTATTTAAAAATATTACTTAAATGAATAAATGAGCACCACATACAAATAATAACAATTAATTGTCATAACCAATTTTCAACAATTCTTTCTGTAGGTGGCATACTTTGTGGTAACCTCCACCCCCCTTTTAGGTCACCTTTGATTCTTAAGCATCCTTACCGGGAACCTCTTGAAAATGGATGAGCATCCTTACATGGAACCTCTCACCAATCACTACATTATTTTTCAAGCATTCTTACCGGGAACCTCTTGGGAAGGGGTGAGCATCCTTACAAGGAACCTCTCACTCATGTACATCATAAACAACCCAACAAAGTATAAAATTTCAATATTTATCTCAATTTACAAGCATCTATCCAAAATTCCTAAAATATATCATATAACAATTTCACAACTAACTAAGAAAATACATGAGATCACAATAACATCATTTTTCTACCCAACACAAAGCACTAAGGTTTTGAAATCCATAATAAAGAAAGCATTTAGGAAGGAAATACATCATTCTCCAAAAATTAGGGTTTTAAAACTAGAAAGGAGATTTCATGGGTATTAAACCCTACTTTGTTCAAAACATATAATCCTTGCAAAAAACCTAAGAGAGTATGATTTCATAGCATATATATATCATTGATAGCCAAAACATACATATATAAATACCCTAGCCTCAATGTAAGTGAATGAGAGAAAACCTCTATCTTGAATCCTTAGCTTTGGAGTGAAGAACAATAATATTTGATCTTGAATCACCCTTGAATCTCTTGTTTTTTCCTTCCTTTCTTCTTCTCTAATGCCCTCTAGGGTTTCAAGAGGTGTGGGGGTGTGAGGGGAGTGAAGGAAATGAGAGCAAATGAGATGAAAATGAGTTTAAAACATAGCAGCCCCGAAAAATACTGTTCACAGGTTGTTTTGAGTTTCTCTAAATTTACGATTTTGCCACTAAGAATCTTCAATTTGATCCATATGACTACCCTAAGGTTTTTCGACGTTCCGGATTCATTTTTTAACCTAAAAAAATTTATTTTTATGATTTATCTCAACACCCAAGTCAATGTACACCCGAAACACTAAAGTTTCTATTTTACCCATCCGAATTGGCTATTTATGAAGTTTTGCGATATTTGTAAATAAAAGGTGATAAAGGGTGTTTCTTAAAGCCTTTTATACTTATTTGAAGCGTAAAAATACTCATTATTTTTATATTTTGATTTAGGATACAAATGGAGACATTAAATGTAAAACGAAGCTAATTGGACTATTTCGACATCATTTCGTTATCTGAGCATAACTCTCTCATCCAACCTCCGATTGAGATGATTCAAGATGCTATGGAATGATACGAAAGAACTCTAAAACTTTCATGTTTTGAGTTTTGAGAGATATTGACTACATCAAGGTCTAAATCGAGCTTGAAGTTGCAGCAGTGCACTGTTCATAGCCTGTCTTCGTCCCTTTTCCATTTCCAATCCATTCCTAAGCCAACCAAATCTATCCCAAACCTCTCCGACACATATTTCTACACCAAACCTATTTAATACAAGTTCTAGGACCTAAAATTTCATATTTTCACTTATTAAAATCAAATTTCAACTATTATTTTCACTAACATTTTAAATCTCTACTTTTCCAATCTACCAAATTCAAACACACATCACTACATATATCTACATTTTTTTTTATCACAATTATTTACTATGTATCTATATACATATATAAAAGAAAATGCGGGGTGTTACAGAACCCGAGGGAAGAGCTGGGGGTATTTGGCTTCTTTGGGATCCCTCTAACATTTTTATAACTACTAAGGGCACGTCTAAGCAGGCTATTCACGCTATTATTGCTAGAATGGACTTCGATGAATGGTTGTTTTTCGTTGTCTATGGGAGCCCCTATGTTACTTGTAGAGACCAATTGTGGGGTGACCTTAGCTGCACTAGAGATAGCTATAGAAGTTTGTGAATGGTGGCTGGGGATTTTAACGATTTTTCTAGTAGTTCAAAAAGAAGAAGAAGATAGGTGAACAATACAAGCAAAATCAGAAAATTCAAAGACAGAATTAACAACTACAGCCTCATTGACCCGAGATGCAGCAGCCCTAAACTCACTTGGAACAATAAAAGGAAAGGCCTTGCAAATACTAAAGTTAGGCTGGACAAAACCTTAGTTAATTCGGATTGGATGGTGCAGTTTCTTGAGACTAGCGTGAGGAATCTTCCAAGAACTTATTCAGACCATTGTTCGTTGCTTATCCAATTGAAAGGTATGTCTCTTCCTTTTATTTTGAATAAACCTTTTAGACTGGAAGCTATGTGGATGGCACACCTTGATTTTAAAGACTTGGTTGCTTGGACCTAGAAAACCAATAACTTTTCTCTCTTAGAAACTTCTACTAATTTTAAGAATATTGCTAATGAATGGAATAGGAATTCTTTTGGAAACCTGTTTAGAAGAAAAAGAAGAATTTTAGCAAGGCTATAGGGAATTCAAAAAGCTCAGGATTCACATTATTCCCAATACTTGACTAGATTAGAGGAGAATCTCCAACATGACTATAACCAAATTCTAGAACAAGAAGAGGTTTTATGGTATCAAAAATCAAGGTCAAAATGGATTACATGTGGGGATAGAAACATCAACTTTTTTCATGTTTCCACCATTACTAGAAGGAAAAAAGGTAGACCACAGACACTCAAAAACTCGGAAGGGATCTGGGTAACTAATAGGGAGGAGATAGCTAAAACTGTCCAAGATTTTTTCTATAAACTGTTTGGGATTGAAACCACTTGCCCTTACCCCTAGAGGACTTTCAGGTTCCAAAGAAATTTGAGCAATGAGGCTAAGGAAGCCCTTGAAGCTCCAGTGTTAAATAATGAAATTAAGAAGGGTATTTTTAGTATGAAACCTATGAAAGCTCCAGGTCTGGATGGACTCCAAACCCTGTTTTTTCAAAATTACTAGGACATTGTTGGCGATTATGTTTTAATCTTATCAAGGATATGATTGTGAATAGAGATTGCCCAAGCAAGCTAAACAAGACCTGGGTAACTCTTATACCTAAAATTGACAATCCCACACAGGTTACCCAATTCATACTTATTAGTCTGTGTAATGTTCCTTACAAGATTCTGACTAAACTGTTGGTGAGTAGAATCAGACTCTTCTTGGATAAATTAATCAGCCCGAACCAATGTAGTTTCATCCCAGGAAGGCAGAATGTTGATAATGTTATTATTACTCAAGAAATCATTCATTTTTTAAAGAGGAAAAAAGGTAAGTGTGGGGGAATGGTTATCAAAATTGACTTAGAGAAAGCCTACGACAGAGTTAACTGGAATTTCCTTTATAATACTTTTCTTGACTTCAATTTCCCTAAATCTTGGATTGACATCATAATGAGCTGTGTTACAGGATCCTCTCTTTCCATTCTTTGGAATGGATCCCCCCTGAATTCGATTAAATCCAAAAGAGGCTTGAGACAAGGGGATCCCCTATCCCCTTATCTCTTTGTGTTGTGTATGGAACGACTAGGTCAATTAATCCTTGAGAAAGTTCACGAAGGCAAATGGTGTGGAGTGAAAGCTTCAAGAAAGGGACCTCACATTACGCACTTATTTTTTGCTGATGATATTATCTTGTTTTCAAGAGCCACTGAAAAAGACTGTCTTATGATTAAACATGTGCTAGAAGATTTCTGTTTGTTGTTTGGCCAAAAGATCAGTTCGAATAAGTCTAAGGTTTTTTTTCTCTTCTAATTTAAGTAAAATCCATGCTATTTTCCTTAGCAAGAAATCTGGTATTTCCCTCATTGATGACCTAGGTAAATATCTAGGTGTCCCTATTTTGCACAAAAGACCTTCTAAAGAGCACTTCAAATTTATTGTTGAGAAAATTTAAAATAAACTCAGTGGGTGGAAAGCCAAGTCCCTTTCCTTAGCTGGTAGAACCACCCTCGTTAAGGCAGTCACTTCAACAATTTTGAACAATGTGATGCTAACTAACTAGCTGCCTCAAGCTACTTGTGACCAGATTGATAAACTCAATAGGAATTTTTTGCAGGGTGCCACACCTGACAAAAAGAGAGTCCATCTTGTTATTTGGAATAGGGTGTGCTCTCACAGGAAGGATGGGGGGTTAGGTGTGAGAAAAAGTAGGGAGAATAACTTAGCTCTGCTAACTAAACTGGGTTGGAAAGTGAAAAATAGTGATAAAGCTCTCTGGGTTGATGTAGTTAGCAGTAAATATGTTGATTAGGATACCCTTAACTAGAATTTCAAAACTGCTTGCTCACCAACTTGGAAAGCAATTGGTAAGACTAAAAAAATTGTTGACTTGGGCTCAAAATGGTTCATTGGGGATGGAAAACATGTTAATTTCTGGACTGACTGGTGGTGGGAGAAAAGCCCTCTTGTGCAGCTTATTACTCATCCTGAGCTTCTTAATCTCAACAAAAAGGTAGCTGAGTTCATGGACTCTAATGCAACTAAAACCTTCAGGAGGTAGGTATGTTTTTTCCTCAATCTATTATTCTAGAAATTTTACAATCTCCATGTCCACTATTTGCTGAGTTTCAGGATACGATCTGTTGGGGTCTCTCAAGTAATGGTAACTTCTCTGCTAAGGCTGCATTTGATCTTATTTCCCAAGCTAGTTTGGGTGGACCCTATTCTCTGCACTGGAATTGGATCTAGGAGTTGAATCTCCCACAAAAAATTAACCAGTTCTTGTGGTTGGTACAACATGACAGACTTCTCACTAATAACCTTGGAGCAATAAGAAATATGGCTAGTGATTCCTCTTGTGTTAGATGTCACCACCCAGTTGAAACATCCTTACATGTGATTTTTGAGTGCCTAAAAGCCCAAAAAGTGTGGGATTTTTTTAACTTGTCCCAAGGAGAGGATTCCAATCAACTTAGGGGACTACAGAATTGGATCCTGTTGAATTTTAAGCTAAGGAAGAACAAGGACTGGAAAGGTATTAACTGACCCATCATGTGTGCTTGTGTCTCATGATGCATATGGAAGGATAAGATTAGGGAGTGCATTGCAGGTGTTAAAACACTTGCTAGACTCATGCCTAGGGAAATGTGGCTTTTAGCCTTAGACACTATCAAGGCATTTTTGAAAGTTCAAAATGAGCCTACTATTTGTTCTCCCAGTCTAATTACTTGGTCTTTCCCCCATGTAGGCTGGTACAAACTGAACACAAATGGATGCTCAAAAGGAAATCCTAGACCTACAGGTGTTGGTGGAGTTATCAGAAACGATCAAGGCAGATGGATTGCTAGCTTCTTTGGGAAAATGATGGAGATCACAAGCTTGTAGGCAGAATTATGGGCAATTCTCAAAGGCCTAGAGCTCGTGCAAAAGAGAAGCATCACCCAAACCACTGTGGAAACAGACTCTCTCGAAGCTACTAAGTTGCTGGCCAAGGACTTGAAGGCCACGCACCCCAATAGGAAGGTCATCACACAATGTAGAAGGCTTATGGAGAGTAACCACATTCCCATAATCCACACCCTTAGGGAAGGCAATCAGTGTGCTGATCTGTTGGCCAATATTGGCGTCCAACAATTAGATCCTTTTGTTAATCTGGAGGATCCCTCTCCCCAGTTGGCTAATCTTTTGTTAAAAGATATGGCAAGTGTGGTCTTTGCTAGGAATTCTGTTTAATGTTTGAATTTATTTTCCAATGTACCAAAAAAAAAACCTTATCCACACCCAACATCCCCAGAAGGCACAACCAACCCAGAACGATCTCCCGCGAGGAGAACATCAACGTCCCAATCCCTTAAGGGATATTTTATGGAGGAAAATGAGCACAACCAATCAGATGATAATACTCGTCATCGAATTCAAAGGAACGAATAGTTTGACTAAGAGAGAGAGAGAAAGGGTGGTTGAATCGTTTGACACTTCGATTTAGAGAGGCTAATTCGTTTGATTAAGAAAGTGGATGCTTTGTTCGAGTTCGACTAAGAGAAAGAGAGGTTGATTTGTTCGATGGAGAGATAGAGAGAGGGGGGCCTAAGAATCATCATGGACACTAGAGAGGGGGAGAGTGGCACAACACAAAGACCAATTATGTTTAGAGCAAAAATGTCAAAAGGGCCAAAAACTTGATTTTTATACTTTTTTAATTGACTTGTCGAGTTTATTACAAATCGTCCAGTTCAACGGGTCTGACAAGAACCGCCCGATTTAGCGGGTTTTGACTGGATTTTCTACGCAAACGATATAATACATTACTTGGTTTGGTTTAATAGTCGGTTCACCAAATTAACCCATTGGGTCAGGCTAGATTTTAAAACACTGCATCAAACTATGCAACTGCCTTAGCATCTTTATTTTCTCATTTTTGCATGTTCTCTGTAAACAAGTTGACATAAGTTGATCTTGCACAAGGCCAAACTAAGTCTTTTATCCTTGTACATTGCTTTGACATTGTTGTGTAGATTTCTTGGAAACATATCATAAATTCCATACTTCAATCCCTATAAGGAGATGACATAAACAAAAAAAAAAAAACTAAAGCCACAATAAAGCATATAAAGCCACATTTTTTTTTTCAAAAAAATCAATTACAAGAAACAACCACTCAAATGTTCAATGAATCAAAAAACAGTCATTTGCATGTAAAGCCACATACTCACATAAAAGCCATAATAAAAGGAAGCCACATGAAATGCAAGTGATAAATGCGTGGAGTTTGAGGGTTAAATCGATGAAATTAGAATTTTAGGGATCAAAGTTTTCCAAGGGATAAACTAGGGACCAATGATGTAATTTTACTCCATTTGATGAAATATTGAGGAAACACAGCTGGCATTCTTTTGCATACATTTCAATTTGTTACACTCTATTTCGCGTTCGTTCTTTGAATTTGTTGAAGAGGGAGGTTGTGGAGGCATTCCTATCCTATGCATATACACAGATCATTAATTGTGGGTTTCCTTTTACTTTTTTTCTTCAAATTGGAAATTTAGGGCATAAAGATATATTACTTCTTTTTTTTTTTTTGAAATTCTGGAAAGGAAGTAGATGTGTGAGAGATTTTTCTCGTTATGGTAATGATAAAGAGGCAAAGCTTCCGATTGTCATCGACCCTAATATTATTATTACCGTACCATCACCGACACCAACACCGCTTTTGTTTTAGGGGTGGTTGTGGCAGTGGTTTAATGGCCGCCGCGTTCTCTTTGCTCGTTGGCAACAAATACAATGATCCGTTCCTCCTATTGCCAATTTACAAGGCTCAGCCTGCCTCTAACCCTCATGCAACTTACCCATCTCATCCAGGAAACCTTTCGTCCTTGTCATCGACTGATTCAATTACCAATGTCGGAAGATGCATGAATTGGGGCCTGAAGGCTTGTTCGTTTGACAGTCTTGAAAGGCCTGACAACAACATTAATGGTAACAGTGCGCTGCGGAGGGCTCGGGCGTCTACTCCGTGCCTGTCTCACTTACTTCGTGATTCGGAGATCGGGCTTGAAGATAACCGCGATACTAGATCGTTCAATGGTGTTAGTGGTGGTGCTCCTCCTCCTTCTCCTTATGGTGGCGCATACTACAGGGGAAGCTCCCTTGGATTCCCCTCTGACCATCCTCTGCTCGACAAAATCGTTGTCGCTGTTGATGTCGACGAGGGTACTTATTTCTCTTTCTGTAGAAACGAAAAAAGAATTGTCGATATAGCCTTTCTCTTATGGTTAATATGATTGATGATGTTCTATATTCCCATCCCCACCCATTGACTCACCACTAAATATGTCCGCAAAAGGATCAAAGTCATTTTTTGGGCTGGTCAAATAGTTTGCAAAGTCTGTTTTTGACATTTGCCCCCTTTATTGGAAAGTTCTTCTGTTTCGTGGTTTGACATCAGAAGCACAAGCACCCACATTTAGGATTCTGTTTTCGTCACAAAATGGCCTATGTTCAGTTTTAATATTCTGCTCAGATTGCCAATCGCGTGTTACTTCATTGTTTTGGATTGTGAAATAACAGTCAAATTAGTCAGTCATATAATGATCATTATCAATTACTTGAGAATACTTGCATCCTATCTATCCAAGGCAGAAAGCTGTTACTGTCCTGCTCATGCATATTTCTTTTTTCTATTCTTTGGCATGCAGTTCTAGGAAGCTTTCTGTCAGCTCTGAATAAATTCATGGCCGATCGGTACTTGTTGAATCACTCACTCTCTGAATATCATGTCTATGAGTTTTTCAAGGTATTATTTTCTCTCCTTCAATAGTTTCTTGTGGTATTATGAACTAGCAGATTTTATTTTATTTTTTAATAGGAAACATGACTTCTTGTATTAAACAAATTTTAAAATCATGATCACTACAGTTGGATAAGGAATCCAACCAATAAAAAGTACAGAAAAACCCTATAAATCGCATGAAGCACTCCAATCCGATATGATAGCTAAAAGCAGGATTCTTCTAAAGTCCTTCGACACCGAAGCCCAACAGAGAAAAATATACAGCATTATAGTTGGTTTGTGTTTCTGTTTTTCCCTTTTATCAGTGGAATATTTTTCCCAACAGAAAAAAACATAATGTATTGGTTGTTAAGCTCTACCCCAAGACCACTATGGATAGAGTTGGTTTCATTATCTGCCAGCTGCATGATGTGTCTGTGTCCATGTCCATGCGTCTTATGTGTGCCTATCAGTGTATGTATTTATTTGGCCACATTTTAAAAAAAAAAAAAAAAACAGCATGTTACGGTCAAAATAAAATACAGATCTCAGATTGACCAATATGAGGAAAGATTTTATTATTTGATCTTTTTGCAAGTGCCAAGTCTTTGGTGATAGCTGGCCTGAGGCCTAGCGGCCAAGCACATACGACCTAACTAACAGCAGGAGCTGCCAGACTAAAAATTATGGCCCAATATCGAATTAGATTTGTTTTATATCTGGACTTCCTATCATCTGTGGTCATGCAATGTGAAATGCATTAGTGTGTCCTATGTGGAAACTCATGAAACCTTTGGCGAAGAGAGTAATGTTACGGTATGTATAACCTTTTGGGCTCCAATGGCAGTGTTGGACTGTCTCCCTCTCCATTTTTAAATAATAACATATATGCACGTATCTTTGTTAGGGGTGGGGGGTTGACACATATATGTTATTATTGAAAAAATATCTTTTTATTTAATATATTGTGCTTTAGCTCGTTTGTGTGTCAAAGAATCATAAGTGGTGGGTAAACTAATTTGTATAATGTTACTCAAAAAGCTGGTAAACTGGCTAACACACTTCTTTATTGCACATTTCTAAAGTAGAAAAGGTGAAGAATTTTGTGTTCATCATCATAGGTGTTGTTCCTAGGCTAGTATTTTCAATCATCATAGGTGGCATATGTAAGGCAGCTATCCTATGCATGTGGGTGCCTCAGGCATGCTACTTCTTACAGTTTCAGGTTTTATTGTCATGAGCATATGAGTATCCCCCTTAATGTTTAACATTCTTTATCTTTACAAGTCATATCTTCATTTGCTTGTGTGCGTCTTATCAAATATAATTTTATTGTATGCTGCCAAATAAAACACTTTGGCTCAACTGAAATCTACAATGGCCTGAGCTTGAAGACTTATGACAACCTATATCCAGCTAGGGAGGTGCATGCTTTCTTGGAGTGTCTTATCGTGCTCTCTGAGATATTTTAAACTTCAAGACTTTTGCAATGGTGAAATTCTAATCATGCACACATTGATTCTTGAGCGTTCTCTATCTTTTTGACTGTAGATTAGGGTGCTATTTCTGTTGGCGGGATGATGAATTGAACTGTGTAACAAATTGCCTATATTACTGAGCAGAAACACATTAATTGTATGTAGTCTGATTACCTTTTTATTTCTGCGACAGATATGGAACTGTTCCCGTGGTGAAGGTATTACCAGATTTCTCGTTTGCTTTGTGTGAATTTTGTCACAGCTAAATTCATATCCGCTCTTAATGAACAAATCATTTTCACCTTACCAAATTTGGACGACCTCTCGGAATATTTGAAACTTTAAATATTAACATGACTGTTGTTTCTTTTGACTATTTTGATTACATATTTCTGTTTCTACTATGCTGTTTATTCAAGAAGAATGTCAAGATGATTACTTGTGATTTCTGTTTAGAGGCTATACCTGAGTTGAGACCCAGTACAGTTTTACCGAATCTCCATTGCAGGATATGATAATAAAGAATCTATTCAATTACCCATGAAGTTTGCATTAAATAAAAGGATGTTACAGGGAATAACTTGTCTTATTGTGATAAAAAATTATTTGGTATTGTAATAACTTGTCTTGTAATTGCTCTTTGGGAATCTGAAAAACTTCATAATTCAAGTATAACAATGGATGTCATGATATGCAGGTTAATATATCTCTCCGTTACTACATCATCTGCTCTGCTTTAGCTATCATTAGGCCACAATGTATATCATCTCAGGGTCTGATAACTGGTTGAATGATAATGATATTGTTCTTATTGTGACAGCTGACATCCGTGTTCATGAGTTTTTTAAGACATCTTATTTTAGGATGGGAATCCATCCAATTCCAGGTGCTCAGCAGGCTCTTCAAAACTTATCAAAATATTGTAGTTTGTCCGTAGTGACGTATGTATTCTCAGTCACACAGGTTTTTGGCTTAAATATTATTAAACCCAAGCAATGGATTTTTGATCAATTTGAATCTATTCATCTATAGGTCACGGCAGAATGCAATCAAGGATCACACAATTGAGTGGATTGAGAAGCATTATCCCGGACTCTTTCAGGAGATTCACTTTGGCAATCACTTTGCTTTAGATGGACAGTCTAGACCTAAATCAGACATTTGCAGGTATTATGCCTATGAACTGCTAATTCGTAAGAAAAGCACACCTGAAGCTAGGTAGGTTGTTTAAGTGCACAGCTTTTTTGAGTCTGCTCTCCGCGTGATTGAATAAGGATGTTGATGCACCTAGTCTGTTGTTAACTCTAGACATAATTATTCCATACCTATCATTTGATGAGGTTTGTTATGCTACTGTGTGTCTGGCAGGATCTTGGGAGCAAAAGTTCTGATAGATGATAACCCAAGATACGCCCTTGAGTGTGCTGAAATTGGAATAAGGGTTCTACTTTTCGATTACGAGAATTCGTATCCTTGGTGCAAGGCAGAGTCTATTAATCTACACCCCCTGGTCACTAAGGTTCATGATTGGGAAGAGGTGGAGCACCAATTAGTTTCATGGATCGTTTCATGAGTATTCCATCCAGTAGGGTAGATATAGGTGATACCACGAATTTATATGGTATCCTGAACTAATTTTCTCATTCTCCGCCCACAGTGCTGAAATAGACCAGCTGGATAGGGTTTTGGACTACAATATTGCAAACAGGAATGTAGAAATGAAGGAATACATTGTTGTGATTGTGATGTCTCCATAACCAATGAGACAGCTTTCAGATGCCATTGGCAACAGTAGATATATACAAACCATGTGTTTGATATTTGTCAATTGCATTGCATGATAATTCGTGGATGTAAAAGGTGGACTCTAGCCCGTATGCCTTGGTTTGTGTAGCAAAGCTAGTGGGAATATCTTATTTGGCTTAACATAACTTCGTCCCCATGCATCCATGCATGTTTTTTTTTTGGTATCATCGGCTTTAGCATACAGAGTCACAAGAGACTTGACCAGTGGTGATGACATTAGTCCTGTTTTCCAGAGTCTTTATGATTTGCAATTGTCTCTCCAATCCCACTCGTAACAACAACTTTATTACAATTAATAAAAACCATCAATTACTTGTCGAGTATATGACATTACAAAGCATATCATGACACCTGCATCTGTACAGCAATAAATAGAAAGGAATGCACTTCCAAGTTACTCAATTTTCTCCAGCATCTTGAAACCATAAGCCTTCAATATATCCAGTGCTGCAAACCACAACCAGATAATGAAGAGCGCAAATTTATGTTCTGAATGAAGTTTCAAGGTACTCCCCGCAAACAGCAAAATTTGCGGATGCATACATTTGAGGAATGGTAGGTAGAAATAGAATGGTATGTTATTGATTCACAAGGTTAGATTATTTCATGGAATGTCAGCCCCCCAGATTTTCATCGCTTGCTAGGCTATGGATCGCCTTATATATGTTCCTTGGGGAAAGCCATGTTTGGACATGGACAAACTTGGAGTTTGTGTCCCATGCACATTTACACCATTGGCATGGTGGTAGTCGAATTTGAAAATCATGGATTTTAATCAACTATTGTCTAACAAAAAAAATTCCAGATTAACCAAAGAACTGCTCCACGTTACCTGGCAAATAAACTTCTGGATCAATAGGCCTTAAGACACCACGTGTTTTGATCTTGTTTGCAAGTAAGAGCTGCAACAATGGAAAATGAACGTCAAAAGAGTACAAGAGATCATTCCAAAAAAAAAAAAGAAGAAGAAGAAGAAATAAGTAGATACCAGAGCTCCAATGGCTGCTGGAATCCCAACAGTAAGAGCCATGGCAGTGGTTTTTTTCCCATTCTCAGTCCTCCCAAATTCAAGTAAAGTAGCACGATGGTTTTCCATAGCTCGGCCATCAAGGAAATCTACTTCCACTTCATGGTGTAAAAGCACCATATCCTGACCATAAATCACATCAGTTGGATAGGATATATTAAGACTTTGACCTGCACTGTGCTGCGTATACCTAATATCTATTACTCTTAGTAAATGGTGAGGGGGGATTTGGTGTCCACTCTATATGAAATATCCATAATAGCTATTAGACAAGCAATACTTTTAGGGTACAAAATGTTGCGCAAATAAAAAGCATGCTCAGAAACTAAATGTGATTGAAGTACATATGTGAAGATAGATGAATGATAAAACTAGATAAAACATAATTAAGAATGAATATGATCGTGAAACAGTAGAAGGAGCATGACAGCAGATAAATGAAGAGAGAATCGACTTGAGTGATTTGCACATGTTTATGACAGACCTATTATTTAATCTACCAACAGTAATGTGGAGGATAAACATAGACCGAAATTAACTTTACGAAATCTTAAGATTTAATAGAAAATGTGAGCACAATAGAAAAACAACTTATAGCCAACCCCAAATAATCAGCAAAAGGCTTTGTTGAGTTCAAGGATCAAAAATCCGTTTCGACACATAGTTTTGCTTAGCTTGGAAACAAAAAATTCAAAATGTCTCGGAAACAAAATAAAATAGATTTTTTTTTTTTTTTGGCTATTTTGATTCCAAAACATTAAGCCAAAACATCCTAAAATTCTGAAACATAGCAATTTTGATTTCCCACCATTGCTTCATTTGAGATTCCACCAAAAGCTAAATGCTTTAGTGAAAACGAAATGACATTTTAATTTTTTAGCTAAGTTGATTTGAGTTGAGTTTCATTGATATAATGCTTTCAGGAAACGGAAGAATCAGGATGATTTTCTCTTGCAGCATTATAAGATGATTTCTCTCCCCAAAGTAGGACTGAATTTCTAAAAATGACAGTTTGCCTCTACAAAGCTGGGGATATTGACACCCTTAAAAAATGTCATCACAACAATTTTTCTTCCCTTCATTCTTTTCTCTTTGCCCCCAATTAAATCAGAAGAAAGAAATAGTTTCTGATGCAAAATAGTGAAAATAACACTGATCCAAAATATTCTATATGGATTTATTAGGCCTTAAGTGAAAATGTAAGTAGTTTTCAGCTGTCAGATAACACACGAATTTGAAACTTTACCTGCTCTGTTCCCGAGTATGCTAACCTTTCTTCCATGAGGAGGCAGGTAACATCAAATGCAGTTTGGCAGGATACAGGTATTTCTCTCCGCTCATGAAATCCCAAAAATCTAATCCAAGTTTAAAGAAGAATTCAAACAACTTCATCACTAAATTATCTACAGCAAAAAGTAAGAGATTTGAAAAAATTATACGTGGCTTGAGTTCCAGCATTAATTTATCTTCAGCAAAATTACCCATAATGTCTTTTCTCGGTAAGTGCAATATCCATAATTCCATTTTAACATACCTGATCGTTTTGGCCGTCTTCATTGCAGTTCCTCTCTCTTTGCAAAGTCCGAGTGCAACAATCCTTTCTGTGATGTTCACTTCTCCCATCATGGATTCACACACGTTCTTGCTTTCAATTTGCAGAAGTTCAAGTAGGAATGTTTGATATGTGGGCCTTTTCTTATTTTTAAGAATCGGAAGAGGTTCAGTATTGAAGAACCCTATTCTTGCCAACGTCCCCATTATCTCACCAAAACCTGCACAAAATATATGATTGCACAACTTTCATCATCCCTTCAAAATCCAAGATGATAATTTATTATTTTTTTGGTTAAGAAACAGCATTTTCATTTCATTGAACGATATAAATGTACATAATTGGAAAAGAACTCCACCAAAAAATACTAAGACTCTATACCCAACCCTCTTTACATTTGTTATTTTCCGCAAAATTGTTTTTCTGCTTTGATTGCTTGTTTCTGTTTTTCAAAGCTCCAACAGAAAACCTTCTTGGAGCAACCTTATTTTTGACACTAATGTTAATCTACTCAGTGGTTAGGTTATTCCACCTAAGACTCAAGATAAAATAGCATAAAGCACAGAAAAATATCACGCCTTCATAACGGAGGGTCCCACGAAAAATGGTTGTTGCTTCGTGACCTATTCCATACAGGTTCCCATAAACTAACGAGTTGCGATTTGGAAGACACTCCAATGCAAAAGCAAGAAGATCAGGTATCCGAAGTCTTGAGGCTGAGTTATATAGACAGTCCCCTGCAAGATAGCACAATCAATGTGAAAAAATAAAATAAAAAATAGGTATTACAGTTTTTAAGGAGAAAAATGCCCGTAACTTGGACTTGAACCTTGCACCATCCAACTGGAGGTGGTAGGAGGTACCTGTACCATTTATGCCAATAGCTAGTGCATTATTGCTATTCTGTGCAATCCTTGAGTGATAAAGATAAATGCAAAAAATCTAATGAACATGTCGAAGGCATTTATGATAAAGATGATGAAAACAATTATACTAGACACTCACATAAATGTACCCCACAACTCACCGTTAACATGTATGGTTTCTCCATGATATCTGTAAGTTGCCGGATTTCTCCCAGCCCGTATAGCTCCTGCTGGATTCCAACTGAAACAATCTTGTATTAATCCGGTATCCGCCTTCATGCTGCTCTAGGATTTAAAGCTAATAGTAAACAGAAAACACTACAATATCACAGCATATAATGAATAAGAATTCTATTGCCTACGAGACAACACAATGTCTGGCCCATAAAATATACATTTATTATTTATTCTGTCCCCACAGGGATATGACGACCATGATGAACATGCATACCAAGGAACTCAGAATCATTCAGAACCGAAGAGATGACCACAATGATATGGTTACATTTTCTCTAGACGGCAGGAAATTATGAGAAAGTGTCTTTGGTATTATCAACAGTAAATAAAAAAGGGGAAACAATCATTTATTGGGTCCACTGCTCATAGAATGTTAATCATAAATGAATCCTTACTTGTCTTAACCGGACTTAATACCAGAAGTACATCATTTTTCATGATGGTAGAAAGGTCAGAACACTTTAAACCGCGAATTTTATCATAGCATCCCAGATATGTGTAACATAAAAGGCATTGTTATTTGAACTTCCAATTATGTATTCAGTCCTCCACGCATAAAAGCCTCATTGGATTATCTTACTTAGGAGATCAAGGTAAGGATTTTGTTTCCCCATAGTATATATATGTGTTTACATGTGTGTATGAAACATGCTTTACCCTTATTATTAATATCGACTTCATACTGCATGAGTTCCCAAAGGTTCAAGATCTTAATGTTTAAGGTATACCTGAATTTGTAAGCTAATGGGTTATTTGCATCTGCTGGGGATGGGAGACCCCCGCAATACGAAACAAAAGATTTGATCCTCCCCTTTTGGGCATGTGCTTGGTTGATTATCTTCATTGCCATCATATGATCTGAATTATAGAATGGGTATCATTAATCAATCAATGCTTACACAGCCCCAAGAAATAAAATATGAATACATAATAAAGTTGCCCAGAGATTCCATTTCCAGCTTCTTGGTTTTGGTATCCACTCCCATAATGGAAGATGAACACATATACTCAAAACAATGACATAGACTGGGGAGATTTTTTTCTCTCTTTTGTCAGTGATGACAAGGAAACCATATACGGTGTAGACACCCTGTTCGGAAAATTGTTTGACATCTACATACTAAACACCCTTGTTCTTTCTTGGAAATTGTAGTATTTCTGATGGTGGTCAACTGTGTTACTCATTCAGAAATTTGATTGCTCTAACAAATCTTAAAGCAGTTATGACAGCAAAGCTTAAACAGTTCTGCAATATAACAGTTAAACTTGAACCCAAGTAAACAGAAGGACTAGCCTATAAAAAGATATAGGCTATAGCAAACTGAAACTCACTTGAGGTTGGTGACAAAAAGACAACAAAGAACGACAGTGTTCGTTATTTACAATTTGTTATCCATACGGAATAAGAGGTTAACAGGGATGACCGCCATAGATGTAAAGTGGGATGAAGGAGTAGAGGAGTGCACTAGGGGTGTAGCGAGATCACACAAATAAAAGTGAAGTGCCAATTTTATAAAGAAACTTGTGGGACTAGCCATCCTTTATGGACAAAAAACACTCATTAAGGAACTAGCAGTGGTAAGATGTTCAAGAATTAATGATGTTCAAGAAGAAGAATTGCCTTCTTCCCATGCAAAGGTAACGAATTACGATGTTCAAGAAGAATTGCCTTCCTCAAATTAGTTCATATTTTTCAGGAAGTAATTCATAGGCAGCAACGTTCCTAAAGGAATAAAAAGGAGATAAGTCTTGAGAAAATAGATTTACCTATTCCAGGGTCCAAGCCCATCTCACCAAGAATTGTAATACCAGCACTTTTTGCCTCTTCATCTAGCTCTGACATGGAATCATCCACATAACTAGCAGTGATAAGATGTTTCTTAAGCTGCATTTAGAAACAACGTATGGCATGCTCTTAGTTAGAACAAAAAAGTTGAATACTTGATGATTGGATATTTATTTTACCTTACAAACTCTTGTTACTTTGATAGCAGATGAGCATGGACCACTACTAGTAACCTAAAAGTACTTCAAGTTCTCCATATTCCCATCTTGCCTCATTAAAAGACAATGTACTTTACACCATAAAACATTATTTCGAGATGTATACCACATAGGTGTAGATCCATTTACCATATTCTTTTGAGCTACATATGTAATGGTATGCTTCATACTCAGTCATTCTCGGTAAGGAAATAAGACTACACTTTCAAGTGATCATCTCATGAAGGAAGCGTATCACTTTGCCAAAATTCTTAAAAATAGATTATTTGATAGAGTAAGAGAAATAAAGATGCATCTTAAATAATAGTTGCTCTTCATTATCATGTGCATGAATCAATCACATTACTCCACTTTAGAGCAGTACATAGAAATTTGAGCAAAATCCTAAGCCAACGAGGTCTAAACTATTCCTTGGAGACGCTAACAACTCATTTGGTAAATAGAGAATACAGGGGCAAACCATTCTGCATATCTCATATTGCTACCTTGGACCTTAATTAGAGAAATCTGAAGTCAACGTTAGGCTCACCACCATGTAGGAGTACAAGGTGAAGTGTTGACACACCAAGTTCAGTTATTCCAAGTACAAGGCAAAGCAACCCATAGCATGACTATTTGTTCCCATTTCTTACTTTTGTGGTGTTGAAGAGAACCATGAGGTATAAGTTCATGAGAAATTGCTCAAGAAACCTTCAAACAGTTGACAACTTCAACATTACTCTCTGTTGATACTTGGCAAGTGTCAAAGAGGAGAAAAGTGTAGATTTCATAAAAGTAACAATAGAGAGATTGGCCTGCAAAAAAGATATCAAGTGGGTTGATATCTCCTACGTTGTGATTTCCAAAGAATAAATAAATTTTCCCCACATTTGATTTATCCGCTTTTGCATAGGTGTTTAAAGGATTCATAATATTGATGCATACATAGGATCATGTGGTTTCAGGCTGATTGATTGGAGAGGCAGTCTACAATTAACGTGATTGGTAAGACAGTACCGATGACATCCCTTGATATTGGGACCAAACTTAATGATCTGAAGTAGCTAGGTCTCACTTGTAAGCAACAGGAGCTAGTTGACAGAAATGATTCAAATGGAGGCACACCCAGACCACATCTAATGAAATTCTGTTATTCAAAATCAAAAGGAAAACTCACACATACAGTCAGGGGCCCCCTGGTCACTAGACTGCATGTTCATTAAAGTAGAAATTCTAAACAAAATCAAAAGTCTGCTATCTGAAGTTTTTAAGGTTCCGCTATCATGATCACTTTGTTTGCAGCATAATCCTACAAAACAATTAAATGCCAAAATACCGATCCTGCTAAACAATGTAGAGGAAGTGTGCCTACCTCAATGCATGCATTTGCTATGATTTTGTGGCAACTAGGAGGAAGTAAACTAATGACAACTTCAACCTGCATAAAGACAAGAATAGGCGTTGACAATATAAGGCAATGATCAGAACTGCCAGAGCCCAAACACCTAACTCCAGAAAGAAGTCATGCGTTGAAATTTGAACAAGAATAACTTGGCTCTTGGAACCTTTTTGTCATGTTGACAAGCATTAGTATATATTTGTGTTGGACAATTTTTTGATGTTATGCAAGGGACAAGGTAATTCAAATCCCCCAAGACATAAGTTTATTCCAAGGCTTTTAGCATCCCAGATCGTCTCAAAATTTAGTCTATTTCAATCCAACGGCTTAAATTCACTATCAATTTTTTTGTCCTGCCCAAAACTTTCCTTACCCAGAACCCCCTTTCATGCGCATTCACTCTAAACTACCCTCTGTCACGCCATAATTCTCTCCGCCCTCCCCTGTATCTGGCCTACTCTCCAGTCCCCCTCTCTCTCCATATTTCATCACTCTCTATCCATCTCTCTTCTAGCTCAACACTCTGCTCCCATCTATCTCTCTGTTTTTCTCTCTCGCGCATTCGCTTCCCATATCTCTTCTCCCCATAGACAGCCTCTATCTTGACGCCAAACCATCACCGCCAGGACCACACCAGGTTTTTCTCCTTCTCTCTGTCTCACACTCACCCTATTTCTGCTCATTTTCTTCCTATCTCTCTCCCAACCCAACCATATCCACCCCTATCCGAGACTCTACCACCACAGATCTAGCGAGTAGCGATGACCAGTCAAGTCTCTCTCTCGCCACGCCTCTACCCATTAACAAAACACCACTGACAACGCTTCTCTCCCTCAGCGACTAAGGTGTTTCTCTCTTCCATCCTCTTCTACTATCATTCCCTCTTGCTCTCTCGCACTAGCCTCCACCCCTAACCACAATCCACAACCCCATATCCACCTCGACCTCCACGTGTTTGACGAAATTTCCCAAAGAGTTTTGCCCTATCTCATCTCTCTTATCATCACTCACCCCCACGTCTCACGGAAGCCGAGTATAAACATTAGTTTAGACACCGTTATTAGGTGGAGTCTCCTATTCTTCACCTTTTGTTAAGTTTTTTCCCCTACCTGATTTGAGCAGAATTTTGCAGTGCTTGATCATTAGTTGACCATTATGGTTTGTGCCAGTGTTATTGGTAGCAATGGCAATGGCACAACTTATATGGTTATTGCGGTACCCTCATGATTCTTGGACCATTTGTATCTTCTTTTGATTGATTTATGTCATTTGTATATCTTTTTTTATTGAGATGTATGTCTAACCCATGTACACTGGGGACCAACCAATTTAAGTTATGTCTCAGTTAAACAAGTGTCTTATTGAGCCAATTGCTTCTGGCTATGTGAGGTTTTCTAATGGACAATCTTTGTTATTAATGAGATTAACCTACATAAAGAAACATAATCCAATTTTTGTTCGTTAGGATAATTAATGGATTTCTCTTCTTGTTATAACCCCAATTACTATGTGAGGTTTTATCCCTTAAAATTTGGTTTTCTACTATCCTCTTGGTATGTGGAATGTGGAATGTGGAATGTGGAATGTGTGATTATTTTTATATTTTTTGCTTGCTTTACGCGGCTTATAAGTTTCACTTTTTGGTTGCGATCATGTGTGTGTGTTTATGCAATAGCATAGATTTATTTCCAATGTTTATACTACGTAGTGTAGAAAATGTGTTAAGAATAGTAGGGTAGTATGTGTAAATTGATAATAGTAAGAAGATGTATATGTAATTCTTATTATTATAGGTTAACTATATATATAAGTGATGTATGAGAGCTAGCTTAAAAAGTTTTAACTTCTTTCTGTTCTTTCTAATATTGTGTTAATTCTCCACACTTAACATAGTATCAGAGCAATTACGATCATAAATATATTCTGAATAAATTTATTTATTTGTGGTACTATCGTGGTGCCTGTGTTTGTCGAAGCGTGGTGGTGGTGCTCTGTTTGTGCTACTATTGTGGTGGTGTTGTACTGTTCATCGTGGTGGTGTGGCTGTGGTTTGTGGTGGCTGTTGTGGTGGTTCATCGTTGGTGGTGAGGCGTGGTCTGTGGTGGTTGTTGTGATCGCGTGGTCTATGGTGGCTGTGTGGTGATTCATCGTCGGCGTAGTCTGTGGTGGCTATTGTCTTGTGGCTGTGGTGGTTCATCGTTGTTGGAGGCGTGGTCTGTGGTGGTTCATCGTTGTTGGAGGCGTGGTCTGTGGTGGTTTGTGTAGCAATCGTGGTTGATTGTGGTGGCATAGTCGAAGACTAGGGTTACAGTAACCCTATTCGACGAAGAAAGGGTCCAGACTCGGTTTAGCTCCAACAGATTTAAATTGGTTTAGCCCAGCCCAATTCGATCGGGTCCAACCCACTTCGGTCCAACCCGATTTAGCCCTAACCAGTCCAGTTTAGCTCCAACCCGTCTGGTTCAGACCGATTTTACTCCGGTTCAGCGGTCCAGAGGGCTAAACCAGTCCGGTTCAGATCGGTTTTACTCCGATTTAGCGGTCCAGAGGGCTAAACCAGTACGGTGCAAGCTTCCAATAGCATAAGCAAGGCCGGTTCAGTGATCAAGAGGACTAAACTAGTCCGATTCAAGCTTCCAGTGGCCTTAGCAAGGCCGGTTCAGTGGTCCAAGCCGATTTTCCAATCTGGCTCAGGGCTCCCGCAGCCTTAACAGACCCAGTTCAGTGGTTCAAGCCGGTTTTCCAAACTAGTTCAGTATTCCAGCAGCCTTAACAGGCCCGATTCAACAGTCTAAGCCAGTTTTCCAGTCCGGTTCAGGGCTCCCGCAGCCTTAATAGGCCCGGTTCAGTGGTTCTGACCAGTTTTCCAGACTGGTTTAGTATTCTAGCAGCCTTAACAGGCCCGGTTCAGTGGTCCAGCATCCTCTTTTTCTTCTGGTTTGGCATTGCAACACTTCTTGTTTGCTATTTGCTGCACTGTTATGGAACCCAAGAAAGACACTGGATTAGTTACTATTACTCGAAAGGAGTATGCCCAGTTCCTATCTCAACAACAGGTTGTTCCATCTTACTCCACTACTATTTTTGCTCAGTTAGGTATTGTTTCCACTTGTTTATTGTCCTCCAATCGCAATCCCTGGATCATAGACTCTGGCACTTCTGATCACATGACTAGTGCATCCGATATTTTTTCTACTTATCAGTCTGTTCATTCTACACATAGTGTTACTCTTGCTAATGGCACTTGTTCTAAAGTTTCAGGTTTGGCGACTACTAACTTGAGTCCTGATATATCCCTATCTTCCGTATTATTTATTCTTCAGTTTCTTTTTAGTTTACTTTCCATTAGCAAGAATACTCGTTCTCTCAATTGTTCTGTAATTTTTTATCCTTCTTATTGTGTCTTTCAGGATCTTAAGACGAAGAGGAATATTGGTACGGGGTATGAAACTGGTGGCCTATATTACTTTGATTTTAATTCACCTACTCGAACTCTACAGATCTCGTTGTCTCCTTTTCAGTGGCATTGTCGTCTTGGACATCCTTCTCTCCAAAATCTGAAACGTCAAGTTCCTAGTCTTAGTTCTATGTCGTCTTTGTCTTGTGAAGCGTGTCAACTTAGTAAGCATCATTGTGTGCCATTTCAGTCTCGAGTCAATAATCATGTGTCTAGTCTATTTGAATTGGTACATTCTGATGTAAGGGATCCAATAAAGAATATTTCATCTAATAAATATCCTTATTTTGTATCATTTGTGGATGACTATTCTCGTGTGACTTGGTTGTTTCTGATGAAAGCTCGGTCATAATTATTCTCTATATTTGAGACCTTTCGTAAGGAAATAAAAACTCAGTATGGTTGTCGTATCCATATTTTACGTTCTGATAATGCTCGGGAATATGAATCCGATCTTTTTTCAGCTTATCTTAATAAAGTTGGCATTATTCATCAGACTTCTTGTGCTTACACATCTCCACAGAACGGTGTTACTGAACGCAAGAACCGTCATTTGTTGGAAGTCACCCGTACCCTATTATTTCAGATGAATATTCTCCGATATTTTTGGAGTACTGTTGTTCGTACTGCTTGTCACCTTATTAATCGTATATCATCCTCTGTGTTAAATGGACAAAGTCCGTATTCTGTCCTTTTTCCTAATAAGCCCTTATTTTTTCTGACTCCTAAGATTTTTGGATGTATTTGTTATATTCATAATTTGGGTCCTGAATTTGACAAACTTGACCCTCGAACTACTAAATGTGTATTTCTTGGTTACTCCCGCACGTAGAAGGGATATCGTTGCTACAGTCCTTCTCTGCACCAATACTTCACTAGTGTCGATATCACATTTGAAGAATCTATACCATATTTTTTAGCACCTTCTCAGCCTTTAGATCTGGACTTTGGGTCATCTCTTGTATCACCATCTCTTTCCTCATCTTCAGATATCCCGCTGCCCATTGTGTTACCATCTACTTTACCTCTCTGTGTCTGCTCTCGCCGTCCTCGCCCATCGACTGAGGTGCCTATACCGTCTTCCTTGCCACCTTCTGATCCTGGTACATCAGGTAATTTAGACTCTTTACCTATTGCTCTTTGCAAAGGTACTCGTTTGTGTGTTACTAATCATCTCATTTCTTATTTTATTTCATATGATGCCTTATCTCCTGCCTTCTCTTGTTTTACTTCCCAATTATCTGTTATATCTATTTCTAAGCATGTACAGGATGCATTATCTGATCCGGGTTAGAGAAAAGTTATGGAGGAGAAGATGGATGCCTTACATCATAATGGGACTTGGGATCTCATTCCTTTACCTCCTGGTAAACGAACTGTTGGTTGTCGTTGAGTGTATACTGTTAAATTTCATCCAGATGGTTCTGTGGAGCGTCTCAAAGCCCGGTTTGTTGCAAAGGGCTTTACTCAGACTTATGGTGTTTGATTATAAGAAAACTTTTTCTCCTGTTGCCAAAATTTCCTTTGTTCGTATATTGATTTCTTTGACTGCTAATCTTGATAGACCCTTGTTTCAGTTAGATGTCAAGAATGTCTTCTTACATGGTGACTTGGTTGAAGAGGTATATATGGATTAGCCACCTGAGTTTACTGCTCAGGGGGAGTATGGTAGGAGTGTATGCGGTTAAAGAAATCTTTGTATGGTTTGAAGCAGTCATTAAAGGCATAGTTTGGTAAATTTTCAGATGCAGTTTTAGAGTTTGGTCTTCTTCGATGTCAGACAAACCATTCTGTGTTTCATAGACAGACAAATGCTAGATATGTCTTATTGGTAATCTATCTAGATGATTTTGTGATTACTGAAAATGATTCTGAGGGGATTGCCAAGTTAAAAATATTCTTACAGGATCGATTTTATACTAAAGATTTGGAAAAACTTAGGTATTTCTTGGGTATTGAGGTGGCTTGATCTAAACAGGGTATTTGTTTATTCCAGAGAAAATATGTACTTGACATGCTTGAGAAAGCCGGTATGCTAGGTGGCAGACCTATTGATGTTCCTATGGATCCGAATCAGAAACTTTTGATGGATGATGGTATACTATTTGAGAATCCAGGTCAGTATCACAGATTGGTTGGAAAGCTCAATTATCTCACTATTACCCGACCAGATATTTCCTATGCAGTCAGTATATTAAGTCAGTTCATGGGCTGTCCTAGAGTACCACATTAGGATGCAATTACTCGTATTCTACGATATCTCAAACGTGCTCCTGGACTTAGACTGTTATATCGAGTTAATGGACATCTTAGAATGGAAGGTTTCTCAGATGCTGATTGGGCTGACTCTCCTTCTGATCAGAGATCAACCACTGGTTATTATACTTTCTTAGGAGGTAACGTTGTCTCATGGAAAAGAAAGAAACAATCCGTGGTAGCAAGATCCAGTGCTGAGGCCGAGTATAGGGCAATGGCGCATACGACGAGTGAGTTGACTTGGCTACTACACTTCCTCCAAGAAATTGAGTTTTCAGTTCAACTTCCTTTACAGTTGTTCTGTGACAACCAGGCAGCTATCCATATCGTTGTCAATCCTGTGTTTCACGAGAGAACCAAGCATATTGAGATTGATTGTCACTTTATTCGGGACAAGATAGTAGCTGGGGAGATTACAACTCTATTTGTGAAATTTGAAGATCAGCTTACAGATATGTTTACCAAAGTATTGAGTCGTACACGTCTTACAACTATTTGTTCCAAGCTTGGATTATATGATATATATAGTCCAGCTTGAGGGGGAGTGTTAAGAATAGTAGGGTAGTATGTGTAAATTGTTAATAGTAAGAGAATGTATATGTAATTCTTATTATTGTAGGTTAACTATAAATATAAGTGATGTACGAGAGCTAGGTTAAAAAGTTTTAACCTCTCTCTGTTCTCTCTAATATTGTGTTAATTCTCCACACTTAACAAAATGAATAGATAGTTTGGGGGCATTAGTGAAAGCATATAAAGCTGAACGAGGTATTTCTTTTTTTGCACTATCACAATTTTTCAGATTTTTATAGTTATATTTGTTGTGAATTGAAATGGATTTTGATGCCACAAATTTGAGATCAAATTAGGTTTCGTACTATCTACATCCGATAACTAGGTTGTTCTTTTATGTACAAAGCAAAGCAAAGACGTTTCTTGCATGATAATCACTTTGTTTTAATTTGATGAAGTTTCTATGTGTGTGCTTCCAGAAGAAAGAGAATAACAGAAGAGAAACAAGTGATTAGTTGTCACACCAGTGTGGCCCTGAATGAAAAACTCCAGAAGAGTCAGTTTCATTGAAAATTTCTTTCCCTTGATGGGTCGAAGAATTCTCCCAGTATATTGTATCAAGCATGAGTTTTTATTGATGTAATTTCTATAATTTCCACTTTATGATTTCTATAGATAATTCGATAATTTCAACTCTCTATTTGGATGAAATTTCCAGGATGCAATTTTTAATGTACTCTCAAGAAAACAGATGTTGCTTGATTTTGCAAAAAAATTATTATGCTATGATCAGGTTATAGAGTAACTCTTCACAATTAGGTGCAACTGTTCCTCTCTGGGATCCAAACCTCTTTATAGACAACTTCATGATTAGATCTTTATGATTGTGTTAGTCTGATATTTTTCCCTTACGTAATCCTTACCATGGTTAAGCATGCTTTCTTTAGCTATTAGTTTATTTACGACTCTTTGGGCAAGCATCAGGTAAATTCAGTCATATCTCTCATTGACTTGATTTTATTCTGGGTTTTTTAATGTGTGTCAATAACTTTGGAGTTCATAAAGGAGCGGAAATAGTATAAAGTTTGCGTGCAGGTTTGGGATTGTATGAATGAACTAATGCTCGATTTTTTGAGTGCCTATTTTTTATGTTGCAAGTGCATTCAGGCACAGGTTATTGCTTGTATCTTTATATGGTGAGAGTGTACATAAATTTTTATAATTGAGGTATATTTTCCTTTTGGGTAGTCTAGGTTTTTTTTTTGGTTTTCTCAAGCTATATATATTCTTGTAATCTGATTTATTGATTTGATAGAAAGTATTATTTGCATCAAATAAAACCTTCATATATGACACTTTACTGTATTGGAAATATGAAGAGCAAAAGCAACCTGTGAAATGTACTTGTAGAGACTTCCATGATCCATTATATCCAGCTGAACAGCTACTGCATTTGGAATGCCTTTGATGATCTGCAGCAGATCCTCTATTATCAAATTAAGATTTTTGAATGCAGAAAAAGAGAAAATGTTAGTATAGTATGGTTCTCTGAGGTTTGTTTTATTCTTTTATGCCCAAGGGCATGAGATGATGAGAGTTGAACTTCTGACAGCAAATGATAACAGACAAAAGATAGCAACTCAAGCAGAAACTTCATATCACTAAAGTCAATAATAAGTGTACCTCTTCTGCATCCTTTAGGTAAAGAGATGCAACAATTACTTCAACACAATTCTGCTCTTCAAATTCAGGTTCGATACATGATTTCAACCATTGTCGAGATGAAATGCTTCCAATTGATGTCAAAAGTTCAACAGCCGGTTGACATACCCGGCCTGCACCTAAAATCAAAACCAAATGTTTCTTCTTCATGTCATACTCCTCCTCGATACCACCCTGACGAACTTTGCCGAGCTTCAGGGATATCATATTGGTGTCGCTGGCTAGAAATCCAAGATTTTCACTTGAAGTAGAAATGGAAGTTAAAGAGTTAATGATTTTATCCAAAACTGCACTATCATCTGCACCAACCTGGCCAAAACAATACAACAATCAATAATAAGAAACCAACAAAGGGATTTGGGTGTGCGGGACACTACAAATACACAGATGCATATATTTATTGAAACAAACAGAATTGATCTACAAAACAATTCTGGATATCTTAAACGAGAGCTCCATATTTAGTAGTAACACACTATAATGTGGAATCTGAAGAAATAACATGGAGTTAACTTTGTCGCTATTATAATCAAAACTTTTATAGTACGAAATGGTGCAGGTAATAGGTGATAGCCAGTGAACTATCCAGAATAAGTTGTGGGTTTACATGCTAGCAAAATGCTCCCAATGTTCACATATGTTACTTCAAAAACAGAGCCACAAATTCACATTTGAATTGGCTATTCTATTTTGAGTTATGCTTATATTGCAAAATAACTGTAATCAACTTGAAATCACCTACTGAACAAAGTTTCTCCAAGGATGTATGAAGGACATCAGCATAACTGTTTGTGTATGTGGGTGGGTGGCTGGGTGGGTGTGGGTGTGTATGTGAGTTCACTGTGTGTGCTGGAAATAATGAAGAGCTTCCTCGAATGGATTAAACAAGCATGCAAAGTGTACAAAGATAGAAGAACCTTTGAGGAGCACAATTTGTATAAAGCCTGAAGGAGTTGGATTCTTAATTCTCTTTTCCTTTGGAGTTTTTCCTACCATATTTAAGGGACACTATCCTACCCCAAAATTTCCTATCTTACACATAGTCTGCATGCTGTGAGTCTTTGTAAATTTCCCCACACATGCACATACAGAGCATGAACCTTTAGTGCGTCATGCATCTATTTTTTGCAGTTCTTAGAAATAAAGTTACATTAAAACAACTCCTGATATGTACATGGAAGTAAAAAAAAAAAAAAAGATATGCACATGGAAGCTTATGTGTGTGTTATGCTCTAACTTGAATAGTTTATTGCTAAGTTTTTTTATTTTTAACGTTTTGTGCTATGAATATGTGCATGTGCACATGAAGACTACATCATCTTTAAAAATCAGAGATAGCAAGAGATTGGCATACTTCAAGTTCTGAGTAAGACATAGCATCTGTACTTTGACCCACTTGACATTTAACCAAGTGAAAGGAGCCACCTGAAGCTTCGATAATATCCAACGCCTCATTTATCAGAAATTGATCAAACAAATGACCACTTAGAGATACCTGCAGTTTCAAATGATATGAATAATATCAAACAGGAGGAAAATAACATCTACAACAATAAAAATGAAAAATCTTTAACAAATATAATTTGCTATTAGTAAGTTCACCGTCATTATGATTTACATTAACAGTTGGTTTAATAAGGGGAATCAAAACCTTACCACGCATGTGAATTAACATACCAAAATAGTGTATTCCTTCTTATTAATGTTGGAATTTGCAAGATTTTCTGATATATCTCTGCAAATAGAGAAATATCAATTTACAGTCATTAACACAAGCATCTTGAGATAGTAAACTCAATAAAAGATCTCCAAATGCAACTTAGGGTAGGCCCTAAATTAGGCCAATGCAAACCCAAAAATATAAACAAATACACACTCAAACAATCATTACAGCAATTGGAAACATAAAAAATGAGAAAATGATAATATGAAAAGAAAGCCATACAATAATTTAAACAAAAACTGACAGGAAAGAAAGATTGTATGCCTTACTCTAGATCAGAGTTTCGCATTCGAGGAATATATGCATACAAGGAAGTAAGTGCTCCGTCATGAGCTATACAGGCTCGTTCTAAGTGAGCAGGTAATCCATCAGTGTCTTTCAGAGAAGCTAAGCTTCCGATAAAGTGGGATAGAATATCTCCAAAATGTTGGGATGCCTTTACCACAACCAAATGGCTTGTTAGATGAATATTGAAAGGTAAGTAGATATTTTCAAAGTCAATACATCAAAGATATATAGCATGCAGCAAAATGAAATCATTTAATACATCAAGTGTGAGGATGAGTTCCCTACCTCTTTTGCAAATTCAGTGGGGAGAATGTCAACAGCTGAACATATCACGCCATCACCCTCCATGTTATTATGATATGAATTATCGAAAGGATCATATCTAGAAGCAATATTCAGAAAGTTATAAAAAAATAAAAAGAAAACTCAAAATGAATGCTTAGCAAGCAAAAAAACCAAGCCAAGCCAAACACAGATCGGTCTCCAGCCACCCTTCCCATTTGTGGGACCAACGATGGCTAGTTCGCATTTAAGAAAATCAGACAGATTCAGCTCATTAAATGGCTACCAAAATTGGTGCAACATTTACAATGTCCCTGATAGACAATTATCTGCAAGTTTGGGTTTCGAGTTAATGCGATATGCAGAATACAATGGAAGGCCATCAACAAAACATTATTCAAGGAAAAACATTCTTAAAAAAAGATATCAATGGAGATAGGCATTATTTAACATGAATCATCAATATATTACCTGAAGAAAGGTGAATCAATTAACGCAGTTTGGTTAACAAACTCTATTGACCCTCCAACGTCACAAGTTATATCAGAAATTCCAATAAGTGGACATCCTCTACACATAAGATCTTGCAGCTGCTTGGTACTCAACAATCGTGGATATCGTTTCTCCCAATACATACAATTGACTGTATAGGACACAAAACCTCAGCATCAAACTACTTATGTGGAATCTTTGTAAAAGCACTGGAAAAGGTAAAAGTTCACAGAGCCAAGCAGCTCATGGGAAGTATAATTACTTGAGTTTACATTGTGACTGTACGTCACATAAAAAAGAGCAACAAGGATAAGAAGAATTGATCCCAATATAATCATGTCCAAAATATAGCTAAACATGCACATGGGCTTAGAAGTGGGCATAAGGAGTTTTGTACCACAACAAATTTGTATATCGTGTAATTATTTACGCTAGTAAACAAGCCAAGCAGCTCATGGAAAGCTCATGTGCGATATCCAACTCCCTTTGTTAAATGAGCTAGTCTCTGGTTTCTTTACTCCTGTAAAATTACACCTCATATTTAAAACGATTTACCGATGTTAGTTCGTGCATCTATCACCATTACCTTCTCTCTTTCTAGAAAAATAAACTAAAAAAAAGGAAAGAAAATGCTAATAGGCGTGTTAGAGCATGCCCTATATTACCTGAGTAAGGTCTCCAAGCTAGTATTTGAATTTTGAACCATATGGGCATATCCACCCATTACCAGTTGGTTTTGAATTGTATACTCTAGCATAGTATATAACCAAGCTTTGGGAGGCCTATGGATAAAGCCCTGATCGTTTAATTTCATGTTCAGTCAAGGATTTGTGTATGTTATTTTGGTATGATCAGTTAAATATGATGATATGTTTGGTTTGTGTGCGCTTATCTATGTCAGAATTAGTGTCGCACATAGGGTGGGTTGGAACTAGTCCCACATTGGAAATGTGCAATCCCTTAAATTGTTTACGAGCCTTGTGAACTTCTCCATCATTTATCAATTTTAAGTAAGATATTATAACATAGTATCAAATTTTAGTTTCAATTCGTTTGTCCACCTGTTTACTTGTGTGGTGTAAGTGTAATGTTATGAGTTAAAATATCGATGGTCCGCACTACTTGCATGTTGGAATCTCTACGCACATGTCAGGATCACATGTGAAACAACTTAGAGCTTGTCCCCCAACATCAGTAGTGCAAGACCTCCCACCAAGTATGTGAGTTGTCTAGGCCTTTTCACTTATTTCTAATTGGTTTTGAGTTGAAGTCTAGTGAAGGAAGAGGCTCAGGTTTTCCTTGCTAATGTATATCCTTAGCCTAGTTGAAAAACAATAAAAACTAATTTCAATCTCAATTTCTGCATGACATTAAAGAATTTTTCCTACTACTATTTCTTTACACGATTAACAACAGTATCAGGCAAAGCCAAAGAGGACTAGAAGGTCAAAAGCTGCTTTGACAGGACAAGCCAAATCAGAGTCGAACTACAACCTTGTTGAAAACAAGGATCGCCAAGCTAAAACAGCCCAATACTCAGCTTGGTCTGCAAGGTAACCCCACTAACTGGTATGAAATCTCCTAAGTTACAAAGCCAATGGTTCTACATCCTCGACAATTCATCAATTTTATTAGCAATTTACTTGCTTATTTACTTTGATAAGTAAAATACAGTTGATCAACTATGAAAACAACAGAAAAGCAGAAGAACTCAAAAGCCTCACATAAAGCAGTATACTGAATGGTGGTAGTGCCTAGGTGTAAAGATGTGCCCCTTAGGTGTTTGGTCAGTGACATTATCACTGACCCAAGGTGATCCCACAAAGTCTGGCAATGTGCAAAAAGCTTCTTGTACAGATCCTGATAATTGTATAACCAATAATGGAGCCTAATAGTTGCAAAGAAGAGACAGGGGAAGTCATCTTTGTGTTAATATATGTGTTTTGTTTTGGAAAACTTCAATATGACAAAAGCATAGCTTGTTTGGGTCCTTAATGGACTATGTAAAGCCTAGCATTGTTTTGACAACTGCGTTGTGAGTTAGGTGCTTGGGGTTGAACCAAGTTCACTTATTTGGATTTGTTAAAGACTTATTTTCCTATTTTACTTTTCTACTATGTCGTTTTCCTACTATATTCCACTTTCCTAATATTGTTACTGTCTTTGATATCAATCAAATATAAATAGGTGATAGGCTATTAGTAACACACATGCCATTTTCCTCAGAGTTCTTCAAATTAAGCCTAGTCCTTTAAATATTGCCCATTCAGACATTTGCAAGAGCCAAATGTATTTCTGATTTTCAGTATTTTATAATCTTTGTTGATAAATTTTTTCATAAAACTTGGTTATTCTTCATGAAAGATCGATCTGAATTGCCTAAAATCTTTATCACTTTTTATAATAAAATTTTGGTTCAATTTGATATATGTATTAAAGTTCTTCGGTCTGACAATGCCCTTGAGTATATATTCAATCATTTATGAAAACTTTTTGTGTTGACCGTAGCTTTATGCATCCATCAAACTACCAATCCACATACCTCTCAACAAGATGACATTGTCGAATGTAAACATCATCATTTGTTGGATGTTGCCCACACCTTGATATTTAACATGTATATGTCAAAACCATATAGAGTTGATATTGTTCTTATTTTAGTATATCTTATTAACTACATGCCTTCCCTAATTTGAGAAAGTATCATTTCTCCTTACGATACCCTAATCAAGGATCAATATTTCATTTCGATGCATTGTATCGATCACCTAAGAAATGAAAACGTTTCGACATATTTCGGAAGTGTTTCTACCCGTTTCGAAAATAAAATGAAATAAAAATAAAAAATTTAAGAATTATTTTTTCAAAATATCGATAAAAATATACCAAAATATCTTGAAATACCTTGAAATATTCTGAAATAATTGTGCAAATGCATTGAAACATAACAACTTTTCGAAACATTATATAACACCTTGAAGTATTAGAATTTTGATTACATCACTGATTCGTTTCAATCTCCTTAGAAACGAAAACGTTTTGAATGTTTCGACTATTTCAAAACAATATTTTGATCCTTGACCCTAATACACCGTCATTCAGTTGAACTCCTCGTGTCTTTGCTTGTATTGTCTTTGTCCATCTGCTTGGTTCTGGTTGTAATAAAATGCACGTTACACAGACAAGTTTATCATTCTAAGATATTCCTGTACTCAAAAAGACTATCGACACTATGATCCCGTCTCTCATCACTTCCATGACAGTGCCCCGATGTTATTTTCCTTTCTTTTCTATGTCGGGCCATCACCTTGTTATAGATTTGATATCTCCTAGTAAGGGGGAGCTTTTGTTGCTTACTATTCTAAACTTTGTGTCTTTTCTTCCACCAATGTTTGCTCCTCCACAACTAGTTTACGCTCTAAGAATAGACAAGTTTTGTCTTATGCTCTAGCTCCACAGCAAACACCGAATTCTACTAAGGTCTAGCTTTTTGAGCCATGTGTTACTCCATCATCTTTTAGTTTACCCATTGCATTACGGAAAGGTACTCGTGGCTGTACACAATATCTTATTTCTAATTTTATCTCATTTCATCGATTTTTCCTATCTTTTCGTTGTTTTGCATCATCATTATCTTATGTGTTTGTTCCTAGCTCTTTCAAACAAGCCTTATCATCTCTTAGATGAAAATTAGCTATGGATGAAGAATTGAAAGCTCTTCATGAGAATCAAACATGGGACCTCATTTTGTTACCTCCTACTAGGCAGCCTATTAGTTGTCGGAGGGTATATACTATGAAGTATCTTCCTAATAGTTTTGTTGAGCGCTTAAAGGAGTGATTGGTTGCCAAGAGTTGCACTTAGATATATGGTGTAGTGTAGATTATTGTGAGACCATTTCTCCTATTGCTCATATTAACTTTGTTAGAGTTTTACTTTCTGTTATAGTGAGTTTAGATTAACCTTTGTATCAGCTAGGTGTGAAAAATGTTTTTTTTACATGGGGATCTACAAGAGAAATCATATAGGGTTCAGCCACTGGGATATGTTGTTTCTAGGAAGGAACAATTAGTATGTCAGTTGAAGAAAACATTGTATGGCCGGAAGCAATTATTGCATGCTTGGTTTCATAAATTTAATTCAGTTGTACTTCAGTATGGCTTTTATGCTCTAATTCAGACCATTCTGTGTTTATACGCATTGTTCTAACTATTTATGTCAATGGTATTATTATCAATGGCAATGACTAAGTTGGTATTGTCCATATTTAAACCTATTTGGGAAGACAGTTCCACACCAAAGACTTGGGCCTTTTTAATACTTTTTTGGCATTAAAGTAGCCCCATAGACGGAAGATATTAGTTTGTGCTAACAAAAGTATGTATTAGATTTACTCTTTAAAATAGGTACACTTGGTGCACCCAATTGATAACCCAATGGATCCAACGGTTAAATTAGGACATTAGTGGGGGTTTACCGGTAAACCTTATTTATCTCACAGTTACACGTCCAAACAAAACTTAAGTCGTTGGTGTTGTTGGTCAGTTTATACATACTCCTAATAAACATCATTGGGAATCTGTCTATCATATCGCATTGTTCTATATTTGAAAAGAGCATTGCGTAGAAGATTGTTCGATCAGTCATTGTCCTACTTAACTGTTACAAGATATTCTAATGTTGATTGGGCTAGTAGTCGTGCTAATAGATGATCTACTTCTAATTATTGCAGATTTATAAGTGGTAATCTTATCACTTGGTACAACAAGAAACAAAATGTGATGGCACATTTTAGTGCAAAGAGTGAATATCGTGTCATGACTCATACTACACGTGAGATATAGGTCCACTTTCTACTTTGTGAGGTGGGTATTGATGTGTCATCTCCCAAGTGGATGCATTGTAACTAGGCGGCCATTTTTTATTGTCAACAATCCAATGCTTCATGAGCATACCAAATATATTGAAATTGATTGTCATTTTATTTGGGATCTCTTAATGCGAAAGGCAATTATTACTCCTCATTTAAAGTCTGATGATCAACTATTGGCACGATTCACCTTTAGTTACCTTTGTTCCTGTTGGAGTTATAGCAACCTAAGTTATTAGAGTTTATTAGAGTTTTTTTCTTTTTTTACCTTTTTATCCTTAGTATGATTTTTATTGGCTATATATACGGGGACTCTACACTTAGTTTGTATCCCTTTCACTTACATTTATCTCAAGTTAGTATCAGAGCAACCAACCCTAACATTAACCCTAGCCTCCATCAAACATCGCATCCATCGGCACAAAAGACACAGCTAACGCCCACCCCCTCCACCAACTGCCTGCACCGAAATCAGCCTCCTGTGAACACCGAAATCATCCTCCACTAACGCCAGCAGTCTTCTCATAGCCATTCAACACAACAACACCCCAACTAACTAATCAGCAACCCACCAAAAAAAAAAAAAAAACACCGATAGCACCCACAAAAACCAACCAACTGCACCCTACAAAACAGCACCGACAGCACCCACAAAACCCACCAACTGCACCCAACAAAACAGAACCGACAACACCTATAAAATCTAGCAACCTCAATCCCTGACAACAACAAACCAGCGACCAAATACCATCTGAACCAACTAACCCAGCTACAAAATCAGCCAACCCAGCATCCATATCAACCAACCCAGCCACCCAGCAATCCACTGTCCAACTCAGCGACCTACCATTGCCCAACCCATCGACGAACCCAATCCAGCCCCAAACCAAACACAATACCCACTCTAGCGAACCAGCCCACTACTGGGTCACGCACTTCGTCACAGCTTCATGTTTTGCCTTCATGCGCTTAATTATTTGGGACCGTAGGACTTTTTAAGAGGGGTTGAATCCTCTTCTTCGTTAATTTGCTCTTGATGCAGTAAATCATTTATTTATATTTACTGAATTTCTGGGTACCGTGACTTGATTATTTGAAAACTTTCTAGACCTTCTTTATCTGTCGCTACTGTTTGACTAAAGGTATATTATTCTCTCTTATTTTATCCCTCTATTTATCTTAGAGTTGTTATTCTGTCGCGGGTGCCCTGGTATTGTTGTTGATATGGCTACTACTGATGGACTTGAGACCCCTATTGTTGACACATCTATGCTTGAGACCCCTACCGTTGGGACATCTATTAGTACTTCCACTTTTATGTTTGACTAGTATACAATACCTACTAGCACAGTTGCATTACCAGCAATGCCGGACATAATCTCTCAGAAAATTACTGCACAGTTGTTGAATGATCGTAACTTTACTGAGTGCTCTCGCTCATTCCAACTATTCTTAGGCCGTGTAGAGAAGCTTAGTTGACTGACGGGATCTCACCTAAAGTCAGCTGATGCCAACCTTAGATATTCTTCGTGGTCTCTAAGAACTGCACCATTCTTAGATAGTTATTTGGCTCGATGGAGCTATCTGTTTGCTGAATTCACCAGTTTTATAGCTCTGTTCCAAAATTATGGAGCGCGATATCAGAGATGTATTCTTAGTCAGGCCGAGAAGTACGTGTGTATGAGCTTTCTTAGGAGCTCTCCTATGCTTGGCAGGGAGATATGACCGTCCAGGAATATTATGGCTATTTGACCTAACTCTAGCTTGAGTATGAGACTCTATGTCCTCTTGCTACTATTCTGAGTGTTAAAAATATTAGGATAGTATGTGTAAATTATTAATAGTAAGAGGATGTATGTGTAATTTTTATTATTATGAGTTAACTATAAATACAAGTGATATATGAGAGCTAGGTTAAGTTATTAACCTCTTTCTCTTTCTCCCCAATATTGTCTCTAATATTATATTATGTTATTTCTCTCAACTTAACATGGTATCAGAGTAATTACGATCCTAAATATATCCTAAATAAATTAACTCTCTCTGTTTGTGGTGGTTGTACTGTTGTTCGTCGAAGCCATCGTGGTGGTGGTGGTGGTACTGTTGCTGTGGTTAGGGGTGTCAACTTTTGACTCGAACATGAACCCAATTCGAACCAAATCCGACACGAACTCGAAAATAACACGATTAGTTGACATGAGTAATAAATGAGTCAAATTAAGGTTTGACACGAATAACACAATTAATGGCTACAATAGATAGAAAATAATTTTTTAATGAGTATTGTAGATAGAAAATAAGAATATTATAATTTTTTAAATGGCATTATATTAGTTATTGTCAAATTAAATAATTTTTTATTAACACGAATATTGACACGAATCCAACACGTAACAAAAGTGATACGACACAAAAATAATACAAACGAAAGTGACACGACACGACAAAATTTACACCCCTAGTTGTGGTGGTGGTGGTGGTGTCGCTAGTGGTGGTAGTGTGGCACTGTTATTGTGGTGGTCTTTGTCGCCCCCCGCAGGCAGCATCGAAGTCGTTGTTAGTGGCTTCGTTGGGTTTGTCGCTTTGCTTGCTCGCGGTGTGGTATGAGGTTGTGTTGCTCCTTATCGTTGCTTCTTCTATTCCTATAACAAGACATCATCGCTCACTAGGGTTTCTACGAAACCCATCGCGTGAAGAAGAAATAGCTTTGGTGGCCGTTATCAATTCTTAGGGTTTCTGTAAAACCACTCACGTGAAGACGACGACACTTCGAGTCTAATGGATCAGCTCTAGGCCTTCGAGTCATAACAAATCAATGGATCATGGGTTATTCTAATTGACCTGATCCAATTTTTATTTAGACCCAACATACCTTGGTCTATTGGTCCTGTTCTAGGCCACAACCCAATCAGACCCAAGCAGTCCACAACCCAATTCAAGCCGAAGCAGCCCATATTAGGTCCAGTCCAGTCCACGGTCCAACCTAGACCAGATTAATCCCGGTTTGATCTCGGTTCAGCTAGCTTTAGACTGGTTCATCGGTCCAGTAAGCTCCTGTGGCCCGTTTCAGATAGTGTTGCACCGGTTCAGTCAATTTTTAATCTGGTTCAGCGGTCCAACAAACCTAGTCTGCCCTATTTAGTGATTCAGCAATCGTCTCTTCTTCGATTCAACAGTGCAGTAGTGATTCTTGTCTGGTTCAATGATCTAGTGATTTTCTTTTTCTATTTGCTGCACTTATGGAACCCAAACAGGACACTGGGTTGGTTACTATTACACAAAAGGAGTATGCTCAGTTCCTGTCCCAGCAACAGGCTGTCCCATCTCCCTCTACTGCTACTTTTGCCCAATCAAGTATTACTTTCACTTGTTTATTGTCCTCCACTCATAGTCCTTGGATCATAAACTCTAGCACTTCTGACCACATGACTAGTGCGTCTAATTTTTTTCTACTTATTAGTCTGCTACTTTCACACGTAGTGTTACTCTTGTTAATGGAACTTGTTGTAAAGTTTTAGGTCTGGGGACAACTCACTTGAGTCCTGAGATATCCCTATCTTCCGTGTTATTTGTTCCTCGGTTTCCTCTTAGTTTACTTTCCATTAGTAAGATTACCCGTTCTCTCAATTGTTCTATAATCTTTTATCCTTCTTATTATATCTTTCAGGATCTCAAGACGAAGAGAATATTGGTACGGGACATGAAACTGGTGGCCTATATTACTTTAATTTTGATTCACCTACTCGAACACTATAGACCTCGTTGTCTCCTTTTTAATGGCATTGTCGTCTTGGATATCTTTCTCTCCAGAATCTAAAGCGTCAAGTTCCCAATCTTAGTTGTGTTTCGTCTTTATCTTGTGAAGCTTGTCAACTTAGTAAGCATCACCGTGTGTCATTTCAATCTAGAGTCAATAATCGTGTGTCTAATCTATTTAAGTTGGTACATTCTGATTTATGGGGTCCAATAAAGAATATTTTATCTAATAAATATTCTTATTTTGTATCATTTGTGNTGTCTAATCTATTTAAGTTGGTACATTCTGATTTATGGGGTCCAATAAAGAATATTTCATATAATAAATATCCTTATTTTGTATCATTTGTANGTAAGCATCACCGTGTGTCATTTCAATCTAGAGTCAATAATCGTGTGTCTAATCTATTTAAGTTGGTACATTCTGATTTATGGGGTCCAATAAAGAATATTTTATCTAATAAATATTCTTATTTTGTATCATTTGTGGATAACTATTCTCGTGTGACTTGGTTATTTTTTATGAAAGCTCGATCTGAATTATTCTCTATATTTAAGACCTTTCGTAAGGAAATAAAAACTAAGTATGGTTGTCGTATACGTATTTTACATTTTGATAATGCTCAAAAGTATGAATCTGATTTTTTTCAGCTTATTTTAGTAAAACTGGTATTATTCATCAGACTTCCTGTGCTTACACATCTCCACAGAACGGTGTTACTAAATGCAAGAACCGTCATTTGTTGGAAGTCACCCGTGCCCTGTTATTTCAGATGAATATTCTCCAATACTTTTGGAGTGATATTGTACTTATTGCTTGTCACCTTATTAATCGTATGTCATCCTCTGTGTTAAATGGGTAAAGTCCATATTCTGTTATTTTTCCTGGTAAACCCTTATCTTTTCTAACTCCTGAGGTTTTTGGATGTGTCTATTATGTTCACAATTTGGGTCCTGGGTTTGATAAACTTGACCCTCGAGCTACCAAATGTGTATTTCTTGGTTATTCCAACACAAAAAGGGTATCGTTGCTACAGTCCTTTTTTGCGACGATACTTTACTAGTGCCGATGTCAAATTTGAATAATCTATTCCATATTTTTTAGCACCTTCTCAGCCTTTGGATCTGGACTTTGGGTCATCTCTTGTACCACCATCTCTTTCCTCATCTTCAGATATTCCGCTGCACACTGTGTTACCATCTACTTTACCTCTCCGTGTCTACTCTCNAAAGTATGAATCTGATTTTTTTCAGCTTATTTTAGTAAAACTGGTATTATTCATCAGACTTCCTGTGCTTACACATCTCCACAGAACGGTGTTACTAAATGCAAGAACCGTCATTTGTTGGAAGTCACCCGTGCCCTGTTATTTCAGATGAATATTCTCCAATACTTTTGGAGTGATATTGTACTTATTGCTTGTCACCTTATTAATCGTATGTCATCCTCTGTGTTAAATGGGTAAAGTCCATATTCTGTTATTTTTCCTGGTAAACCCTTATCTTTTCTAACTCCTAAGGTTTTTGGATGTGTCTATTATGTTCACAATTTGGGTCCTGGGTTTGATAAACTTGACCCTCGAGCTACCAAATGTGTATTTTTTGGTTATTCCAACACAAAAAGGGTATCATTGCTACAGTCCTTTTTTGCGACGATACTTTACTAGTGCCGATGTCAAATTTGAATAATCTATTCCATATTTTTTAGCACCTTCTCAGCCTTTGGATCTGGACTTTGGGTCATCTCTTGTACCACCATCTCTTTCCTCATCTTCAGATATTCCGCTGCCCACTGTGTTACCATCTACTTTACCTCTCCGTGTCTACTCTCGTCGTCCTCGTCCATTGACTGAGATGCCCGTACCGTCTTCCTTGCCGCCTTCTGATCCTGGTACATCAGGTAATTTAGACTCTTTACCTATTGCTCTTCGAAAAGGTACTCGTTCGTGTGTTACTAATCATTCCATTGCTCATTTTGTTTCATATGATGCCTTATCTCCTGTCTTCTCTTGTTTTACTTCCCAATTATCTACTATATCTATTCCTAAGCATTTACCTGATGCATTATCTGATCCAGGTTGGAGGAAAGCTATAGAGGAGGAGATGAATACCTTACATCATAATAGGACATGGGATCTTGTTCTTTTACCTCCTGGTAAACGAACTGTTCGGTGTCGTTGGGTGTATGCTGTTAAATTTTATCCGGATGATTCTGTGGAGCATCTCAAAGCCCGGCTTATTAAAAAGGGCTTTACTCAGACTTATGGTGTTGATTATGAGGAGACTTTCACTCCTGTTGTCAAAATTTTCTCTGTTCATATCTTGATTTTTTTGGCTGCTAATCTTGATTGACCCTTATTTCAGTTAGATATCAAGAATGTCTTCCTACATGATGATTTAGTTGAAAAGGTATACATGAAGCAGCTACATGGATTTACTGCTCAGGGGGAGTATGGTAAGAGTGTATGTCGGTTAAAGAAATCTTTGTATGGTTTGAAGCAGTCATCGAGGGCATGGTTTGATAAGTTTTTAGATACAGTTTTAGAATTTGGTCTTCTTCAATGTCAGACAGATCATTCTGTGTTTCATAGACAGACAAATGTTGGATATGTTCTATTGGTGGTCTATGTAGATGATATTGTGATTACTGGAAATGATTCTGAGGGGATTGTCAAGTTAAAAATATTCTTGTAAGATCGGTTTTATACTAAAGATTTGGAAAAACTCAGGGATTTCTTGGGTATTGAGGTGGCTCGATTTAAATAGGGTATTTGTTTATCCCAAAGGAAATATGTACTTGATATGCTAGAGGAAACAGGTTTGTTGGGTGGTAGACCTATTGATGTTCCTATGGATCCGATCAGAAATTTTTAATGGATGATAGTGCATTGTTTGAGAATCCAGGTTGGTATCGCAGATTGGTTGGAAAGCCCTTATCTTACTATTACTCGATCGGATATTTTCTATGCAGTCAGTATAGTAAGTCAGTTCATGGGGTGTCCTCGAGTATCACATTGGGAGGCAGTTACTTGTATTCTGCGATATCTCAAACGTGCTCCTGGACTTGGACTGTTATATCGAGCTAATGGACATCTTAAAATAGAAAGTTTCTCAGATGCTGTTTGGGCTAGTTCTCATTCTGATCGAAGATTAACCACCGGTTATTGTACTTTCTTAAGAGGTAACGTTGTCTTATGAAAAAAAGTAAGAAACAATCTGTGGTAGCAAGATCTAGTGTTGAGGCTAAGTATAAGGCAATGGCGCAAACGACGAGTGAGTTGACTTGGCTATTACACATCCTCCAGGAAATTGAGTTTCCAGTTCAACTTTCTTTACAGTTGTTCTGTAACAACTAAGCAGCTATCCATATCACAGTCAATCCGGTGTTTCACGAGAGAACCAAACATATTGAGGTTGATTGTCACTTTATTCAGAACAAGATAGTAGCTAAGGAGATTACAACTCCATTTGTGAAATCTAAAGATCAGTTTGCAGATATGTTTACCAAAACATTGAGTCGTACACATCTTACAGCGATTTGTTCCAAGCTTGGATTATATGATATATATAGTCCAGCTTGAGAGGGAGTGTTAAGAATATTAGGGTAATATGTATAAATTGTTAATAGTAAAAGGGTGTATGTATAATTCTTATTATTATGAGTTAATTATAAATACAAGTGATGTATGAGAGCTAGGTTAAGTTTTTAACTTCTCTCTCTTTCTCCCTAATATTATGTTATGTTATTTCTCTCAACTTAACACTTAGGATAAAGCTCGAGGGAGCAGCATTCTTGCATACTCAAAAGCAGGAGGATAGGATTTACAAGTTCCTTATGGGGCTTCATGATGAGTTTGAGGGAACTCGTTCCCAGATCTTGTCGATGTTGAGGCTTCCTTCTCTTTATGAGGTGTACGCGATGATTGAGCAGCATGAACACCGCGTTCATATTGCATCACTTCCAATTGCGGCCTTGACTCTTCCGACTGGCCAGATGGCCCTTGCAGCTGCTGCAGGGTCTTGCTTAGGATCCTCAGTCAGGGGTGGACAGCGCTCGGACCAGCGTCGTCAGGGTGTCTCAAATCATTGTAGACAAGGCTACTTGCTGGAAGCTCCATCTGGAGCTTAAGTTGCCTTCTCGCGGCCATACTACTGTTATTGCTAAGGTACCACCACCTACTACCGCTGCCCCTGCTGCTGTTGTTGCACCTCCTTGGCAGAGTGATATACATGTTATCACTTTCTGAGTAGATATACTTATGTTCGGCCTGACTTCTCAGGATCCANTGTACGCGATGATTGAGCAGCATGAACACCGCGTTCATATTGCATCACTTCCAATTGCGGCCTTGACTCTTCCGACTGGCCAGATGGCCCTTGCAACTGCTGCAGGGTCTTGCTTAGGATCCTCAGTCAGGGGTGGACAGCGCTCGGACCAGCGTCATCAGGGTGTCTCAAATCATTGTAGACAAGGCTACTTGCTGGAAGCTCCATTTGGAGCTTAAGTTGCCTTCTCGCGGTCATACTACTGCTATTGCTAAGGTACCACCACCTACTACCACTGCCCCTGCTGCTGTTGTTGCACCTCCTTGGCAGAGTGATATACATGTTATCACTTCCTGAGTAGATATACTTATGTTCGGCCTGACTTCTCAGGATCCGACTACTACTACTGCCACCACTATAAGTATACCTCGTATTTTTCATGCTTGCGTAAGTCCGTCTCCCCTTTGGATGCTAGACTCAGGTGCAAATGGTTATATGGCAAGTGAGGCCTATCACTTTACCACTTTTGATGAACAGCTACATACACAGGTTCAGCTAACAGATGGGACACATGCCCCTATTGTTAGTAGTTGTACAGTCCACCTCCCTGATAGATTTACATTATATTCGGTCTTTCATGCGTCAAAGTTGGCAATGAATCTATTATCTGTACATCCGTTAGCCAGAGATGTTCACTATGTTCTCATCTGATTCGTGTTAATTGTAGGACCTAAGTATCAAGAGNCAGTCCACCTCCCTGATAGATTTACATTATATTCGGTCTTTCATGCGTCAAAGTTGGCAATGAATCTATTATCTGTACATCAGTTAGCCAGAGATTTTCACTATGTTCTCATCTGATTCGTGTTAATTGTAGGACCTAAGTATCAAGAGGATTATTATCAGGGGACATAAAAGATATAGACCGTATTATTTAGGCGATCCACCTCCAGTTTCACCAGTTCTTTCACCTCTATCACCTGCATGCACCTGCTTTGTCTTTATCTGTTCTTAGCTTGCATGCTAGTATTTTACCTAGTACTTGTCGTTATAATTTTTCATTACAAACTGTTCAGTTATGGCATGACCGCNTACCTAGTACTTGTCGTTATAATTTTTCATTACAAACTGTTCAGTTATGGCATGACCATTTTAGACATACAAATTTTAAATATTTATGTATGTTATTTCTTACTTTGAGCAATGCTTGTGTTGGTGATAAACTTGATTGTGTTATATATTCCCTATTGAAACATGTTCGGACCAGTTATATTCCTCGCATGCACCAGTCACCTATATCATTTGATCTAATACACTCTGATATTTGGGGACCCTCTTCTATTACTGCTCTATCAGGTACTCGATACTATGCAACATTTAGAAATGATCATACCCGTTGTACTTGGGTCTACTTTTTGCATAGTAAGTCTAATGTACTCCTTATCATCACTCAATTTCTCCAGATGATTAAGACACAATTTGATGTCATTGTTCATACTGTTCGTTCGGATAATGCCAAAAAATATGTGTCTGATGCCTTAGTTTCTCACCTTTCTTCCCAGGATATCCTTCAGCAGCTCACTTGTTCATATACTCCTGAATAAAATAGAGTTGCTGAAAGAAAAAATAAGAATCTAATAGAGATGGTACGTTGTATGCTTAGAGGTATGGGGGTGCCAAAATCTTATTGGCATTTTACTATTTTGACTTCTACCTTTTTGTATAATCGTATACCGAGTCGTGTTCTTCAGCATAGGGCTCCCTTACTGGTCTTATTCCCTGAGCGGACATTTTTTTCGGTTTCCCCTTATATTTTTGGCTGCACATGTTTTGTTTAGAATCAGTCTCCCACTCACCATAAGCTTGATGATAAAATAATTCGTTGTGTCTTTGTGGGCTATTGTCATCGGTCTAAGGGGTATTGGTGTTATGATCCTGTTAAGCGACGTATGTATCACAGTCTAAATGTTACCTTTCTTGAGCATATTTCTTATTTTTCTTTCAGTCCTATGTCTACCCCTCCAGTTGATGATACTCCATTTGATTTTCTGTTATCACAGGAGTCAGAGTCATTGGTCACTATCATTACAGAATCATCACTCTCTCCTCCACCAGAGTCATTCATCCCTGTTAACACCGAGTTACCAGTCTCTCTTCTTTTGTAGGTTTATGTTCGTCGCCCTCGCCAAGGATCAAAATATTGTTTCAAAATGGTCGAAATGTCAGAAACGTTTCTATTTTCAAGGAGACCGAAACGAAACAGTGATAGAATCGAAATTCTGATATTTCGAGATATTCCATAATATTTTTAAATGTATTATAATATTTCAATGCATTTGCACAATTATTTTAGAATGTTTCAAGGTATTTCAAGATATTTTGATATATTTTCATTAATGTTTTAGAAAAATAATTTTTAAATTTTTTATTTTTTTATTATGTTTTTGAAACGGATCGAAACGTTTTCGAAATACATCAAAACATTTTTGTTTCCTAAGTGACCAAAACAATACACCGAAACGATATTTTAATTCTTAACCGTCACTCTCATCCCCCTGCTGATGTCCCCTCTACCTCAGGCGATGCAGGTAATACTTTTCAGTTCGTTGAGCATATTAACGCACCTATTGTTAGCATTGATGAGATTGCAAGTACTAAGTCAAATACTTTACCAGATGAGACATTGTCAGTGGAGGATGATGATTTGGGACACCATTATCTGCGGCGTAATCGTCGTCTAGTTGTTCGTTATGGTTAGACCACCAGGATTTTATATCCGATCTTTGTTTATGTTTCTTATGATGATTTGTCTCCTATATTTTGGACCTTATCAGATACGTCAGTTCCTCGCTCTATTTCAGAGGCTATGCGGGAGCTCCGGTGGGTTCTTGCCACATACACAGAGATAGACGTTGTTCAGCGTAATCATACGTGGGATCTTATCTCTTTACCTTCAGGGGTGAAGCCTGTTGGTTGTCGCTGGGTTTACACCCTGAAGTTTCTTGTGGATGGTACTATTGATCGTCACAAGACTAGGCCTATGGTGAAGGGCTTTACTCAAGTACTAGGTTGTAATTTTGGTGCTACCTTTACCCTGTGGCAAAATTGACTATTGTTCGATTGATTATTTCTCTGGCTATGGAGTACTCTTGGCCTCTTCATCAGTTGGATATGAAGAATGCATTTCTTCACGGTGATCTGAACAGGATTATTTATATAGATGCACCACCGGACTTTCGTGGTAAGAGGGAATATGCTGCAAAGGTATGTCAATTGCGTAAGTCTCTTTATGGACTGAAATAGTCACCACAGACCTGATTCTCTCGCTTTAGTGGTGTAGTTGTACATTTAGGGTTCATCAGATGTCATTTTGATCATAGCTGCTTCATTCGATGGAATACTTCTGGACAATGTATCATCCTTTTGGTATATGTTGATAATATTATTATTACTGGAGATGATATTTCTGGGACTGCACAGGTCAAGGCAGACCTTGGTAAGGCCTTCGATGTGAAGGATCTTGAATTTCTACAATACTTTCTTGGAATTGAGGTTGCCCATAACAGCAGGGGTATTGTTCTTTTTCAGAGAAAGTATGTTCTGGATCTTCTCTCAGACACTGGGATGCTAGGGTGCAAACCGACATCATCACCCATGTTTCCAAACCTGAAACTTACTGCTAAAGGTGAGGAGTTGAGAGATCCGACTGTCTATCAGAGGTTGATAGGTAAACTTATTTACCTAGCCAACACTAGGCCAGACATTTCATTCACTGTCAGCCGAGTTAATCAATTCATACACAGACCATGTCAGCCTCATCTTGATGCAGTTTATCATATTCTTCGCTATCTCAAGTCTCTTGGGTTGTTCTATATATCAGGATCTCAGACTGGTTCTCTAACCTGTTATTAAGATTTAGATTACGGGGGAACATGAGACGGTCAATCTACTACGAGCTTCTGTACTTTTCAAGGGACTCACCTTATCTCTTGGAAAAGCAAGAAGCAATCAGTTGTCTCTCACACGTTAGCAGAGGCAAAATATCGGGCACTGGCACTGGCACTGGCACAAGCACATATGAGATTATCTGACTACTATCGATTTTTGACAAGTTAGAATTTCCAGTGACTTCTTCATCTACATTATATTGTGATAATCGATCTTCTATTCAGCTCTCTTCTGACTCTGTATTACACGAAAGGATGAAGCATATAAATATTGATGTTCACTTTTTTCGGGAGAAGGTTAGTAGTGATATTGTCACTCCATCGTTTATGGGGACCAGTGATCAAGTTACAGATGTTTTCACCAACCCTGTCACTCTATTCATTCTTCGGGACTCCGTTATTAAACTTGGCTTAGTTGACATTTTTGCGCCTAGCTTGAGGAGGAGTGTTGGGGTTATAGCAGTCTAGGTTATTTGGGTTTATTAGAGCTTTTTCCCTTTTTTACCTTTTTATCTTTATTGTGACTTTTATTGACTATATATACGGGGGCTCTACACTTAGTTTGTATCCATTTCATTCACATTTATCTCAAGTGTTCCAAGATGGACATTTTTATGTCTATGCTCTAACTTGAGGGAGAGTATGAACAATTTACTTTCCTATTTTGTCGCTTTCCTATTATGGTCTACTTTCTTAATATTGTAACTCTCTTACATACATTAATTTCTCAATCTCTTTATCTTTTCTCTTTCTTCTTCTTTCTCCTAAACTTAAACTGTGATACTTGATTATTTGAGTTTGAACTGGATTGCTAGATAAGTTGCTAGAGCATTGATTACAACACTACGTGAGGTCACTTATGTTCGTGTCAAGCTTCGGAATATCACACAAGTTTAGGAATGGTAAGTTAATTAGAGACCCTATTCAAACACTTTGGTTGATTGAATGGTTTTCACTAAACAGTGATTTGATAAACGTGTGATATATTGGCCACGATTTTTATGGGACATAAGTTTCTAAATCACCAAACCCCAAATAATCGGCGAAAAACTTTGTTAAGGAGTTAACTGAAAATGGTAAGTTTGTAACTATTGAAGTATAAATACATAAGTTATAAATATTTAAGTTACACCCTCTTTAACGCCTTAAACTTTTAGAGCAAATGGTGGTTCAACATGGTATTAGTTCAAGAGAACTTATGTTCGAATCTCGCCGCCACCCTCATAGTTAAAAGATTTCCATGTGATAAGCCCTAATTCTAATGTGCACGTGAGGGGTCGTGTTAAAGTATAAATACTTGTGTTACACCCTCTCTAATAGCCACATCCTTTAAAGCAGATGGTTTGACAACATCACTATTCGAACCTCCTTGATGGGAGTTCGCACTAAGTTCAGTGAGTTTTTAATATTGAATTTCGGAAAGCAACATTCAATGTGTTTTCCATGGCCGTTTGAACATTCAAACCATATGAACGATGGAGGATTCCTGTTCAAACAATGTACTTAATTTTTGTTTGTTTACACTTAGAATTATAGGGTTTGGGTTTTCTAACTATAGATACCCTATGTTACCTTATATTCTAAAGAGAGAGCAGCCCAGTAAAGTCTTGCTGTGAAAAACAAAACTATTCGAGAGTGAATTCATTATTTCGACGAGGTTACAGCTGTCGAGAGAATTGGCGTAAAAAGGTTATGTACTATATGTGATCAATTTGTGGCAAAACAAATCGAGAGTTAATCAGTTCGTGATAGACAGCCCTGTGAAGTGTAAAGGGTTAAGCTTTGCAAGAAAACACAAATAGAACAAAGATGGAGGGAATTAATTGGACAGTACAAGGCAACAATATAGTTCTGTTGAACAATAAAAGAGAGTTGAGTTGGGCCAGTAAAATATCGGGCTTGGGTCGTCAATAAATTCTGTAATCTATAGTGTATGGTGAGACATGGACTAGGTCCCGTGCTTTTTCACCCATTGATTTCCCACATAAGAAAGTTAGTAACAAGTTTGAGATATATCCTTTATATATCGAACCCCTACCTATTTCTCCTATATCTATTTGGTCAGTTGGAGATTGTTTCTTATGGCCCATTGGTTAGTTGGATAACACTTCATTCACAATTATAATTGCATATTATCACAATTGTTAGTCGCCTGATTGAAAAGTCTAAATCAATCCTTGATATGTTTGAATTAGGTCATTAGTCAAAAATAGATAACAATTTTCATATAAACCTATTCAGCCTCTTCTGTCCTAGTCTAAGTTCTAATCAAAGTCAACCAATGATACGGTGCACAAAAGTGCATGTATCAGTACATACCTGTGCAATTTCACTTTGGTCTCTCTACATCCTTCCACCACCTTGAACTACCCGCAATACAAGCATCATTGATCTTATTTATACTCGTAGAACTTCTCATTGTGCTCACATCATTGTAGACCGGGGATCATTTGGCCGAGATATGATCATTCCTAATTCGTTAGAATATTTAGATCCAAGCCTCATGTCCTTAATTTTATTTTGTTTTACTTTAATTTCAGTGATTCTCTCAGTCCCGATTACATGTCCATTTCATCGGCNCGAGATATGATCATTCCTAATTCGTTAGAATATTTAGATCCAAGCCTCATGTCCTTATTTTATTTTGTTTTACTTTAATTTCAGTGATTCTCTCAGTCCCGATTACATGTCCATTTCATCGGTATTACACTATTTCACAACTTACACCAAGAATTCAAAATAACTCTATGCTTCCATTTTATAAAGATAACTGACTATTACTTGGTCCCAATGCCAAGTATGCTGATACATACTATAAAAATCAATTGAGTTCGAGTCAACAAAGCCTTGTCCCAACTAAAATGAGAGCGTAAACAAAGTAATTTAAGTAAACTGAGATTTAAGTACCCTGCACTATACATTCTTGTCATTTAGATGAAACTAAGATAACAGGAAAACTTCAGGGATCAATTCCATGCATGGTACCAAACATTTCTAAATATCCTGAAACTGCCCTCAGTTCAACATAGCAACAGTCTAAAGACTTGGTCCTAATAGAAACTCCATTAACACCTAGACTTAGTTGTAATAGAAACTCCATCAACACCTAGAAGGAAGATCACAACACAAAATTGATGTACACATACCAATGAAACAAATGTCAACCAAAATCATTTAATATTTTTCATTAAGAGTTCTAGAATAAAAAGGAAAGTCAAGTAACATAAAAAAGTGGAAAGAAAGGAGAAACAAGTGTGAGCAGAACATGGGTGCATGAAAAAAAAAGCCACTGCTGTTTTAGAACAAAGTGGTTGACATCTATAGGCTTACAATGCAATCCAAAAAAAATCTGATTAGTCGGATAAGGGTTTTCTTTTTTTTGNAAAAAAGTGGAAAGAAAGGAGAAACAAGTGTGAGCAGAACATGGGTGCATGAAAAAAGAAAGCCACTGCTGTTTTAGAACAAAGTGGTTGACATCTATAGGCTTACAATGCAATCCAAAATAAATCTGATTAGTCGGATAAGGGTTTTCTTTTTTTTGCTTCGATCGATTATGCGAGTCCAAATTTGTTATATCTTATTTCATTTATTTGGATTGGTATATGTGAATATCTGATCTGATTGTGTTCAGATCAGATTTTTCATTTTTTAACAGATCATATATGGATTGTGAAAATGAAATTTGTCATATTGGGATCCCATTTTTTGAATCTGGCTTGGATCAGTTGAAAGCCAATCTGTACCCAATCTGTTCTGTTAGCAGGCTTAGAATTTTGATCCTTACTTAAGCAGTGTCTCCACTGTTGAGTTTCGATTCTACAACACTCTCACTTTGTGTTCATTAGATGTCAAGGAAAATAGAAGTATAAGAGTGTCAATTTTTTCAAAGATAAAATGATACACAAATGTGCATTTTCTAAATTTTGTACAACACGTGTTAGCCTCTTTGTCCAATAAGTGTTGAACGACTGCTATTGGCATAAGAAGAGGGTAGCATTGATTCGGAATCCAGTACAAATCAAAAATTATGACCTTGTATGCTCCTAAAATATGGAATTAATTATGTACCTATAACAGACAAGTAACAACAATAAATTGATGGTGGTTCACTACATACACATTTATAGTAATATCACTGACCTATAACAGAAGCATATGGGGCTATTTTTTCATGGAAAATTGGTTTGTAGTGCTCTGGATGTGCATAGTAGTCAGCCTGAAATAGAAAAACATGTTAAAATATCTCAACCATGTTAAAAGCATTGACTGTTTTAGATGCAACTAAGATAAAATACTTTAAATGAAATAGAAAGAAGATAAGTAGAAAATGGACAACATATCTGGTTACAGCAGAAATTACACCAGACTTTAGGGCAGTAAAATTAATATAACTGATGAGAAAATATCGCTTTCAACTTTGCACTAAAATCTTGCACAGAAAGATCCCCTACAGATTAACAGGTGAGGGATCCAAAAGTCTCTATGTATTATACACACACTCTCGAAAGAAACCAGCCAATTGAAGATCTTATCCAGAAAAACGTTTCTCTATACAAGCAGATGAATGGATTTTTTTAATGGAAGTCTGTCATTTGGAATCAATCGAGTGAAAACATCGACAACTGAAGCTCCTTATGGCCCTTTTCTTTAATTACTTCGCCTAAGTGATTAACTTAATAATTTTTTTAAATCAGCTTTTGATGATTCTTCCTATAATGAGAAAAGTATGGGAAAACTAGTAAAATTGTTTTGTTTGAAAGAAACTGTGCCATGATTTTTTATTTTTTGAACAGTGGATGTGATGGGGATCGTGTAGGACTTGGATAGATATTATAGATTAGTTATGAGAGTTACCTGTTTGGCTAGATCTTCTTGTTCCCTTATCATCCCTTTTTTTCTAATTCTTCTACTTCTCATCTCCTTAATTCTATTTTTCACTTCTCATCTCTAATTCTTTCCCTTCCTAATCTACATCAAGATGTTTACTCAAAAAGTTAAAACGATAAAAATATTATCATTCTCCGGTAACTCTGAAACTTCAACATATGTCTTATATATAATAGGGTCAGTGGGTTTGGTACTTTTTCCACAAATGCATATTCCCACGGAGTACAATACATTTTTAGGCCACATCCAGCATGTTTATTAATTACATAGGCATTCCAGAAACGAAGGGATCTGCATTTGTGAATCCACTGGTTCTACAATGAATGCCTAGTAATATACTTGAAGGCAATGCCATACATCACAACTGTGCAGCTTTGCATACCTATCAAGCTTAAATTGATGCCCACCATGTTATTTTTGGGATGCTAAGAAACTATCGGGGGGAAGAGGGATGGGAAGAGCTAGGAATTAGAAGCAAATAAATTACTTAGATTTATTGGCAACATTTCAATTCTTGAAGGTGCAGGTAACTGGAAGATAAAAGTTTTCTAGTGGTTGTACAAGACACCAAGAATTTTATCTGACCTTCAACAAGGTAAGACGATTTGTATGAGGGAGCCCTACAGCCCTTTATAATTCACATACACGTACGATACAACATACAGGCATATATAACGCTGTTGACTTAGACCATATCAATGGAAGAGTTTACTTTTGGCTTTGAAGTTTAAACAGTCACCGGATGAGAAGCCTTTTTGAATGTCCAGTATTTATGATATGACAACTATGCACAGTGTATCTAGGGTAATGCATGATTGTCCTTATCAGACACTTTCGCTCTAACTATTGAGAGGAACAAAAAAAAAGCAGTTTTCAGCAGCTGTGGTTTCTATACTTAACTTTCACAACATCCTCCTAACTTCGTCCCTCCAACAATTTTTATCTACTACTCTCACTGTTACCAACAATGTTTATTTACTTCATAATGCCAAACCCATTGAAGGATTTCTTTCTGTCGATCTAGGTGAGCATTCTACTTACATTGTATTGCTTTTGTTATATAGTTGCTACTGCATCTGTTTCAGAATTTTGTCGCACATCAACAATGATGAAGATGTCAGCAGCCCCTCAACACAGAAAAATTGCCCACCAAAAAGGGCAAAAAAATTTACAAATAAGCAAGAAAAATTACCCACCAAAAAGAGAAAAAACATTTACAAGTAAGCTACTTGCAAGTAACAAAAAGGAACCAATGCATGTTCAGTAAAACAAACCCAAAAGAATACATAGGAAATCATCCATATACCTTATCAAAGACTTTTGCAGGATCATTATGTTCAACCATGTCTTGACAAGTCACGTTACAACCATATACTTGGAAATATCTCTTTGATGCTCGTGCAGATTGAGTAAGGTCTCTGGCCTAAGTTTTTGCAATAAATTGATTACAAGAATAACAGAATGTCGCTTTCCAAATAAGCAATAAAGAAAAATTGACAATTAAATGGGGAAAATGAAATAGATTTATCAAAGGATCAAGGTATGGATAGGTTTGTTGTATTTGCCTGGGGTATATCTCATGTAAACATGTAAATATTTTTTTACTTCTCAATATATACACTTACTTAACAAAAAAAAAGTATCAATACAAACATCAAAGTGGAAACTCATATATGAAGAACACATGCCAGGCATGTGAACCTCATGGAGGCTGACTCAACATATGATGAAGCCCATCAGAGCCACTTTATTATGCCTTCGTCAGAACTCCAACTTAAGAAGTACTGCAGCATAAGAAACATCCCAACTCAAGCATGTTTCTGGTCCATATAGTTACAGATGCATCTGGATTCTGGAACATGAGTATTTCAAGCACAATGTGAAATTGTTCATTTCAGGATGAATGAAAATGTCAATTCGAGAGATGGAATGATATTGCTTATTAAACTCACACTTTAGCAAATGATTACAAGTATGTGCATGCATGTCTTCACACACACAAAAAGAAACAAAAAAAGGAACCTAAGAGCCTTGTTAGTTGTGGATTGATGGACTAACCCAAACCAGACTAATACACTGCCTCAAATAATGGGGTCTGCAACACCTTAGTTGCATCTTTTATCAGGCTAAGACTTCTTCCTAAATCCTGATTAGAGGTGCCACAAAGTACAGAGACACATTGTCATTTCAAGCCAGTTTGTTTTCTGTCCCTCTCATTCAAAGCCTCTGAGAGGTTGAAGGTAGTTTTTTTTTTTTAGTTTTTTTTTTTTTTGAAAGGGAAGGGGAAGGGGAAGAGGAAGGGGGAGGGATTGAACCCTTGACCTCAAGGCAAAGCCTTCACAANAAGGTAGTTTTTTTTTTTTAGTTTTTTTTTTTTTTGAAAGGGAAGGGGAAGGGGAAGGGGGAGGGATTGAACCCTTGACCTCAAGGCAAAGCCTTCACATGCCAAGGAGTACCATTGAACCAAAGGCTCAAGAGGTTGAAGTTAGTTACCCTCCTATGCGTAACTAGATGTATAAACAGCATTTCAAATGTGGGTCACTGGTAATAAAACGAGAACGTGCAATGATGCTTGACTTAGATGTGAGTTTAAAATAATCGGGTTAAGAAAAGAAAATTTACTCAAAGTTACCATTCCAAATAGTTCTGGAAGTCTGCTAGGATCCACAGACGTATGAGGCAGAAGATTGAAAATCTCTTGTGCTCCATGGGAAACTACAGAAAACATAAAACAATGCCGAAAAAAGTGTAACAGCATGTACATGAAAGGAGTTGGAAGGTTTAGCAACAAAAAAGAGTGGACTGATATTTTTTAGATTAAATATGGAAAACAAAGTTTGTAAATCATCACATTAGAGAATTTTCAAATGTTCAGGTTAAAGGAAAATCATCAAATCATCTTTTCTAGATTTTACAGAATTCCAATACCATTTCCTGAACCAGTGAAAACAAAAACCAGAGGACAGATTCCTGATGGCAGTCCCACAGTTGCTATCTCTTCACCGACAGATATTACTGCAGCTTTGGCAGCTGCCAACGAAGAATACATGTAAGATGCACCCAATGAGAGGAAAGGAGTGGAATATCCAAGATTAAGATACCCTGAAATGAACAAAAATATATTAACTATACGTCTTAATGGATGGCAACTCATTGCCCTTAGAATCCATATATAATTACATCAACCTTATGAAGTGAGCCTATATTACAACAACTCCAGAGGAGTGCACTAATTGAAAGCTGTTACTCTAAAACTACAAAAGAAGACAACTTTTTTGGGCTATGACATAAAGAAAAGAAAAATGTAAATTTATAGGTTCCTTTCTCAAGCATTTAAGGCCCTTTTAGTCTTATTATTTCAAGGAACCATAGGAAGCTAAATAAAACAAGAACACTGCACCTATCTCTCTTCAATAATACCATCCAAAAAACCCTAAGAGACCAGGAATTTAATACAGATCTGAATGAAGTGACCATAGGTTCCAATTACCATGCCAACCTCTTCACCAAACAAATAAAATTAAATTTAAAATTCAAGTCCATCTCAATAAATTAAAACAAACCAAAATTCCAAATATGAGAGTCAGTGCAATGGAACTTACGCTGCCCAAGTCCATGTAAGAAGTCAATCATCCCAGCTAAACCAGCAAATTTTCCAAATGCAAGTAACCTTTTCCCATGGTCTCCAACTATAAGCTCGTAATCAAACAAAGACGCCCTTTCAGCTAATATCTGAACATCATGTCGAACGTCAGCAAACACCAAGTCATCATGATACTACAAACACACATCAAGTTCATACCTTATCCAACAACGGCATGTTCTCTTTCTGTGCCTTGTGAGTATGAGAGAAAAAGGCATAAGCCCTGCCAGGAAGAATCATCTCCAACTGCACCAGAACCAAATAGTTATCCTAGAGTCAGAAGCTCATAATCATGTAATGAGTTCCATCCAAGTCAAGTCTTGGTACCTTTGGTTGCTTAATCCCCAAAATGAGACCACATTCCGACAAATCATCTGATATTTCACAACCAACATCCTCATAAAGTGCGTCATGATGAATACGCTTTGTGGATGGCTGCACAATAATGCGCGCCACTCCAGATTTACCCCTGCCATTATGCAGAAGTCGAGCACAGTGTGACGGTGTGAGAGGAACCCTTCTTTCCCACTTGTTTGTTGACTCAGAGAGGATTCCTACAACACCATTGCCAAGCATGGTACCTTAACCTGTCTCAAACTATATGTACATGTTATTACATGATAGAATGGAAGAGTTCTTGCAACCATTACATGCATAGAATTTCTCAACCTATATCTAATGTAGAACAGGTAGCAGCAAATTACTTATGGCAGGAGCGCTGTCGTGCATTCAAGGTGCAGCAAAAGGCTACAAAGTGATAGTAAAAGTAAAATAGGTTGGACTCAGAATTAAGTGGAACCAACACCATTTGATCCCCATTAAATCAATACTCATCGTTTTGTCATGAGCTCCTTCAATTTCGGACCAAATTCCATCGTTTAGACCCGCAAATCCCTATTTTTTCTGGTTTAGAAAACAATTCGGAAATTAATAATAAATCAAAGATTCTGAATTTAGTACCGTTAGTTTTATTAGACTCCAAACAAATGTGCTTTTATGTCAATTACTTAATTTTTAAGTTTTTATTTTCAATAAATTTAATTATGGATTTTCTTCCTTGTCAGAAACGATTAGGCCTTTGACCATTCCTATGTGTATTTTTCCTATGTACTACAGATTATTCAATGAATAATATCATATATTGGAGTATTTTACTTCCACAAAGAAACCATGATTTTTTTTGTGTTGGTTGTTTACCGCTGCATCAATATGTTTGTACAAATAAAGAAAGTNCAGATTATTCAATGAATAATATCATATATTGGAGTATTTTACTTCCACAAAGAAACCGTGATTTTTTTTGTGTTGGTTGTTTACCGCTGCATCAATATATTTGTACAAATAAAGAAAGCAATTGAAGTGATCCACAATCTAATCCATGCACGNATGATTTTTTTTGTGTTGGTTGTTTACCGCTGCATCAATATGTTTGTACAAATAAAGAAAGTAATTGAAGTGATCCACAATCTAATCCATGCACGGAAGAATTTAATGAAAGCATGCATTATGCATTGATGCTTGTTTGTGTACCCTGTTCTGAACCTAAAGTGCATAAATAAAAGGTTCATTGATGGACAGCCCTCTTGCCTATCCAAATCCTAAAGTTGTAGTATTCCCCTCAAAAGCTTTCTCCTTTATCCCAAATTTTGTCAGCTATTTCAAGTTGGCAGGGTGAAATCCATACCATGGCTGATCTAAATTATCCCTCCAAGCGATCATAACTTGCACCAAATTGTGAAAGTGAAATGAAATTTGATGGTGCCTTTTCCATACTAGTAACAATGTTATGGCTCGGATGGTTTCACTTACATTTGTGCTCAATAACAATTAACGATCAACAATTTTTCTGTTTTCTGTCACTTTGAAGAATATAACGTAAGATATAGCATATATATATATTTAGGTTCTTTGTTAAAGAGACTAGTATTAATATCTCTCGAATCATAAATTGCAAATGCTGAAGCTCAAAATCCCACTAGGATCAGGTACGTATATGGTGAAGAATATACCTGTTTGTATGTGAATTTCTGAAATGATCCGAGTCCTCGTATGCCACTCCTCCTGTGAATAACCCTCTGCAAAACGTCTGTTTCGTTAGTTCGTGTGGGTGCAGGTGAGTGGCAGGAGAGAGAGAGAGAGAGAGAGAGAGAGAGAACGAACAAGAGAGAAAATAAGAGAGGGGCTATAGATTGAATTATAAATGGCCACTTTCGTATCAGCATGCATTCATACGACAGCAACTGGTTTGGTCAGGGCGGGGGAGGTGACAATGGAGGAAATATTCATTACATACCATGTGATGTCTTCCGTGTATATATTAATTGAGGTTAAAAAATTAAAATTTTAATAATTTATTATGGTTAAAAAATTAAAAAATTAAAAAATTAAAAAATTTAATAAATTACATAGTTAAAATTTTAAAAATTATCGNCATGCATTCATACGACAGCAACTGGTTTGGTCAGGGCGGGGGAGGTGACAATGGAGGAAATATTCATTACATACCATGTGATGTCTTCCGTGTATATATTAATTGAGGTTAAAAAATTAAAATTTTAATAATTTATTATGGTTAAAAAATTAAAAATTTTAATGAATTACATAGTTAAAATTTTTAAAATTATCANATTAAAATTTTAATAATTTATTATGGTTAAAAAATTAAAAAATTAAAAAATTAAAAAATTTAATAAATTACATAGTTAAAATTTTAAAAATTATCGTGGTTAAAACATTAAAAAATTAAATTATAAACAATTTTGGTTGTTGTTGTATTTTTTTAACTCATAAACTTAAACAAGTCAAGCAAAAAATTATATTTTATTATTATAGACATATAACATTACAAATCAATAAAAATATATAGCATAGGATAAGTAAATCTTATTTGTTTAGTTCATAAACACAATAATTACATTGAAAATTATTAAAATAATGAGACATATTTATCTTATTTTTATTAATTAATGATACTAAATATCACCGTCGTAATAATAATTGTCTTTGCTAGAATCGGTTCATCTAGTACAGTCTTGGAAGCAAGTTTTGTCGTAGATGGAAATTGACGTGCCAAAATGATTTGCTTCCAAGTTCCAACCAAGTTGTCTTTTGTTTCCTTAATCAAATTATGACCAAATAGAGAAAAAATCTTTATCTCTTATTACTTGAATCAAATCAATTGATTTTTTTTATTATAAAATGTCTAGATTTGTACCGATTCTTTTTTCAAGCTTTGAGTTAGTGACCGTAAATTGAATTAATTTAAAAATATATTTCTTGAAGAACAATAATGATCGATATTTAAAAGATATACAAAATATCAAGTTTACGACATTTTTCTTGTAAGGCGATAAACTTAACCATTAAATCACTTGAAAGATTAATCAACTCAATTAGTTTATGGATTGAGTGACGGCCCACGTGTCTTACATATCCGAGAAGAGAAGTGGTTCAAACGTAGCATCACCTCTTTGGCCATATCTGCTTGTTTGTGAACAATTAAGTGGATGAATTTTGCTTGGATATCCTAATTGATTGATTCTATCTAATGAGAACTCAGACTGCTCATTTCTTGCACGACGACGTTATGTAAACAAATTGGGATATGGAGTTTTCTGTGTAAATTAATTAAAATAAATATCACTAATGGTATTATTGTGTGTTGTTTTGTCAAAGTTCGATGGAGATAGAGAAGGTAAATTAATGTAGTTTATCCATACTACTATCATATATTTTTTTCACGTCCTTTTCTGTGAAAACCCTAATATTCTTATTTATTTATAAATGATGCATGCATGTACCATTGAGTTTATCCCTTACCCCTGTCTACCATATTTCTTCCTATATATATATATATATATATATCCTTTCCTTTTCTATGAACACCCTGCTATTCTTATTTATTAATTAGATGCATGCATGTACCATTGTTTAACTAATTGGTTTCATTGATGCACATCATTTTTTATGGGAAGTGTTGTTCCCCGACTATTCTAATCCAAACAAAAGTAAAATTTAGGTCTGCTACTCTTTTTTTATCCAACACTATTCATTCTCTCTCTCTCTCTCAATAAATTCTCAATCAACAAGATAAGCTTATATATTATATTTCATACATGGAATACTTAATTTAATTTTTTTTGCAGGGGTGGAGAGGGACAGAGGAGGAAGAAGGAATACTTGAACCCTTGATTTTAAGAAGATAAAATCTTCACAAAAGAGAGTATACTATTAAACATAAGGCCTGTTAATTTATACATGAAATACCTAATTCATGCAATATAGTGTCAAATTTGTTGACACTATGTTGTCACACTCTCGTGTATAGACCTATTAATTACTCATTTTGAGGGTGTACACCTAAATATACTTACATAAAATGAAAGAAAAATAATTTAGCACAAAGGTGGAGGCTCATTTAGATATTTGATTGAGCAACAAGGCGTGTTGGGTGGGCAGATTTGAAGATTGAGCCCAACACAACACAATGGCTCCGACAATGACCATGGCATTCCCAAACTGGCCTGCCTAAAACGATGCTTCTCCTCTAATAATACTTGAAAGTATTGGGTTTGACAGAGAGATAGATGGCCACCTCTTGCACGATGTTGGGACTCAACCTTTCTCGTCCTATATTAATATTGCTGTGAGATCCAACGAAACAAAACACACGTACGAGAAAATTCAAATCCCAATTTGTCCATTTTAGAGAAGTCAAAGCGGTTTAGGTGAAAGGGTAGCTGTTCAAAATTCAATGGGTTGGTTCATGGTTGGGTTGGGTTGGGTTGGGTTGCAAAAGGTTGGAATGGAATGGGTAGGGTGTGCTGAAACCTGCCATTAAAGGCCTTGGGAAGGGACGACTTTCTCTCTCTAGATCTAGATTTTACATGGATCGGAGAAGCTCTTTCTTCTTATCTTTCCCCTTCCATGCCCTTTCTTCTCATTTTTCAAGCGTACGTTAAAAATTGGCCAATACTAATACACACAAAATAAATGAAAGAGAAGTGCAGAAAACAATTATTGAGGAATGGACAGTGGAAAAGGGAGGATTCATGTGGATGTGGGCGTAACACAATGCACATGTAAGTTTGTATGACCCTACCCTTCATCATTTCATGACGGAAGACACGTAAATGTATTATTATTATTAATTATGGACTAGTAGTGGCCGCTGGCTCAGTTTTACTTGCCTTGTTTCTAATTTCCATAAGCAAATGCAATAATTAGATAGCATGATCTTTTAAAGATAGATAGGGTAAAGCAACGGACAAATAACAATTCATATAATAAGGTATAATATAATTTAAATTTTAAAAAATAAATAAAATAATTTTTGTTTTTGGTAGCTGAGATATCTTTAAATTTTATTTTAATATTAATCTGACTGTTAATATTAACAACTCAAATTTAATAAGGAAAATAAATCTCTAAGAGTGTATTTAGAGTCTTTTTAAAAGTGTTTGAAAAACTTATAACTACTTTTAAAAAAAAAAATAGTGTTTGAAACTACGTTACCACCACCACCACCACCAGCCACCCCTCCAATCGCTCCACTACTCCCACCACCATCGTCGCCATCACCTTTGCCATAATAACCACCATTATTGTCGCCACCTTACCACTACCACCACCCCCCTACCATCACCGTCATCGCCTCTGCCATAACAACCACCATCGCCCCACCACAATTACAGTCGATGTCACCACCCCTATCGTCACCCCACCACCACCACCGTCTCTACTATCACCACCCACACCCTCACCCCCACCCCCAACATCTCACAACCATCATCCTTACTACTGCACCCACACCATTACCACTGTTGCCACACCCTACCACAAATCGTTATCATCCCACCATCAACCCTACCATCACTACCCCCACCGCCTCACGACCATCACCACTACCCCCACCGACACTGTTACTCCCACCACTACTACCATCGTCGTCACCGCCACCATCCACCACCATTTTTATATTTATTACCACTACCACCATAATCTCATTACTATCGTCGCAACCCACTACCACCCGTCGTAGCCTACTATCACCGTTAGCCACTATCACCCACCCCACCATTCCTATCACCACTCTTCATCACCCTGCCATTGTCGTCACCCACCCCCCACCACCGCCATTCGCCACCACGTATCATACTATCACCCCAGAAGCGTCTATCGTCACTCATCACCACTATTGTCATTACCCATCACTACCATTAGCATTACCATCGCTCACCACCCCATGGCTAACACTACTACCATTATCGTTGTCGCCTACTACAACTATCACTGTCTCCTACCACCACTACTGCCACACATCACTTCTCAGGCCATTACAAGCGGCGGTGCTTAAATTTATTTATCTCTCATCTATGTTTGTGATTTGATTTTGGGTGTAAATACAAATATGTTAATTGTTGATCATTTTTTTATTATTTTGTATTTTCAAGCACAGACAATAACTAATTTATCTATATTATAGATAGGAAGTTAATTTCTTAACTTATAAAAGCATAATAATAATTTAAATTGATCTAATTTTTATCTACTTTGATCCAAGGGTACAAAATTAATCTCAATTTTTTTTTTTGCCCAAAAACATCAACTTCTCTACACGACACTTAATACCAGACAACTCAATTAACGTACTCCTCAATGTCAAACAATGTTATCAATCCACACCAATCTCTCTCTTCAGTTTAATTTTAAATTACGTAATTAAAAAAAAAATATTATTTAAAATATAAATATTTGTGAGATCAATTTAATTTTTAATATTATATAGTATCTTCAAACACAAGTTTATTTCTAATTGTAATATATGATATGATGTTGATCAGTTGATGACTATAATATAAAATAGACAGGTTTCAATAAGTTTATCTAACAGTCTCAAATAAATCCATCTAACAGCTACCAACATTCTTCGATCGAAGGTGAATTAGATATACACAAAAAGAGGATGGAATTGAACACCAACTTTGTGTTTTTCAAAATGTATAAGCAAGTTAAGCTGTAAAACGCTTTCTTTTGGGGTCCAATCTCTTTTTCTAAAGCCATATCTCTATATGGGTTATGTAGGCATTTAATAAAGGACCCCCCCCCCCCAACCACCCCCTCACTTTAATATAGAAAATTATATAAGTAGCACTACTATTCTTGATATGATTAATCTTGTTAATTTCTTTTTCTTGGCTATTATTGCTAGTTGCAATTAATTGTTTGATTTAGAATTCGAGAACGAGGTTTATCATTCAGCACCATCCAAGGAAAAATTGAAAAAATGCATGAAGCAAGTAAAAGTATAACTCCCTACCCTAGCTAAAATCCTCTATGTAGATGAATTAAAGAATTTCTATTAGAAACTAAGCGCGTTGAACATAAATATATCATATTCCATTTATGAGTTAAAATTAGATGTGCACATCATTAATGAAATGGGATGAGAACTAATTTAAGCTACTCTTTCGCTTCACTAATTAACTAGCTAGTACAGAACCAGGAAATTCATTGTACAAGCTAGGCTTGAAGCAAAGCAAATTGGGCTAACAAAGCTCCACATTTTTGGTTCTCTTTTAGTTTTAATTGCTATTAAAGTAAATAAAAAAGAGATATATACATACATACATACATACATACACAGTATATATATGCTTGATCCTAGGAGCCAAATTTGACAAATAAAATTCACGAAAACTATAAAGCCTAACAAATAGGTTCGAAATGGAGTCGGGGTCAAGGTCAGAGGAGTCTCAGATGGACCAAAAATGAAGCAGAATTTGAGCAAGTAAGAAATTAACCTATGATATTTTAATAAATTAGTAAAGACTCAGAGAGCGGTCAAGAGAAGGGGTGGATCAGCCCATGGCTCTATGACCTGTGAGAACTGACTCCAATGTAGCATGGCGAAGTGAGTGTGGAAATTAAAGATACATAAATGGGAACATTAAAAATTCATTTTTTTTGAACAATTAAAAATTCATTGTGTTGAGACACCTTGTTTATAGTCATTCCAACGCACAGCTTCGCTAACAAAATACTGTACACGTTAGATTCGCAAGAGATTTGGAAAATTTCCAGGTTAATTGTATTGAGGCACAATATGATTCCGAGATGTTACTATTGGTATCTGCCAGCATGACAGAGTTATCCCCAAAAGTTTGCATCACCTAGGTAGGTCAAGTTCAAGGTTGGCCACAAACAGGGACACTAATAGTAAAACCAACAACTCAACTCATATATGGTGTGTTTGAGACCTAATTTAAAAAAGCAAAGAACTAGCTTTAGCTACCCAATGAACTATTTTATTTAAAGTTGGAATAAAATTATGAACTATTTTATTTAAAGTTGGAATAAAATAAGAGAAGTTGCAATAACCTAGTTTGATTTAAAGCATTCAATATCATACATGGTAAGTCCCGTTACATGAACTACTGGTCAATTGGGTCGGGCCGTGGCCCAATGGGGGGAGCCTTATTACCATACAATAACAGCACATCATATGGTATGAAATATGCTTTAGCAAATATACTAGGGATGATATTGAAATAAAAAGTAAAAGGTATTTCTTGCATTCTTTTGGGGATATGAAATAAAATTGAAAGAGAAAATATAATTTGTTGATTCATAAATATTAAATTGATAATGAATCTTAATATTTGTTGGAACTCGCAAGTAATTCAATAATTATAATAAATTAGGTCAATAAATTAAATTTAAATAAAATTTTTAAAATTAAAATTATAACAAGTGAAACAGCAAAAAAGATGTTAAAGAGAGAGCGTAGGGAAGAAGAAAATGACCGGAAGGGAAAGAAAGCTAATATGCTGGCACGCACTACGAAGATGCCCCCGCGTTTGGTCTCTCTCTCTCTCTCTCTCTTTCTCTCTCCCCCTTACTTAGCTGACCGCCGACACCAACCACCGATTTACCCCACATTAGTAGTAAGACTAGCATCAGTGAAACATGCCATGCACCTCACCTCCCTTATAAAAGCAAGCATCTCCTTTAATGGTCTCAGCTGCCGCCTAACCCCTGTAACCATTAACCCCACTTGGTCCGTTTCAGTGACTGTCCCCCCTATTTAATACCTTCTATATATATATATACCCCTCTGATCTGCTCACATTAATAAGTGTTCATTCATACTTACAATACCAGCATATCAACCCTGTGCTCTCCTCTGCTTTCCCACCACCACCAAACAACCCCTACCTTTCTCATTTACAGCTCTCCAATAAGACCTTATTATTAGGACTATTACTGTACCACTTACTGCATTGGGCACCCTACAAAATCCAATGGCTTCTTCATCAGCCGTCGGTACTGTGATGATTTTGGTGACTCTATGTTTGTCCTCTACCTTTGTTAACTCTGGCTCCGATTACGTTCAGTCCGAATGCTTGAAGGTCCCAGCTTCGGAGTTCGTAAGTTCGGTGAGGTCCACCATTGATGAAGTCCGACAAGTCATCTCCATCGTTTCCAAATTCACCAATGCATTTGGTGATTTTCGACTCTCCAATGCCATTTCTGACTGTCTTGATCTCCTCGACCTCTCTGCCGATGAACTCACCTGGACTCTCTCTGCTTCTCAGAATCCCAATGGTGGGTGGGTCTCTGTCACCTTTCTCTCTTTCGATGCTACATTATTCCTACTTTTCTTTAGTAGAATATCTGACTCTTTACCATTCACCAAGGTAAAGGCATTCCGGACGAAAAGCAGCTATTGGAATGCTGATGTCTCTTTCATATTTTACAGTAAAATATACGTTTTATCTTTCTTTCTTCTTTTTTTTTTTTTTTTTTTGAAATTTTGGGTTGATTAAGGTCAATTAGTAGCGTAATATGTTAGGTGACTACTGGGAACTTGGTGTAAATTATTGATCATATGAGATATTTCACGTTTAATTGGGCTTCTACCTATAAAGTTTTTTTTTTTTTTTTTTGAACAGTACCTATAAAGAATTGACTATTGTGTCATTCTTTTAACGTGTTAAACAACCGTCCAATTAAAAAAATTTAAGTTATTAAAGAAAATGTAACTTTAGTATTTATACTTCCACACGTTTTCTCGCGTGCAGCTAGATTTTGGACCTAATAACTAAATTTTTTTTAATACTTAAAGTGACGGCGAGACTCGAATATAAGATTTCTTGTTCTGATATTATGTTAAGGAAAACAAAGAACACAATCTGATATGATAAGAAGGACAGAGATGTGTATCAATGTCTCCTCTTCAAGTCGCTGACTCCTTTCTGAGTTGTTGGGCTAATTTATTGTTCAATTTCACACTTTCCTTTAGAAGATTGAAAAGACTGATAGGAAAGATTTCATCAATTACAGGTAAAGATAACAGCACTGGTCATATAACTGCTGATATGAGGACATGGCTGAGTGCTGCACTTGGTAACCAAGACACATGCCAAGAAGGCTTTGATGGTACCAATAGTATTGTCAAAAGTTTGGTTGCTGAGAGCCTCAACCAAGTAACCTCGTTGATCATTGACATTCTTAGCATGGTACGCCAAGTTCCTGACACAAAGTCCAAAGGTGGCCCTGTCAATGGCCGTGGTGCTAGTTATCACCCGGAGAGGAAGCTCAAGAGCAGTAGTGGCCATTTTCCCAATTGGGTCAAGCGCAAGGATCAGAGGAAACTCCTTCAAAAAAAAGGAGTATTGGCCGATGCTATAATAGCTGCAGATGGGACTGGAAACTTCACTAATATAATGGATGCGGTCTCTGCAGCCCCTGACCAGAGCTTAAGCCGGTATGTCATATACATTAAGAAGGGTGTGTACAGAGAGTATGTGGAGATTAGTAAGAAGAAATGGAATCTCATGATGGTTGGTGAAGGCATGGATGTTACGGTTATTTCTGGTAATCGGAGCTTCAGTGATGGTTGGACCACCTACCGATCTGCAACATTCGGTAAGAATTATCTTAATCAATGAACTGAGACAACCTCATCCATGACATTACACATGCAATTGCTTGGTGGGCTCATTTCCTTTAATTTATAATTTATGACAAGGATAAATTTGTAATATCACCAAAAAACCGACATTCGTCTTTTTCCTACAAGGATCAAAATGTCATGTCGATACATCCAAAACGTTTCGAAATTTCAATATTCCGAAACGAAATAGTAGTTGAATCACAAAATTCTAGTGTTTCGTTCGAAACGGCACTGTTTTGGACCGTTTCAACGAAACAGTAATATATTCGGTTTACTATAAATAATTACATTTAATACCCTACTATAATTATATTTAATATTTACTGTAATTATATTTAATACCCACTATAATTATATTTAATACCCCACTATAATTACATTTAATTCATATTGCTCTTCTGTCTTTTATAATTTTTTTGTTATAAGAATAAATAATTACACTTAATACCCTACTATAATTATATTTAATACTCATTGTAATTATATTTAATACATACTGTAATTATATTTAATATCTCACTGCTGTGCAAGTCTTTTGCTTTTTTTGTTTTGTTATAAGTATTAACAATTACATTTAATATCTTAACGTAATTATATTTAATACCCACTGTAATTACATTTAATACTCACTATAATTATATTTAATATCCCACTATAATTACATTTAATTCCCACTGCTCTTCTGTCTTTTATAATTTTTTTGTTATAAGAATAAATAATTACACTTAATACCCTACTATAATTATATTTAATACCCATTATAATTATATTTAATACATACTGTAATTATATTTAATACCTCACTGCTGTGCAAGTTTTTTGCTTTTTTTTTGTTATAAGTATTAACAATTACATTTAATACCCTAATGTAATTATATTTAATACCTACTGTAATTACATTTAATACCCACTGCAATTACATTTAATTTTTAAGTATACATAAGTATCATTAATTTAATTTGATACCCTTCATTATTAGTATTATAATAAAATAGTATTATTAATTGGATAATATTACCGTAATAATATGAGTTAGAGTAACTATTATCATCGTATTTATGTCACATATGAAGTTTCTCTAAGTAGCTATCCAGAGCCTACACCAATGTATGAGCTTGGTCGACACTCCACAGGGGGATGAATGTAGTCATGTAAGTATGTACTCATTAGCATTTCATGTGTATTATAAGAGCTTAATATTATGTAAAAATATGTTTATTTCATAAAAATTAAGTGTTTGAAACTAATTTAAGTGATTTTCGTCTTATGTCAAGCCTTTTTTTTCTNTATTATAAGAGCTTAATATTATGTAAAAATATGTTTATTTCATAAAAATTAAGTGTTTGAAACTAATTTAAGTGATTTTCGTCTCATGTCAAGCCTTTTTTTTCCCTCAAATTTAAGTTTATTCTTGTATAAATAGATGTTAACCCAATAAATATGTTGAATTAATCAATTATTTAGATTATCTTTATAAATTAATGGATTGTATTGCATTTTTATGTATTTTCATTTTTTTTTGTGTTTCTATTGAATTTTTGAAACGTTTTCATTTTTGAAGTGATCGAAACGATGCTTCGAAAAGAAATTTCAATTCTTGCCTACGATATTTGGCCCCCAATCTTGTACGTACTATGGCTTCGACAAGGTCAATAAGCCCAAGCCACATTCATATGCTTGTGTACATGTGCTATGTCTCCACCGAATATGGAGGTCTTCAAAAAAAAATTTGTCAAGTTTGTATTAATGAAGAAATTATACAGATTTCAGTGTTAGTGTACAAATCTACCACCAACACCCTGGTCCATGTGAGCCGGTACATTTCTGATTCTGAAACATAAAATTATCCCATGTAAGTATATATGTGAACCCATAACCTATTGTCTGTTGGCCTCCAACTTGATTCCCTAGCTGTGTGGGTGGCGGAGCAGAGCACTAAGCTTTCTCCATTTGAAATTAATCACCATTAATTCGCATCCTTTATTATAGCAGAGTTGGAACTGAATCAGATAACCATATAGTAACTCAGTTCTTTATTTTTTTCAGTATACAAATGTGGTGCCATGAATAATGAAACTAATTAATGAAGGCGCTGTTTCTAATGTTACGACATGTGGTATGTGCAGCTGTTAAAGGCCAAGGATTCATAGCACGAGATATGACATTTGAGAACACTGCAGGGCCTCAAAAGCACCAAGCAGTTGCATTCCGATCAGACTCTGATTTATCTGTCTTGTTTCGATGTGCCATAAGGGCTTACCAGGACACACTATATGCACACTCTATGCGCCAATTCTACAGAGAATGCCAAATCACTGGTACTGTAGATTTCATCTTTGGAGATGGAACCGCGGTCTTCCAAAACTGTCAAATTCTAGCCAGGAAGGGTCTACCAAATCAAAAAAACACCATTACAGCTCAGGGCCGCAGGGAGCTAGCTGAAACCACAGGATTCTCTATCCAATTCTCCAACATATCTGCTGAGCCAGATTTACTAGCTTCAGTGAACTCCACGCCCACATACCTTGGTCGTCCGTGGAAGCTATATTCGCGGACAGTCTTCATGCAATCGTACATGAGTAGCGCAATTAGAGCAGAAGGGTGGCTAGAGTGGAATGGGAATTTTGCTCTGGATACTCTCTACTATGGTGAATATATGAACTATGGCCCAGGGGCTGGTTTGGATAGCAGGGTCAAGTGGCCAGGGTTCCATGCAATGAATGACTCAGCTCAGGCCAGCAACTTCACCGTGTCTCAATTCCTTCTGGGAAACTCATGGTTGCCTTCAACCGGTGTCAAATACACAGCAGGACGGATGGTTTAAGCAGGATATATCTACTACGTTCATGCATTTATGAGCTTTTTATTTTTGATCCAATATTTCTTTTGATTTTTAGGGAGCATGGTTGGTTTGTATTCAGCAAAAAATGAATGTGACTTGACTTGTGATGAAGCTAGATGAAGACAACCATTTTTATTTTCTATTGTCTGGTCCATGACTCCTAATTAGTCCTGGTTTATGTAGCACTTTCCTCTTGTAAGCCTGATCTATGCGAGATATACTTGCAGCAGGGTCTTGCCCACGGGGTATATAATATATTCTTTGAACATTGAATGAAGGCACCCAAACAGAACTGAATTGTACTAGTAAAAGGAAGTGTGGGGGAGAGAATATCATTATATCTCCAACAGAGCAAGATAATTTTACGAATTAACTTGCAAAAATGAATGTGACTAGCAGTGGAAAGGAACAACCAAACCAGGTTTTTTTATTCCCCAAAAAGAAGTATATTATATGAGAATTGAAAAGCTAAGCAAGTCACTTCCAGGCAGTCCCTGACTTGACAAGGGGGAGAAACTATTACGCGCTTCCATGATACAATTGAAAGGCAGAGAGACCATAACACAAGTGACCAAGTCACATGATGTACACGGAGGCAGTCACTATCTGTGTCCCAGTTTGTTTGTTTTTTTGTGGATTGGCTTGCAATTGGATCCAATCTCACCCATATCGATGGTCATGACTTTGACATCCAACTGCACCCTTTGGTACTCTCATGTGTCAACATCATCTTTAACATCGATCTAATGAGGGAGATTTAAAGAGATTGATTCATATCGGATTCAAATCAAATTAATTAATGTTCCGGCGGGAAAGAAAAGAAGGCAACTCGTAATGTTGACGGGCGGTTCTTGTTCAAGCTATTTTCTTTTTGAGATGTGTTTTAAAGACAACCACATGATCAGTAGAACTATGTCAATTTTTTTGTGTATCTAATTCCATTTTGGTTGGTTGGTTGGTTGTGCTGCAACTCTCATTTCCTAGTATCTCTCTCAGTAATTGCAGAAGATATTCTCAATTGGCCATATATGAACACAAGCGGAGTGGGAAAGTTGTGGGCTCATCATATATGCAGCTATGTATACTTACAGTGGAGTGTTTCAGTTTTCTTCACCGCATGAACCAAAAAGACTGGCTATGCTGTGTTCTTCCCTGCAATACAAAATATCTTCAGCAGGAGCTTCGTTACTGCACCGTAACAAAATGGAAAATGGTATTTGAATCTAATTTGATGATCTAATTTAAAAATTTAATAGTGTATAACCATTGAATTACTTATAGGCTTCATCTAACATTATAACTCTCTCTAGATAGATATATTTTCAATGAGATCCCGTCTATTGTTTGAAATAGCACTGACACCTCCTATTAGATTAATGCCGTTAAATAGAATGTAATTTTATTAAAGAAAAAATTTATTCACACTCCCCTGTAGTTAGGTTTAAATTCAATGACATCCCTTTCAATTCTGAAATTTCATTGACACCCTTTGTCAGTTATGCGAACATTATTTTACAGAAATACTCTTAGTATTTTATAGGATAAATTTTATCAACACCACTAATAAATAGACCTAACTTCAACGACACTCTCTCCTAATTCTAAAATTTCACTACACTCCCTTTTAGTTTTGTTATATTAACCTTTAAGTTCATCAATTTATTTAATTTTTTTCAAATTAATGTATTTTTTTTAATTTAAACTAAATTAACATTTGATCTCATCAAATCAACACAAAATTAATATTTAATTTAATCAAATTAATATTATTTCTTTAATTTAACACTAAATTATTATTTAATTTCATCAAATCAACACAAAATTAACATTCAATTTTATTAAATTAAAATTTAATTGTCTTAAATAGAATATTAAATTCCATTAATTTAACATTTAACCTCATCAAATTAATGTCATTTTCTTTAATTTAATACCAAATTAATAATCAATATTATCAAAACAACATTCAAATTTATTCAATTAATATTAAATTTTATCAAATTAAAACTAAATTAATATTTAATTTATCAAATTAACACTATATTAATATTTAAATTTATCAAATTAAGACCAAATTTATTCAATTAACATTAAAATTTATCAAATAATATTTAAATTTGATATGTGAAGGGTGATATGTGAAAAGTGATCGAATGACGTTGTGGAAGATAGACGATCGCAAATGATTTGAAAATGGTTGAGGCTTTGACGTTGATTTTATCGATTTCAATTTTTATTGTAGAGAAAACACTTTTTAACTATAAAATTATAAAAACTCGATTATGTAACAAAATGAATG